>CM069408.1:260587779-260910279 GCA_035609135.1 Eleutherodactylus coqui
GCAGTGAGCGCATGTCCTGGGAACTCAGGCAGGAAGAAACTTTGCAGGAGAGACTTCTGGCATTGCACTGCTGCCAAAGCAACTGGAACGCTTACCTTTATGCTGTACTTGTTGCCACTTTCAATGGGGCTGTCCAGGTTTACACTATTGATGACCTATTCTAGTAACAGAAAGCGGTGCTTCAGCACTCATCCACATCTGAAGAAAACTGCACCATTGTTTATACTACCTGCATATAATGCAAGGTTCTTCATGTAGCCTTTGATCAAAACATGTGGGTCCATGAGCTACGGCCAGGCAAACCTTATTAGATGGGTTCCTAGTCCTAAAGTCACCTTTGGGCAAAAGCGTCCAAATAGGGAAAGCTGGATACCTGGCTATATACTCTCACTGAAGAACTTGCGACACATGAGTGAAAAGCAAAGACAGGACTTGGCAGGGGGGCCCACATGTTTTGAGCAAAATGTGTGCTAAGAAAGAACCTTGCATTTTTAGGCTGGATTCAGACGAACGTATATTGGCTCGGTTTTCATGCCCAGCCGATATACGTTGTCTCTCTCTGCAGGGTGGGGGTGGAGGCTGGAAGAGCCAGGAGCAGTGCTCTGAGCTCCCGCCCCCTCTTCGCCCCTCTGCACTATTTGAAATGAGGAGAGGTGGGACAGGGCCAATTCTCGGAACGTAGCCCACCCCGACTCCGCCTCCCTTCATTGCAAATAGTGCAGAGGGGCGCGGGAGCTCAGTTCCTGCTCCTGGCTCTTCCATCCTCCCCCCCCCCCCCCTGCAGATGAGGACACCGTATATCAGCTCGGCGTGAAAACCGATATACGGTCGTCTGAATCCACCCTTATGCTGTTAGTATAAACAAGAGGTGTGCAATTTTATGTATCTATTAAATGTGTACGAGTGCTGAGGCATGTGCATCTCTTACTGCATTTGTCATAACCATGTTTTTTTTTTTGTTTTTTTTTTTTACACGCACTTTCACATTTTATTTATTTAATGGAAGTGCTGACATCGTTTTTAATCGCATGCGCATTGGTGGAGCAGATGGGTGGATGGTGTGAGTGACAAAAGTCAAAGTAGTCACTCCTCCACCAAAGCACATGCAAAAAAAAAAAAAAAGGCAGCATCTGCATCAAACAAAATTGTTAATAGCTGATCGGTGGGGTTCACTGCACAGGACTCCTTAATAGCTGATCGGTGGGGGTTCACTGCACAGGACTCCTTAATAGCTGATCAGTGGGGGTTCACTGCACAGGACTCCTTAATAGCTGATCGGTGGGAGTTCACTGCACAGGACTCCTTAATAGCTGATCGGTGGGGGTTCACTGCACAGGACTCCTTAATAGCTGATCGGTGGGGGTTCACTGCACAGGACTCCTTAATAGCTGATCGGTGGGGGTTCACTGCACAGGACCAACCTGCTGTTCGTCAGGCCAGCTGACACCTTGTGTTGAACAGGAAATAGATAGCTTCATATATTGTGCGGTGGGGCAGCGTGGTATCGCATTGACTTCAGGGACAACTGGAGCGGTGAACAATCGATCGGACTGGATTCTGCGTCGCAGAACCCCAACGATCAGCTATTGATGACCTACCTTGTGGATAACTCATTAATTGCTAAGACCTGGAAATTACCTTTAAATAACACGTGGTCCAAGAATAGCCATGTAAATAGATAGATTGTACTTCGGTGATCTCCGAGGACAGACTCACCTTCTGCTGAGCACGCACCATGCTCATGAGCTGCTCGGCCCCAGGTGACATTTTCCCACCAATGCTGTCCATAATACTCTGCACACGATCTAGATTGATGGAAGACCCCGGCATGCATGAGGCTTGAGGACATCTCTCAGGGGCAGAGGTCATTTGCACCGAAATCTCACTCACCAGTACACTACGCCGACCGCCGAGTGACAGCAGCTGAAAATAGAAGTTAACATTTAATCACTATATTTTTAGAGATTGTCATTTAGATCTACAGGCTATAGCTAGAGATGAGCGAGCGTACTCGGTTCGGGTGTTTTTGCACTCGAGCACTGCTTTTTCCGAGTAACTGACTACTCGGACGAAAAGATTCGGGGGGCGAAGACTCGGAAAAAGCGGTGCTCGAGTGCAAAAACACCCGAACCGAGTACGCTCGCTCATCTCTAGCTATAGTCTATACGTGCCGATTCCCCTTCTTTACTGAGACCGCTATTAGCCAGTCACTACAGAAGGGGATCAGCTTATCTGCTGCAGTGTTAATCCAGAAGAAGGAAAAACAACCTCGATGAGGCAGTTGCATATAGTTGATGTACCTTGGCAGTACACGAAGGCACCGGAAACTCAAACTTTAGGTGACTTTTGTACAAAGTGACAGGACGGTCGTCTTCGCCGCTTGTAAAGGTGCAAAATCTCTCCCCTCGGGTGGTAGCCAAGTACTCCTCATCCTGTCCATCTTGGGACCCACCATAAAGCTCAATGGTCCTCGCTTCACTGCAGATGGTAACACTCAGTATTCGATCTGTCGCTTGTGCCGCACACAGCAATGACAAGGTGCACGGACTGTCTACCTGTGATGGCAACTCCAGGAGGACACAAAGTTCCCTGCAAGAAAGCAGAACAGAAGTGTAAAGGATTCCATAAAGGTGAAGGGTTCCTTAACCCTTTGCAATCCAATTTTGGATTCAGGGTTTCCTAGGAGTTTTTCTCTATCTGCTATTATACAACAGCACCATCTGCTGACTTGAGCCAGTACTGCAGTATGGGGCATGCTGGAGAGACCCCCGACAACAGAGCGGCCAGTAATATACAGTAAGAATACCCTGCCGGACGTATTCCGACATCGGAGCTATACATCCTTCAATCAGAATGTCTTTAGACATCAGACAGTGGATTGGAAAGGGTTAAAGGGGGTTGGCCGTCTTATAGTGAGCAAATATTTTGTATTTGTCAACTTACTAGTATAACGGAATTAGGGCTTCTGCGTCGCTCTCACCCCCACCCTTGCCACTGAACGTGTTCCCCCTGCACAGTGTCGCTTCTTTGTCCTGCAAATGGCCAACAATGTAGGGCCACATGATGCAATTCAGTCCATCGGGGGCGTTGTCCGGGACCGCTTGATTTTTTTTTCTTCTAATTACCTATTCTCAGGACAGGTCATCAGAAGATGATTGGCGAGGGTCCACTGATTACCAGAGCCACTGTCACTTTGGAAATCACAGGAAGCATATGGCGCTGACCATGGCGCAACAGCCCAGATTGGTATTGCATTGAATTCTATGCCAGCTGTGCCTACAATAGCTGCCCGGGTCAGCATGATCCGCTCCCTGCACTTTCCATAGTGACAGAGGTGCTGGGAATTAGCTAATCAGCTGTGATCCCAAGTGGCGGACCCCCGCTGATCATCTATTGACGACCTGTCATGAGGACAGGTCATAAATAGAGGGGGTGGTAGGGGGATAGGGGTTTCATAAACCTGCGTTTTCACATTATTTTATCCCCCCATATGACAACCGACCTTATGGTGCGTTCGCACTTACGATAAAATTGCGCAATTTTGGCACGATGTGAGTGAAAAACGCACAATTATAAAACCAATGATTTTCAATTGTTTCATTCCCATTTGCGATGTGGCATGAAAAAACACAAAAAAAACATTAACATTAGTAACTCCTAATGACTATCGGGCGAGAACATTGCGCAATCTTATCGTACGGGAAAAAGCATCGCTGATGCTCAAAAGTCGCGTGAACACAATAGCAAATTTGCCGCGATTTTGATGGCCGATATGAAGCAGCCCGAAGGGTTACGTGTTGGCTGGGTAGTACTTAACACAACAGGACGTGGCATCCCACAGCTGGAATATGGCTGGGACTGTTAGCCGACCTCTCGCTATTAACTCCTTAGAAGCTGCAATGTAGTCGGCGTCCTGCCACGGCCGGTGATAGCTACTGTAAGCAACAATGCCCTGTACAAAACTACTGCCATGCACCATTATAGCTCTTCTGGTCCCCTAGAGGGGCATAAAAGTGTAAAAGACAAAAACAGGAGAAAAAAAAGAAACCATAACAAAACTGTGGGGGGAAAAAAAAAACTTTTTTATGCACTCTCCCCTCTTTAGGCCTCCTGCAGATTGGCGGAAATTCCACGGCGGGATTTCCCGCAGAATTTCCGCTTGTGCCCGCTGCCATATATAATGCAATCCTATGCACCTAGCTGCGATTTGTCCGCGGCGGAGAAGATGCAGGAGCAGATGAGCCGCATTGGTGACTGCAGGGGCACGGGTTGGATCCCGCGGCCAGAATTCTCGCTGCGGGATCTGTCCCGGCCATTTGCAGGCCACCTTACATTGAAAAAAAATATATAATACAATTCCCCCCCCCCCCATACTCTGAAAATAAGACATAGCATGATTTTCCAGAATTTTTGAGGATGCAAAACGATTTTTCAGGCCTTTTGAGAATGCTTGAAATATAAGCCCTACTCCAAAATTAAGCCCTGCTAACAGTTAATTAAAAAAAGTCAATTTAAATAGTGTCCAGGTAACTATATATGTAAAAGAGTTAAACCTTTTTGAACAAAAATTAATGTAAGACACTGTCTTATTTTCGGGGAAACATGGTATTTATGCTGTACAGAAAAAACAGTTTAATTTAAAAAAAAATTTAAAATGGAGCCAAAAATGCTTATTTTGTTCATTTCGTCTTTCCAAAAAAATGCAATAAAAGTGATCAAGAAAACGCTTTACGTACACCAATAAAAATGACAGCTCATCGTGTAAATAACGCGCCCCCACAGAGCTCCATGATGGGAAAAAAAAAAAAAGGTTTTGGGATTTTGGCCGCTGCACACAGACGGATCTGCATTGCAGAATCCGGAGCAGGCGGGATTCTGCAGCAAGTACCGCCCACAGCATGCTACGGCCAAACGCGATTTCCTGCCCACGAGCGGAAATAGATTGCGATTTTCCGCTCGCGGAGAAGAAATTGCAGCAGGATACTTTGAAGTATGGCCCTTCCGCGAGGACATTGCGGAAACATTGCGGATCGCGCTTCATCACTAGGCGGTGACGCAGGAAAAACATTTTTAAAAAAAAGCCGTATTGCGCGTGTCTGACAGCTCGTTGTGCGGATCAGCCGCAGGACAGATAAGAGGACTTCAAGATGGGTCCACGCGGATGCCGGCTGGGCACAGGGTCAGATAATGATGGTGGGGACGCAGAGATGTCAACGAGGGGCTGCTCACATGTAGCCTCCACGTCAGGGTGAAGTACTACGGCTGCACTATGGAGCAAGTCAAAAGCGTGCACAATTGCGCATCTGCCCGTGTGACGCCGCGACAGTCTCTTTAAACACAACATTGCGCCATTATTGCTGGTCATACCCAAATATTCCAGAAATTAGTAAAACTTCACACAAACGTACAGCCGACCGCAGGCAGAATAAACGCCGCAGTCATGCCGCCAGCGCCATGATCCGCCATACACCACGCGTTACCATGGCAACTACTCGCTGGGAGGACGTAAACAGGCTCTGGCACAGGACTTGTTCTCACCTGCAGGCCTCATCCTCACTTTGGGCAGGGAAGTCAGCAGCAGATACCTTCACCACTGATGCCAGCTCAGCCTGGCACTGCCAGGAGCTAGAGCACAGCACTGAAGGCAGAGGGCGCCCGGCCAGCACTGCAGACTGAGGCCCGGACATCACGGAGGAGCCTGCACGTCACATGGTCAGGAGCACCGAGGGCCGGCCATGAGGGGATATACCGGCGATACAGGCTGGAGGTGCACTAGTAATGAAAATCAATGACCGCAGGAAAAGGGGGACATATTTCTCGATGCACTACTTCCTGTTACAACCGGAACCACTTCCTACAGTGCCGTTCAGGCGGCCATATTGTTGTAGACCCAATTCTGTGCAGAGTCACAAGACTTATGGGCGAGTCTGATTGGGTACATGCATGTCACGTGGTAGGGTGCTGCCGGCGAGCGTATTAGCTTTTTACACCCCATCTCCACACCATTCGCAACCTGATTGGTTGTTTGTATTTACTCATTCACGGTGATTGGTTATTTCGGTTGGCTGATTCACGGTGATTGGTTATTCGGTTTGGCTGATTCATGGTGATTGGTTGTTTAGGTTAGCTCGAGTAGAGGTGGCGTTGAATAGGGATATATGCTGCCGGTGAGCCTCCTCTCTAGCCTGTATGGGTGTGTCTGATTGGGTACATGCATGTCACGTGGTCAGAACGCAGTGCATACGCAATCACATTGCGTATGTATGGCGGTTTTTACGCATGTCACTAGTAAACATGAGTTAGAGCTTCGAAAGACAAGTGCGGCGCATATTTTCACATAAACTTGTCAAAAGTTTTTTTCTTTCAAGAAAGGCCGCCTTCACACGGGCGAGAACATCGCACAAGATTTGTGCGTTGAAGACGAAGAAATATGAACCCCGTTCGTTTGAATGGCGTCATACACACGGGCGATGTTTTTCTGCATGGCACCACAATGCAGGAAACAAATCGCGGCACATTCTATCTTGTGCGTGTTCTTGCAGCGCAGCGCCAATTGCTTCCAACGGGGCTGGATGCAGCAGCGCACCACGTGCTACGGTAGGCGCACCCGATGCGAGGTCTGCCATTGAAAACTGGCCTCAGCTGCAGCAGGAGGATTGTTACTTCCCCGAAGTGATGCGAGGCAATTTTTACATAAAACCGCCTCGCATCCTCGGGGATTTCACATGGCGGGGAGCGCTATATGGGGGTGGGATTCACGGCCCCATATCGCGCTCACGTGTTTGATGTCAGCCAAGGATAGGGCAAGGCCCGTCTTTTCTCGTGCGTAGGAATATCACGTAAGAAACACGCTGGTGAAAACAAAACCATTGAAATCAATGCAGAATATTCTCTGCGTATTGCAAATACGCGCGGAAATACGTCCGTGAAAGTTTAAAAAAAACAAAAAAAGAAAACCAGGAGGCCTGTGTGTGATAGCATACGTAAAATACATTGTTCATGCGCCGGCGACAATACGTAATAGTGCCGCCAGTAGTGGGCCCAATAGAAATAGTGACACCAGTAGAGGCCCCAATAGTCATAGTATCCCCAGTAGCAATCCCAATACCAACAGCACCCTCTGTGGCCCTAATAGTACTACTGTCCCCAATAGTAATGGTGCCGCCAGTGGAGGCCCAGAGTACCCCCAGTAACAATCTCAATATTAATAGTATCTCCAGTAGCGGCCCCAATATCAATAGTACCCCCTGTAGTGGCCCTAATAGTAATATTGTCCCCAATAGTAATGCTGTCCCCAGTAGTGGCCCTAATAATAACAGTGCTCCCAATAGTAGCCCCAATATTAACCCTTTCCAATCCACTGTCTGACCTGTGAAGACATTGTGATTTAAGCCTGACCTGTGAAGACATTGTGATTTAAGCCTGACCTGTGAAGACATCCGTTGGGGTTCCCTTACTGTATATTGCCAGTCTCTCTGCTGTCGGAGCCTGTCCAACGTGTCACCTCATGCAGTACTGACTTTAGCCAGCATATAGCGCCATTGTATAACGGCAGAAAAAGAGTAAGCCCCCTAGGAAAACCACGATACAAATTGGATTGGAAAGGGTTAATGGTATCCCCAGCAGCTGCCCCAATAACAATGGTACCCCCTGTAGTGGCCCTAATAGTAATACTGTCCCCAATAGTAATGGTGCCGCCAGTAGTGGGCCCAATAGAAATAGTATCCCCAGTAGCGGCTCCAATAACAATAGTACCCTCAGTAGTGGCCCTAATAGTAATATTGTCCCCAATAGTATTGCTGGCCCATAGTAGTGGCCCTAATAATAACAGTGCTCCCAAGAGTAGCCCCAATATTAATGGTATCCCCAGTAGCGGCCCCAATAACAATAGTACCCCCTGTAGTGGCCCTAATAGTAATACTGTCCCCAATACTAATGGTGCCGCCAGTAGTGGCCCCAATAGAAATAATACCCCCAGCAGCAATCCCAATATTAATAGTATCCCCAGTAGCGATCCCAATAGCAATAGTACCCTCAGTAGTGGCCCTAATAGTAATACTGTCCCTCATAGTGGCCCCAATAATAACAGTGCTGTCGATAGAAACATTTTAAACCCCCCAGAATCCTCTTTAGGCTTCTGTATTACGCACAACACACAGGCTTACTGTGATTCAGTATGGCCTATCATGGTGACTGTGGACTGCGATGGACAAAGATCACAGTATCCAATGCTACATCTCAGCCTAATGGAAGTGAATGCGGTTACACTGCGTCTAACAAGGCCCCGTGACCGAACCATCTCAAGAAGCCCAGCAGGTGATTGCTGGGTGACAGTCCTGGCTACTTGAAGCCATTAGGCTGATATGTAGAATTGTGATACTGCGATCTTCGGCTGCATGACGTGCGTCACGGCCAAAGTCGTGAAAGGGTGAGTATACTATTAATGACTATCCTCAGGGCAAATCATTCTGGGCATCTGCATAGTGTACAAAGCGCCCTAACAGACCTTCATACGAAAACCCCTTTAAAAAGAAGGGTCAACATTCAAAAATTACTATTTTTTTTATTGCTCCATACATCAAAACGGAGCAACTCTGTAAATAATATTAAAAGGTGTTGTTGCCATCAGAAAGCGTCACCTGGGGGTACAGCTAATCGCCCCGGGTCCTGCTCCTTGCACCCCTAACTGCTGAATTTGCCCCATGAAGCCACAGCCAACCAGACATCTTCCCGGCAATGGCCACTGCAGCAGAAATGTACTACCGTGTTTCACCGAAAAAAAGACAGTGTCTTATATTAATTTTTGTTCAAAAAGGTTTAACTTTATTAAAAAGGTTTAACTTTTTTACATGTATAGCTGCCTGGATACTATTTAAATTGACTTTTTTAATTAACTGTTAGCATGGCTTAATTTTGGAGTAGGGCTTATATTTCAAGCATCCTCAAAAAGCCTGAAAAATAATTTTGCATCCTCAAAAATTCTGGAAAATCATGCTATGTCTTATTTTCAGGGAAACAGGGTATTAGATGATGACCTTTCAGATAAATAGTTGTTCTATAAAACTAGGACGGCCCAAAATCTGCCGAAGCGGCTCTTCTGTACAGGTTGGGGCAGGGCCCAAGCCAGAGAGCCCACTCGTATGCCCTAATAGAGTATATATGCACACTAATAGAGTATATGAACAGGGGGGTGCAACCGATTTAATTACACTGGAGCCTCATGTGTTGCAGAGTGTTAAGGCAGCAAAAATGCAGTCCTAAGTTCTCGCTCATGACCTGAAGGTTGCGAGTTCAATCCCTGCATGGTTCAGGTAGGCGGCTCAGGGTCCACTCTGCTTTCTGAGGTAATAAATAAAAAATTACTCAAAAGACCAAACAACCCTTGTGCATATAAACAAGATTTATATGAACAGGGGTTGTCTATTCACCACCAATTTAATTAAAGATCTATCAACTCTGCTTTATGACCCCACTGATGCCGAGAACTGGGGTCCTAACAGATATGGTATGACTTGAACGAACGACGCACAAGAAAATTGCTCAATATGAACACATAATGGATCTCTGACAGATAGGCTCACCACGGCGATTTGCCGGCCACGAGCGAAAAATCACTATGATTCCCTGCTTGTGGACAGGGGGGGGGGGGGTTGGGCGTTCCCCGCCATGGTGAACGCAGTGAAAATTCGCCCGTGGACAGCAGCAATTTTTTCACACATCGCGGCTCATGTCCTATCTTTGGGCGTTTCCTCGGAACACATCGCATCGCCCATCGTTTTCAATGGGGCCGGAGTGGCATCCCATGACCTGCGAGGTGCACGCAAATGCAATCTGAGGTTTCCCACTGAAAGCAATCGATCCTCCACCGTGGCTGAGCGCTCGTAGTCAGCAATTTCCTGCGCCGTCATTGAAATGAATGGAGCCGCAGCGCACGTTTGCATCCTCGACGCAATTCACACAGCTAGGACCCCTCATTCTCCGCATCAGTGGGACGCCCACCGATCATAAAGTTATCCTCTATCCTGTGGCACCTTAGATTTTGGAACAAGCCCTTTTAAAAAAATCTCCTATCATTTCATGTCCGTCAGCAAGATAAGGATCCATAAATCACGGCTTTATTGAGACATATTAAAATCCCCACAGGGAGGACATACAATAACTTAACAAGCTCTTAGTCAGAGCATGAAAGCCACAAGCTGACGCAATGCAAGCTGTCACAGCAGCGCTTAGTCATAGCGCACTATGACACATTGAAACGCGTCAGTGTCAGGTTTTAATATATTTAAATAAAGCTGTGATTTTATGAATAGAGATGAGCGAACGTACTCGTTTAGGGCGATTTCGCAATCGAGCACTGCTTTTTTCGAGTAACTGACTACTCGGACGAAAAGATTCGGGGGGCGCCGGGGGTGAGCGGTGGGTTGCAGAGGGGAGTGGGGAGAGAGAGAGCTCCCCCTTTTCCCCACCGCTACCCCTCGCTCCACCACGCCGCCCCCCGGATCTTTTCGTCCGAGTAGTCAGTTACTCGGAAAATGCGGTGCTCGAGTGCAAAAACACCCGAAACGAGTACGTTCGGTCAGCTCTATTTATGAATGCCAGATCCTTTCCTTAGCCTGGCTTCACACGGGCGAGCCGGAGCCCGTAGCGGAATCTGGCTGTGACCCCACGTGCCTGCTATTTTTGTTTTGTGGATGGCACGGCCGCTTGCTATTGCTCATGCGTAGTACAAATTTTTTATTTCAATATTCGTATTTCCCACATCGTCGCTAGGTAATAACGCGCGAGTACCTGCGGCCCAATGTTAATTGCATATGGCTACGGGTTGGACGGCCTCCATTGCCTTCAGTAAAGGGCTGTCCAGCTCGGAGTCCGCAGCAAAATAGAGCATGCTACGATTTTTCCTCCGCTCGCGGAATATGAAGTTCCTATCAGCAAGGGTGAGCAAAAAAACAAAAGTACATGCCTTTCAAAGCGCGTCATTTGCTGCGGACGCCAACCGCGGATTCTGCAATAGGTCGTGTGAAGCCGGCCTTGCTGTGTTCCGCAATTGATTCCTGCTGGCAAGCTGCTGTATCATTCAGTCTGAGCTTCACTGTGTCTCCATAGTTACAGACTACAAACAAACCTCGTGTAGTCGGATCCTGCGGCGGCACAAGATAATAAATTGCTGCACAAACGGAATTCTTCCAGCGATCAAAATTTTGCAGTGGAATTGTGAATAAAAATTTGAGTGACTTTGGAAATACTGTTTTTATTTCAATTTATGCCGTTTCTCATTGTGTCATCAGTTACGACGCTGCGTTCACTCCCGGATTTGTTCCGAATGCAGTTTAGCGCCATTTTGCTATCAGACACGTGATCTCATAGCTCAGCTGCATACTGATAGAAACGTGTGTCGGCCCTCATTCCACATGGGAAAGAAATCGTAATGTTGACTAGGGACGACACTGGATTGGAAAGGGTTAATCGCAATGCGTAGGGGGAAATCCGAAAGTCCAATCTGTCACAAAATCCACATTTAACAAATGCGTATGTTATGGCAAAAGCCACAACATAATTTCCTAAACTTACCCCAAGTCCTCGTTCACACAGCAGAATTCCACCCCGCGGGATCCACATCATTTAAGCATTCTATTGCACGCTATGAAATTCTGCGCCATAGTTCTCTGGGTTTCTGTCACAATTCTTCTGTGTGGTTTCCACTTAAGACTGGCAAAAATCTGAGGCTATCTTGCCATGGGTTTTACACACAGATTTTGCTGTCAACGGGCAAAATCCGCGTGCAGAATTTCGGACGAGCTTCTACATAGAGAAGTGAGCTGTCACACGCCACCGACGGGGCTAAATCCTGGTGCGGATCTGCAGCAAAAACTGAGGCGGAACCGCAGTGGATTGTTGTTGCAGTTTTATAGGTGAATCTACACAGAAAAGGCCATATTGACTTCTACCGTATGAACATAATTGTAATGCGGATTTTTCTGCACGTGGATTCTGAACACCATGTGGAAAGACTTGCACCTCCGCAGCGTTCTGGAACCATCCCTGGTTTGGGCTTGCAACTACTGAAGCAACACACTGACCAAATATGGCCAAACGAGAAAGGCCTTACAGAGCTTAGAATGATGGAGGTTATTGTTCATCTATGAGCCCGATGAAGGGTCATTGATGCTCCTGCGCCCAGATCACAGTCTACAGTTCGGTTATTGCCACTGTCAAAAAAAAAATCGTAATTCTATTTTTCCGGTGATCTAGCTATATGAGGGCTTGTTTTATTGCAGGGTGAGTTGTCTTTGTAAATGGTACCAGTTAACTTACCGGATAATGTATTGTAAAACTTTAAAAAAATTTTAAAATGGAGCAAAATGGAAAAAAAAAAACCAAAACACAATTACACCTTTTCTTTAATGGCATTAACAGTGTAGTAAAAATGATGTCATCTGTATTCAGGGGGTCAGTAATATGACAGCGATAACAAATTTATAAAGTATTTTTATGTAGCATTACCTTTAAAAAAAAAAAAAGTACCTTTAAAAATCTTTTGATGACACCCCCCATAACGTTATTTCTCTGTCAATATGGGCTATGAGAGCTATTTTTTTTTATTTATTTAACGTGTGACAACCTACAGTTTTCATTGATACCATTTTAGGGTGCATGCAACTTTTTGATTTTTTTTTTTTTTTTAAGACAGGTGACCAAAATAAAGCTCAATTCTGGCATTGTGTTTTTTTTATTGACGGCCTTCACCATGCATGATAAATATTGTGATATTTTAATAAATTTGACCTTTACAGATGCAGCAATACCAATTTTTCCTTTTTTTTTTTTTTTTTGATGCGACGACTGGGAAACAGTTTTTCTTTAGCTTTTAACATTTAGATTTTTTGGGAATAATGAGTCTGTCATTTTTCCTTTGTTTTATTAGTCCCCATGTGGTATACGTATACTATATTAACAGTCTTGCATGTTTCGATAGGCAATCAAGTCAGCGCTAAGACCTTCAGAAGGCCAGGGGCTGCCATGACACCTGGATGGCACCCCATCATATTCTCAAAGCAGGGTTATTCGGGACATTTAAATCCCAAATCGATCGAGACATTTAAGTGCCACAATCAGAACTGACAGCCGCGATCTGGGTTATCTTGGATCACAGTTGTTGCAGGCAGGTGTTGGCTGTCAAAGACCACCGATAGCTGCCATGTGTGGAGCGGACTTGGCTGCTAGGGACCTCTATATATGTTCAGTTAGGACACATATATACGCAAATGTGTGCCGGGAAAGGGATTAGGTTAACCCTTTGCAATCCAATTTTGGATTCAGGGTTTTCTCTTTCTGCCATTATCTCTATCTGCTGGCTAGAGCCAGTACTGCGGTATGTGACATGCTGGAGAGGCCCCCCGACAACAGAGCGGCCAGTAATATACAGTAAGAACACCCTGCCGGACATCGGAGCTGTACCGCCTTTAATCAGAATGTCTTTAGACATCAGACAGTGAATTGGAAAGGGTTAAAGATATATATTTCTATTAGTGCCTACTAAAATGTCTTACTCATTCTAACCATGAGATCACACAGTGGTATGCCAGAAGTCTAGTGACCCACAGATTACACATTACCTTATCATGAAATATCATTCCCTTCATCCGTAGGAATGTATAAACGCTCGGCTAATGGTGCAATTAACACAGATTAGGTTTTATTACAGGTAGAAAATCCACGTTGCAGAGAACAGTCAAAATATCATGAGGCACATGAAGAAAATCTGTTTGGTCTGGGAACCGTCACGTGTGTAAATGTGGCACCAATTTATATTATATTGGGGACACATCCAAAAATCTTTAATAGCGGCATAGGACAATGAACACTACAATCAAGACAAGTAGTAACATATATAGAAGTCTCCTCCCTACTTTACATGAATTATGCATCTGACGGGCGCTGCCGACGGATACCATCCATCACCGGAGGCTGCCAGCTTACAAATACATACATAGAAAGGGCCAAGAATCAGCAGGTGCCGATCAACAAACTGCATATCAGACAGTGCTCGTTACCACTAATCACACCGGCAGAGGAGCGCTGGTATGGGGATGATAGATCGCTAGTACCATTGCTCTTCCTCATACTGTTTACACGGGCAGATATACTGCCGACCAGCGACCATTTTTACGCCGGCATGACAGATTCAGTTGGCTGGTGGAAGAATGTTGGCATGTTCATTGGCCAATCACCAAAATATTCTGGTAGGTCAATGAACAGGCAAATGTTCATGTCCAATCATTGGCCTTAGAGGGGTTATACCAGAATTCCAAATTATTCCCTATCCACAGAATAGGGAATAACTTGCTGATCGGTGGGGTCTCAGTGCTGAGACCCCCACCAATCTCGAGTTTAGGAGTACCGTGCAGTGAGGAGGTGACTGACTGGAGCACTCTTCACACAAGCGCACTAGAACTCCATTAACTTCCAATAGAGCTGCGGAGATAGCTGAGCGGCATCAGCGCGGGTGTCTCCGTCATCCCCATTGGAGCGCCGACTGCACAGGCTCGGCCAGCACTCCATTCACGCTGATGTCACTGCGGGAGAAAAGTGACCCCTGCAGGAACAGGCAGAACAGGACTCAGGTGTCCCATCCTGAGATCGGCGGGGGTCTCCACAGCGAGACCCACACCAAAAGGTGAGGACTTGGAATTTTGACACAACCGTTTCAATGTATTCTTTTTTTACTGGATGGCAGCAGAATGTGTCATGAGAAATTGGGAGTCCTAAACTCAATTCAAGCCCAGGTAAGGGTGGACACCTCCCTGCAGCGCCAGCTCCATAGACCGCTTTCTTTGTGGAAGCAAATTGTTACCAAACGCCATATAAAATGAATATTTAATAACACAAATAAAATCAAACATATACTGAAAAGGACAAAAGAATTCGATATAGATACAAAGAGAAGCCCAATCTAACAGCCCCAGTCTATATACCCCCTGTAAGTCAGAATTCATCAGCTTTACAAAATAATAAAGGGCATTCCGGGACGTCTTAAACATTTGTTTCTATTAATGACAGACAAGCCATCACTGGATGATCGCTGGGGCTCCGTCGCTCAGTGCCGCTGTGACTGTGGTCAGAGCAGGAAGCAGAATGCGCTGACCATGGCGCAGCAGCCCAATGAATTCAATAAGAGCTCCGCCTGCAATACCAACCCTGGCCACCGCGCTATGGTCAGTGCTTTCTGACAGGTGCAATGCGAATCAGCTGATCAGTGGGGATCCGAGAGGCGGGTCACAGTCAGTCTTCAATAGAAAAATTAAATAAATAATTAATTAAAAGTCTTGGAATACCACCAAATTCAGAAAATAAAAAAAGCAGGAAATACATAAGGCAGGGCCCTCACAGCACAAAATAATATTTACAGCAACTGCGTGGGGCTTTTTTGCTAGGGATCGTTCGCATAGTTTTTAGGGTTTCTGTATTCCTATTCCGTATTGGGAGCCGGAAACCAGAAAGCCCTTTCCAATACAAGCAGAAGCAAATGGCGCCAAACAGACTCCACTGACTTTGATGGGGTCCATCTGGCTGCCCTTCAGCATTTTCCCGGATTTAATAGCAAACTGCGCTACTTCATCCTTAATTTTAATGGAAATCTGTGACAGCGATTCCAAACGTCACGTCTAACGCAGATGTTAACGAGCCCTTAGTATATAAACAACTCACAGTACATATAACTCCTCCATACTTTATAGATTTCCTATATGTTTTTTTCTATTACACTTCAGAGGGATCAGTGACGCTGGGATTATTCGGACTGCAGATTGGAGTCGGGAAATAATTTTTTTCTCTTTCCCACAAACGAGGAAAATTATCTCCTTCCTCACTTTGGGGGGGGGGGGGTGTTGCTTTCAGGGGTGGGGGTGTTGCTTTCCCTGGATCATCAGTGCAGGATAACAGCTGAACTGGATGAACACGCGAAACATGACGAATTTCTACTTGATGAATTTATAGGATATTTATATGATAAGACCTTAGATTAGGCCTCGCTTTTTATCTACATTTGTTTCACTTTTTAACCTTTTTAGTATACATTTCATTGTGTTTTTTTACATGTCGATTTTATTTTATGCTGCGTCCGACAACAATCTGCTTCCACAGAGTAAGGATATATTCAGATGGCGGAATCTGCGTTAAATTTTTCATTGCCTCAAAATCCACAACAGAAATCCGGAGCCGAGTTGGGGATCTCTGCCGCAGATCCGTGCTCCAGTATACCGGCAATTCGCAGGCGGATTTCCCACATTGAATCTGCGTTAAGAAGTGACGTTTGTTCAGACGCGAGTTTCAAATCATGCTGAGAAAATCTGTGCAGATCCACATTAAAAGTGATGGGACTCGTAGAAGAGGTGGATCAGCCGCGGTGTGAACATACCCCCCCCCCCCCCAAGTTATCTGGATAGTCGGTGCGGTGCATGCAAAAAAAATTCTAGATTTTTTTTAAACCAACGTTAGACCAGTTGCCCCGCCATGTCACCCATTATTTTACAGCTCCAATATTTATATAGCTACATATATACACGCTACTTCTCTCTAGTTCCATCTTATTCTCCACTTGTGCTTAACCTGAATGCAATCATATCATCAGGCCGATCAGGCACATTGGCGAAGCCCAACCGAGTCCGACATAAGTGAATGTAGTCAATTGGGTGCGGCGGGCGTCACTCTCAACTGTGTCATAGTTTGCATTAATAACGCAGCCTTAAAGGGAACCTGTCAGCATTTTCCACCCTACTAAGATGACTACAAGGGCACACCAAGGGGCTACTGCAACTCCTATATACGCCTTTGCTATACTTCCCTAGGAAAGCACGAAAGCCCATTTACACGCAAAGATCACAAGCTAGTTTTGGAGCAATTGTTTTGCATAAACTGCTAATGGACACTAATGTCCATTCGCAGCTTATCACCTTGATTTGCATGTAAATGAACTTCCAGAGCTGTATGCAGAGAACAGCAGGTGGTCTGTTCTCTGCATTCAGCTCCTTTTGTTCTGCCACAGGCTTTCTGCTGAATGAAAAGTAATCAGCAACTCCTGTAGAGAATACATGGACAGCAAACAGCTGAATGATGGATTTTACACTCACCTAAAAATCATCATTCAGCCGAAGAGTACGCAGCAGCCAGGGAGGGCGGGCTTATTCAAAAGATTCCGCCCAGACGAGTCATCCAGGCCCACATAGTGGGAAATAACATTCAGGGCTGGAGTTTTTAAAAGAGGATTTGCAAGGTAATGCTTTCATAGGAAGTATAACAAAGGTATTAATGGGTATTGCAGTGGACTTGGTGTGCGCTTGTAGTTAGTTTAGTAGGGCAGAAAATGCCGACAGGTTCCTTTTAGCTATGATTTATTACAAAATGTATTAAGTGCTAAAAATGTACATTTCCATTTTTTCCCATATATTATTCACATTTCTGTCACATCCGAATACTGTAATTTTTCCTTTTTTTTTAACGAAAAACCAGAGCCAAACTTGGCCTATACGTGTGTGTTAAAGTAGTCGTCCACTTTAGATAAACGCTTTTTCTTAGGCGATTAGAGGCCTTTTACACGGAACGATTGTCGCTCATATAATCGTTGAAAAACGCAAAAAAGAAGATAATCCGTCAGTGTAAACGCGGCTAGCGAGTGAACAAGAAAGGTTAATTAGTTTGCTTATCGTTCTTCATTCGTTTAACGCAGGCGTAAAAAAAAATCGTTTGCCAGTCGCATTTAAAAGACGATCAAACTATTCCCCGACTCAAGAATGATGGACCGAACAAGCTGAACGCAAACATAACGAAAACCTTTAAACAATTATCGTTTGAAAACAAGCAACTCGTTTGCGCATTCCAACACTTGATGATGACAGGGCGTCTTATTGCTTCGAGCCTCAGCGATCAGCTATAATACTGTATCGCAAGTGATCAACCCCCCTACAGCGCCACCACAGGGGAATTAAAGGTGCTTTCCCATTTCATAAAGTGATGACAAATGACCAGGATGGAGGTCAACCTCTGGGACCAAAACCAATCCCGGCACTAAGGCCCTGCTCACACAAGCATGTCGGTACAGCTTATTCCGCGCACGGTTTTTGCGCATGTAATACTCTGCACCAGTCGGCCATGTCAACGCTTAAACAATTTGCGCAAAATACGCAAGAAAAAAAAAAATCACAGAATGCCCTATCTTGGAGCGTATCGTGTGAGCATACACGCCAAGATAGTACATGGTGATGAGCGGTGAGGAGCCAGTACACAATGTTATTGCATATTGTCTGCATGCCACGCACATATAACTCGTGGCCTGCGCGCTGTGAGATACGCTTCTGTGAGCCCGGGCTAAAGGGGACACAGTGCCGAGTCCGCTTCACGGTTTTTATCCCAGCCACCCAGCAGTGCTGGAAACTACAGTGTGGTCCCATTCAAGTGAATGGGGTCGGCTGCAGTTCCCTGCACAGTTGGGTCATTAGCCATCCGGAAAAAAGGGAAATGGGGCAATGCAATACACCAGCATCCTGTTCAATCTCAGGATAAGTGGTGGTCCCAGAGATCAGACCCCCATGAATCATAAAATGATAACATTTATTATGTCATGAAATTCCAGAACTGTCATTTTCTTCTACTGCGGGTAAGACGCTACAGACTGGTTCCAAGGGTGCGATCTGATAGTCGAGCAGTCTAGATTAAAACTTGTGTGCTGGCGAGAGATTTCTGTAACTTTTACTATTGATGACCTATCCTCAGGATTAGCAGGAGTTCCTCTGGGATCTCCGTTGATCGCCAGGCCTGCCGTCATTGCAAGCAGATGATGCTGTCAACATTGCAGCGGCCAGTTCGGACGGCAGACATATTTCCCAGTCAGTTCTGTGCCTGCAGTACCAAACCAGACCACTGCAATATAGACAGCGCTGTTTCCAGTGACAGCGGGACGGGCGATCAACTTTTTGATGGACACCTACAAACTATCAATCACTTAATAATAAAAGTCCTGGACAACCGCTTTAAAAGGAGTCCGTCAGCAACTATGAACTAATACGCCTATTCCAGGCATGAGAGTCTTGTACTTGCCTTCCCTGACATTACCCCGCTGTGCGCTGTCATCTGGCAGACTACAACCGGCTCACACATGCGTACTGTAAAACGCTGCGTTAGCCAGCCTGTCTTCACGTATGGCGTTGCGAATCGCTCATGCGGTCTTCTTTTTCCCTTTAATTGCCACTGCTGCTTAGCGACGTTGTGAATAAACACAGCACATATGTAATGTAATTGCGCATATACAACGGTTATTTGGCGCCCATAGAGACCAACAGGGCTCTATCGTGCAAAATACGCAATAGAACAGAACATGCTGCGTTCTCTTTTACGTGCATATTATGCGCAATGTAGTGTGAGTGGATCGATGAAAAAAAACGTACTTTCATTGACGCCATTCAGCGCTTAATACACCGTTATATTACGTTCGTACTGCAGATCCGTAGTAAATACCGTCCACAGTACGCTTTGGAAAAGCACTGATTCCTGCGAGCGTAAACGAATTGCGATTTCCGCGAACGGTGGAGAAAAAAAAAAAAAACATTTGCAGCATGCTCTATTTTTGAGCGGTGTCCACATGAAAGTCAATGGAAGCCGTCCGACCCGTGGCCCATCCGCAATTGACATTGCGGATTCCGCATCTGACATTGCGGATTCTGCATCATCGCCTAGCGACAGCACGGAAAAACAAACTTTAAAAAAATCTGTACTGCACATGACCAACAGCGACCATCCGCAGTACAGAATAAGAACAACAGGTACGCAGGGTCGCCGGCCGGGCACAGGGTCGCATTCCGCTGTGGGTCCCCGCATGCGGCATCCGACCCGTTCATGTGGAGGCAGCCTAAGACTCTCATCCCTGGAATCGGTGTCCGATCCTATCATTTTACCTTACAGGGGTCCTTGGAGCCGACAGACTCCCTTTAAATTCTACCAGCAAGTTAACCCTTTACCGTTGTGATGTCATATAATACTCCCTTGAGGTTTTTGAATAAATTTATATAGTTTTCAAGATTTACAATAAAAGGTATCAACAAAATTCTTCAGCAGATACCCCATATTTTCCCACTCCGGTATACAATATCCACACAAATTCAATGATGATAATGGCAACGCATCAAACCGTTCTATGACTTGTTCTAACATTATGAGAGTACTGTGCGGTCGACCACCAATACATTCCTCTACAAGAGTTAGCAGGACTTTCTGGGAGGTGTACAAGTACAGTCTATGTTGTCCCTTTCACTCCCGGGCCAAGTGAGAAGGAAACGTTAAAGGCGAAGTTTTCGATTTTCCAGATTTGCGTTCATAATTCACAAGCCGTTGGCCGACAAGATACTTGTCGTTCTTAATGTGTTCGTAAAGCCGCTTAAACTGCCGAATTTGGAAAGACAGTACCCCCATTAATATCACCACCATCAGCAAGAACGGATAGATGCGGCGCTGGACCAGATTCTGCATCTCAAAGGTGACGCCGATTAACAGTACAACGCCGGCGGAAATGATATAGGGTATACACAGCGACAGCAGGAGAACGGCGATGACCGGAGCCGCCAGTTTGCCGAGTATGAAGTGCAGGTCAATATTGCGTATTCCATTGGCGTATACCTGTTCTATCACCGCTTTCAACCACCACTGAGGACCCATTAAAGTGATGGCGGCGATGATCTTAGCATGCAAAACACCGAGGGCCCAGTCTTGCCACGGATAAAAAAGTGGCGTCTGATCCAAAGGAACCCGGAGAGGTGCGACAATAATGAGTTCAAATAAAAGACCAAGCAGGAGAGGGACAACGCCAGCCAGTAGAATCGCAACTATTAGGGTCTTCATAATCGTAAGCGACCATTCTTTGACTTTTAATAGAATCACTTGGCGTCCTTGGGGCATCCATGCAGCCAGGACAGTCAGCGCCCGAATAGAAAGCCAACATGCATAGAGACCGCAGGCGGCGGTGTATAATTCATGGATTTTTGCAGTTCCGGTCCAGAACGACATCAGCCAGCGGCCTACGAAGACCGGTAGCGTAAGGCAAACTAGGCTAGCGATCAGCAAGGTGATGCACATCAAGATGATCAATAAAAATATCCGGAGGGGAAATTTGATGGGTCTATGGTATGGCTGAAATCCTACGGGGCCTCCTTGTTGCAGTATGGCTTGATGTGCTGCATGCAAACCCTCTCCGACTACCGGAATGGCGTTGTTTCGAATGAGGGGGTTGTTGGCCGCCTGTTGGTTAGCTTGGTTGTCACTCTCCTCTTGGTCTCCCAGAAGATACGAATGCAAGTCTAGTAGATATCCAGCCGTCACAGTCCAAGCTCTGACCAGACCTTTCAACCACTGTCGGGTATGTCCTTGCTCCAATAAAGCCGGGAGGACGACCTGAAGAAGTAGGAGCTCCAAGGATAGTTCGCTGACCGGAGCGTCGCTGTATAGCATCACGTTGTAAGGTAAGAAGGTAGGCAGCACGTGCTTCATAATGCGGATCGGCAGCCAAAGCATTAGTATGACGATGGATCCGAAGACGATGACGGATAAGATGAACCTTCTCAGATGGCGGTAAATCGGCAAGTGGATCATTTCTTGCACCGGGTTAAAGTCAGGATCGTTCAAGTTTCGGAGAAACCAGAGAACTCCCGGTCTTAGCACTTCTCGTAGGAGCAGAATGAACGATGCGAAGTAGAAGACGTAGACCATTCCTACAAGCCAGTGAAGAAACATGGTGGTTCCCGGCGCGGACTGGAAACTAACTTCTCGGTCTTTCAAAGTGGCGTCAAACATTTCTAAGGAGCAAATGTCCAACCACCAGCCACAAATGAGTGGGAAGACTCCGATCTCCACCACGACCAGCAAGGAGACCTTCACAACGATGTAGCATATCCCCAATATTCGTCTGGATCGTTGAAACTTGACAACGGCGGCCAAGCTATGGCAGAGGATCAAGCTGACCGCCAGCAGGACGTAACCGACGATGGTCGTCAAGAGTCCTTCGAAGTGCGAGGCTTTCACGAAGCGGTCGAATCCCAGTCCGACCACGGAAAAATGTCCGATGTGGTACGGGCAGAACGCAAACACCAGGATGAAGAGGGTGTTTAACGAGACCACCCAGAAGACGTGTTCCAGAAAGACCAGCGATCCGTCCAAGCCCAGCATCCGCTCCCAAGTCAGTTCTTCCGCCGCCCGATCCCACTCCAAGGCGTTCCAGTTCATATCATCTTGTGCGCCGTTGTTAATATCGGCGGCATCTTCTATAACGGCGTCGTCCTCGTTGTCTTCTTCCTCATCTTCCGCTTGGTCTTCCGGCAGATCGGGGTTTTCGCCGACGACCACGTTTTCCACCGGAGGGATAACCGGATGGTCCACAGCCACATTTTCGGCGACGACGTTGGCCGCGGCTTGCGCCTCGTTTGGGTGGGCCACGCCATTCGGAGGTTGGGGCAGATTTTGATCCAGCCATAGAGGCGCCCCGCCGTGAACGATCTGTTCGCGCAGCCACACCAAGCTGATGAAGGCGCAGAGGGTGCAGGTGACCACGAAGAAGCCTTGTAAGCAGTCCGCCAGCAGGTTCTCCGTGGACAGCATGTCCAGCGGCAGCGTCAGCAGAGAACTCACCGAGCCGGTAAACAAGCACTTGTAGATCCGGCACGCCGTCAGCGGCACCACGCCCAGCCACGCGAACGCCACCAGCGTGTAGTGGAACCAGTAGCGGATGGCGGTGCCGATGCTGGTGATCAGTCCGGCGCAGATGTCCTGGATCGGGAGTCGGGAAGGCATGTCGGGGGAGTAGATGGGCGTAAAGGCAAACCTGTGCTTACATAACTCACAGTACTCCTTCCTGCTGTGCTTCAGCCACTGCACCAAGCACTCCTGGTGGATGAACTTAATACTGCCGGTGCACACACACGGGTGGTACAGGGGCTTCTCTGCCGTGCCCTCTGAACGACACACCCTGCAGATATCTTCTTCTTCTGCAGCCTCCATAGTGCTCGTCCTGGGAATTTGGCCTCCTGTGGCCCCTGCAGGCTTCCGTACCGACAGTACAGCAGCGAGACCGACGTCCTCGGCCTAAGCTCACAGCGATGTTTGCGCTGCTCGTCTCGCGAGAGTTCAGGGAGTGACGTAGTAGGAAGGCGAGAAAGGAGAAGCGCTTCCGGGTATAGAGTCACGTGATCATCACTGAGGCCTGTAGGCAACGGAGAAGCCTGAGGCCGTAGTGGTTTTCTGTCACCAGTGAGCTGGAGGCTTCTCCCGCAACCTACTCTGTATTTCCGAGTGTTCACAACACGGTGTAAAATCCGACATGTTCACACCTCCTTATCCGCCACAAATAAACACAGCCTACATTCTTCACCCCCCTTTTTAGGGGCTCCATAAACTGCTATTAGGGGCTGTTAGCCCAGACAATAAAATGCATTCTGTGTTTTTGCGTGTGGAGAAATCCGCTACATGCTCTATTTTACTGCGCAAGACACCATAGGAGTCTATGGGGGTTTCGCAAACGCGCTTCATGTCCGCATTAAATTGCGCGGTGTTAATTGATAACAGAGGGCGCTAATTAGGCTGCTCTGCTGGTTTAAATGTGGCGTGGGATGTAAACAGGCCCGGTAGTGTTAAAAAGTAAAGGCAGAGCGAAGCCGCTCCTGAGCACACGTGATAGCGCTCCGCTTAGAGCGCAATCGCGTCACGCTTGTCTGCAGGAGCCCTTAAGTATATATCAAGGGTACGCTGCTCACACAGTGGGATCCGCTGCAGAATTTTTCGCATGGAATCCGCCGTTGAAAACGCAGCAAAAATCCACGACTGTTTTGACATGGATCCGTAGATTTAGCCCCGTTAATGGGCAAAATTCGCTAGTGGAATTATTGACACGTTTTTGTGCGGATCCATACGAAGAAGTGAGCGTATGCTCACACGGTGAAATTTGCCACATGGACTTCGCTTCCCAAACGCCTTTTGCTGCATTTTTAACACGGATTTGCCCCTGTCAGGCTACCTACACGGGCGAGCGTGATATTGCGCTCGTTACCGTGCGTTTTCATGCTGTTGCGAAGCGTTTTGGGGGCAAAAATTCCATCACTACAGTAAAGTAACGATACTCCGGCGCAGCCTTTAAGCCGCGTTAAAGAATTGCCAAGTGTTTCCCATTGTTTTCAATGTTTTACTGTCCCGTTGCAAACAATGCGGAATGCATTCTGGGGAACGCAAAAAGATAGCAGCGATTTTTTTCTCGCAAGGCATCGCTTATATATAGGACTCTATTCAAAGGAATGAGGTTCATATTTGTGCGTGTCACAGCACACAAATGTTACGCAAGTTTCTCACCCAAGTGAAAGTAGCCCCAGTGCGCAAAATTCACATGCAGAATTTTTTGCGCTTTTCTACATCAGAATCCACTCGTGGATTTTGCCATTGACAGGGCTAAAGGTCCATTTACACGAGACGAATGCAGAACTAAAAACCATTGTTGGCTCGTTCACTTATCGTTCGGTTTGAATAGCGATCGCTAAGTCGTTCTCAGTACCTTATAGGGAATGTGACGTACTGAATGATTTCTCGTGTGAACGAGCCAACGATGTATCTGCCTGTGTAAATAGGCTGCCCGAGAGCGAACTATGACATCGTTCGCTCGTTCAAATAATATATCGTTTGGTGAAAAGGACCCTGAGTTCAGAGCTTGATGGGCGGTGGATGACACGGGGTTTCTTTTTTAGGTGTTCTTTGATAATAACGCAGTATATCAGTTTTGCCCTTTAACCCTTTCCAATCCACTATCTGACTTCTGAAGACATTATCATTTACGGCTGTATAGCTCTGATGTTGAAAGACATCCGTCGGGATTCTCTTACTGTATATTGCCAGCCTCTCTGCTGTCGGAGCCTATCCAACGTGTCACCTGATGCAGTACTGGCTTTAGCCAGCATATAGCACCTATTTATAAGCAGAAAAAGAGTAAGCCCCCTAGGAAAACAAGGATAGAAGTTGGATTGGAAAGGGTTAAGTGGGTAATTGCACTGGATAAAACAAACCCTTCTAAATACTGTTACTCATCTCACTTCTTCATGCTGGTCGCAGATCTCTGCTTTACAGAAGACTTCAGCCTTTTCACCCCGTCTGCTGAGTAATGTATTTACCTTTTCCTGTCTCCTGTTCCTGAGTGTTGTGACTCTGATCCTGACTCCTGATTGACCCTGACCTTAACCACAACCTTGTTCCTGGATATTCTTTTTGCCTACCACTTTGGATTGTTTGCCTGGTATGTGTTGTATTACTCTTGGCTCTGACCCTTGGCTCCATACCTGACTACGCTCCCGTCTTGTCTTCTTGCCTAACAGCTTTCTTGGGAGAAACCCTTGGCTCTGTTCTTGATGATACTGCCACCAATCTGTGACTATTCTTCGGATTGTGACCTGGAAAACTGTCTGGGAAAGTCTAAACCACTTTGTAGATCCCAAGGGTAAAATACAGGGAGATTCCTTAGATAGCCAACCAAGCTGATTGTAGTTTAGAGAATTCCCATCTCTGGGAAGAGACGTTACAGTATAAGCGGGCCATGATGGTTTTTAAAAGCTCCACAATATTATTGCCCTGCTAGTGGATAGTTATACAATTGCCAAATAAGCGGTGCAGCTAGGTTCCTACCAGGAAGAAACACAGCCTTTACTGGGAATCTCCAGTCATCTGGACACCTTCCAACTTTCTGTTCCCACTCCAACTACTGCTTCTTCTGCTTTGGGAAACCTTCATCGTGACCACTCAGCGTAAACCTTCCACATTGGTCCCCTTGCTTAATTTCAAGGACCTTCACGGTTCAACAGGGATCGTAAGGTCTATCAAGGATTCATTAACCATTGTACCATAGATTTTGAACTGTGCCCCCAACAATTTCACTCTGATGCAGCACAGTTAGCCTACGTGATTTGCTATCTTGGGCATCACCTTTTCGGGAGCAAAACGGCTCACACTTCAAAGGGTATAGTTGCCCATAAACATTAGATTAACTATAGCTGAATCACCTTTTCATCTAATGTGCATGGAGTTGTCCCAACCTCCCGGACAGCTAATGTCAAGAGAAAAAAAGGATCAGGCATGTTGAATTTCATCACACCAGATCCTTTGTTGACATGGGAGATAAGCTGCGACCAGGAGTGTCTTGCGGCAACTTATTGCTTTCTCCCCATTGAGAACACTCTCAAGCAATCCGAGCGTGCATGTGTATGGACTGTGCCCGAAGAAATTGCTGTTGGCAAAACAAGTTCCTGGCCAATAGCTATCTAAGCTAACCTTTAGAGGCATTACAAATTCCTTACAGCTTCAGATCCTTTTGGGTTGTCAACAGGCATAGCTACATCTAAAATATTTTAATTCAAAATCTTGTGTTAAGGGCCTTTTACATTGGGCTATATTTGCCTAAAGGTCCATTTAGACGGGACAAATGTCGGGTAAACGATGCCTGACACTCATCCTTGTGTGTCCTCGCTCCTGTGCTCCTGCATGGGAGCTAGTAGTGCTGGCTCGCTCACAGAGTGGCCAGCAGACGGCCGGGGTGGCTGGAGGAGATCTCTCTCCATTGACTTAACATAGCTATTTACACTGAATGATCATCGTTGAGCTCATTGTCCATCGTTTATACATAAACGATGGACGATGAGCTGATTGCTCAGTGTAAATAGCAGCCGTTCAGTACTGAACGGTTGCTATGTTAAGTCAATGGAGAGGGGCTTGGGAGAGCGAGGAAAGAAATGTCCTCCAGCCTCTCCGCTGTGAGCCAGCAATACAAGCTCCCGTACAACAGCAGCATGGGAGCTAGTAAGTGCGGGGACGAGTGTCAGGCATCGCTTGCTCGACATTCGTCCTGTCTAAATGGGCCTTAAGTGATCGTGTGTTCCCAGTCATTGTCCACTGCAGTGATCCAACTGCAAATAATAATTAGCTTGTTTGTCATTTATCAGTGTCAGGATCACTGGATGTGAATCCACTGTGCCACATAGTGCTTTGGCCTATGGCCAAATCCAGAGGTAACACATGAGGGACCCCAGTCTTCATTCTTTAACCCCACCAATTGGGATATGGGCTTTGCTGTGGGGTCCTCAGGCCGTTACTCTGGAAGTGGTCCCAGTAATGTAGCAGCTGACACTGGTATAAACCAATGTACGGTACTTGAATATGTGAATAGAGGCGTAGCCCGATCAATCTGAGACGGGGCAGACAGTGTAACTTCAAAACAAGGAACAAGTCGGAGGTCAAGACACACAGAATGGGTACAGCATGATGCAATAGGCCAGAGGTCGGGCAGGACAAGCGTAGTCAGTATAACAAGCCAAGGTCAGGAGTGGAGAATGCAATGAAGTCAGGAATAACCAAAGTCAGGAACCGGAGAATTAGAACATACTAGATACCACCTTACGTTGGACCAAAAGACCACAAACTCAGTCTCCTTCCAAAGGGGGAAGGTACCTAATGTTGGGCGGAGAAGGTACCTAATGTTGGGCAGGGAAGATTTTCCATGGTGTACGCTGGACCACAATCGACTAAAAATGGGTAATCGCCAGTGTTGGACATTGAGGAGAGACATATGCTACACCTGCCAGAAAAGGTTAGCTGGTGGCCGTAGGTGCAATCTGTAAGAATCACATTTTTCTGATGACTTAAAAATCATTTTTGGTCTTTGACACAATCGCAACATTTACTGTAACCTATAAATTCAAGTTTTGTAAGATTTAATGAGTTTCTATATTGACAATCGGCACATGTTATGGGTAATTTACCTGCCCATGTCCAAGGACCCTAAAGGCTTATTTACATGGACAGATAGTCAGCCAAGTCAATCTTCATATAATCGCTCACTCCCGATTATTGCCCCATGGAAGCAGTGCAGCTGACAGATGAGCAATTGCATCTTTTGTGTGGTCGTAAAACTTATCATTGCCGGCAGCTCATCACCCCATGCAGTTTTTTTATCGGCCTCTGTGGAGGCCCGTTTAACATTTACTGATATTGTTGAATGGCGCTCATCGTGGGGCAGAAATTGAACCATCTTTAGGCTTAGGGTGCTTTTACAATGAATGATTCGTTCAAAAAAATTGTTGGATCAATCAAATTTGAATGATAATCATTCAGTATAAACACTGCCAACAATTGAATGATAATTTGTTTGCTTATTGTTCATTTCATGCAAGCATGAAAATCTTCATTGGCTCATTCAATAATCGGCCAGCTTAGGTTCAAAAGATTGTTATTAAACATTTTCTATTATACTGGTATCAAGTAACAAGGGGGAAAGGGGTAGGATGGGGAAAGGGGGCAGCTTGGCGTAGTATTCCACCTGTAATGAACCTGTAGATGGTGATGACGGCAGGGGGCAGAAGGGGGGATGTGGGGGCACAGCTGCAACATATCGGTCCATCAGGAAATATATTACGCTACCCGAAAATCAACAGTCGGACAGCATCTCTTACCAAACTTTCTGAGATATTTGCGTTGTAGGAGTGTTTTCTGCTATTTTCTCTATTATTTCAAACTTTGAGTCTTATATTAACTGGGAAACCACCTCAAAAACTGAGACAGAAGGAAAGGTTCAGCAAAAGAGGGGGTAAAGGGGGTGACGGATGTAGAGGTAGGATATACTCCTTGAAAGGGTCTACTCCCCAGAGCCGGGTCCCATCCCCTCATATGGTTCCTGACTCCATCCATCTCTCAAATCCAACTGAGGATCTGAAATCCAACCACACCCTCCATGTCCGGTAGTTCTCTTCCCATGCATCTGATTCCTCTGCTCCCAGCTCGTCAAAATGCATGAGCGTGTGTAGTTCCTCTACCCACATCACCCTAGTCGGGGCAATTGTAGTACGCCATAGCCTTGGGATAATTCTCCTGATTGCTATAATAAAAAATCTAAGGAGGCTCGCCTTGGCCTTTCTCATCAATCCGGGGAAATAATCGGTCAGTTTAAACGCCAATTGTCCAGTTGTTCTCATTCATCAATCCAACGAACTGAATGATTGTGTTTAAAAAAAACAAAACAATTTATCTTTGTGTTTCAACGGAATGAACGAGCAAATTCTGTCATTGTTTTTGTTTGCTCAGGCGGATGATGTCTCGCTACGTGTAAAAGTACCCTTAGCCGGTCATGGTAACGGCAGATAATTTTAGGCATTCCCTTCCAACCCTTTATCCAGTGTGTAAATAAACCTTCTCTTTATTACATTGTCTGCGCACGCACTGAATCACCGTCAGCTAATTCCTTCCCATTTAGGTTCTGCCTACAAGAGTCAAGTAACTCGTGAGACTGGTTCTTGTACATGCCTGACAGCCGGGGAGTACTCCAGCCCAAGTTATCAGCAAACTGTCAGTCTGCACCGGCCAGGCAAGTGGAGAGACCTGGGTTTTCCAGTTTAATGAAATGACTGTGTCACAAGACCACGGACTGTTTTTGCAATGAGGAACCCAAAAACGCACAAAACACCATTTCCAGACATGGGGCAGAGGTGGCTGCTACTGAGTTTCCTTTATCTTCTGCTAAGCGGTGAGTGACTTGGGTTTTGAGGCTTACAGATATATCTCCCATATTGACAGATCAATGCTACATGTGAGGAGCAGGGACAATATGACTTAGCCTACCTTCATACTGAGCAACCAACCTTCGGATAGTCACTCCGAAAAGTTGCTGAACCTTGTTTGCTTTTACACAGATAGTTTATTGTTCGTTAGCTGTTTGCTGACATATCATTGTAGGGGGGATTTCCATGGAACTTTGTTCACGATGGTCACAAGCTGATCAAATACGAATGACTTTATACCAGATGACTTTGGATCAACCAGTGACTAGTTTTAGGTGAGCTTAAATGAAACAACTAGTGACTAGAGATGAGCGAGCGTACTCGGTTCGGGTGTTTTTGCACTCGAGCACCACTTTTTCCGAGTAACTGACTACTCGGACGAAAAGATTCAGGGGGTGTCTCGGGGGTGAGCGGGGGGTTGCAGAGGGGAGTGGGGGGGGGGGGAGAGAGAGCTCCTCCCTGTTCGGGGGGTGTCGGGGGTGAGCGGGGGGTTGCAGAGGGGAGTGGGGGGGGGGAGAGAGAGAGAGCTCCTCCCTGTTCCCCACTGCTACCCCCCCCCCCCCCCGCTCCACCACACGAATGGTCAGTTACTCGGAAAAAGTGGTGCAAAAACACCCGAACCGAGTACGCTCGCTCATCTCTACTAGTGACTAATTAGCGAATTGTTACTCGTCCCCTGGTTGTTCCATGTTTACACAGAACAACTATCGCTTAAATTCGCTCTCTTCAGCAATTCTTCGGGTAATAGTCGTCCCATGTAAAGGTACCTTTAGACAACATTAGCGCCGCGATCGCGATATCGGACCGAGAGACTCAGGCCAACGTGCGTTTGTGGAGACTCGCACAAAAATAGGCAGCAGTTGTTCAAACTCGGGCCATTGTGAAAAATCACTCATGTCAATGGGTTCCGTCTTGGATACGGACAGAACTCACATGGAATTCTTTCCTACGGGAATACAGTGTACCTCACCTCAGAATGGGGATGGGTGCTCTTAGTTGGTTGATTAGCCCCTCCATAGCTGCCATGCCTGCTAACCCGCCGCTGGTACCAGAATCTGTCTAGTCTGCAAGACGAGTGTCTATATCTGGTGCTCATTATTATAAAGTGTATTGTTATTAGCTGTAGTAATAACAGCATTATCGTTTTTATTACAACCTGAGATCCCGGAACCAGTCTAGAATTATACACACTGAGATGGTCATTAGGTTACGGATTTGCAATGTAGAAACTACCCTCCCATAGCTCTCATGCGCGTGACTGTTCTACACATTGTTGCAGTATAGATGGGTAATACCACATCCATGACCTGCGCTGGGGTCCTACTATACTTTCTTGTGTCTCCCATAGTATATGTTTGTGGAATGCCATATTATGGAGATATTCTCCACTACAAGTGTTATAGATCATTTTCTAATTGAAGGCCCCCATACACATTAGTGCTAAAGGGGTATTTTGGCAATGTGACGTTTTTTTTTTAGTTTTCACCCTATAGGCACTACTACTACACAACAGTATAATAAAATATAATCATTGGCTCAGTAATGCTTCCCTCAGGCGTAGCAAGCGCTTTTATTGATGATGTCAGCGTCTTTTTACGGTATTTTTTTTGTGTGTGTTTATTTGGCCTCATGTGGTTTTTTTTGTCTGTAGTAAATCGTCTGAGAAAACGTCAGAGCCTACTGCGATCTTGAAAAAGTGCCATGCACCAAAAAGCTACTTTCAGACAAATATATTGCAACACGCCTGTAATATGGATCCGTAATATGGACATCTTGCCGATGAGATTGCACCGTGTTTCATCAGTATTTGATCAGTATTTGCCTCTCTATTTCCTGTCTTTAGTTTTTTTTCCCATAGGACAAATACTCATCCGTATTCGCCCAATAAGAAGTAATACCGATAAATGCAAATACAGAGGCAAAACTGGACAAAAATAGGTCATGTTGTTGTTTTAAAACATGGCCGTGAAATATACGGCCATCTGAATAGATATATTGATTTTAGAGATGAGCGAGTATGCTCGCTAAAGGCAAATGCTCGAGCGAGCATTGCCCTTAGCGAGTACCTGCCCGCTCGAGATGAAAGGTTCAGGTGCCGGTGCGGGGGCGCGGTGAGTAGCGGCAGTCAGCAGGAGGGAGCGGGGGGAGAGAGGGAGAGAGAGATCTCCCCTCCGTTCCGCCCTGCTCTCCCCCGCAGCTCCCTGCCCGCCGCCGGCACCCGAACCTTCGGTCTCGAGCGGGCAGGTACTCGATAAAGGCAATGCTCGCTCGAGCAATTGCCTTTAGCGAGTATACTCGCTCATCTCTAATTGATTTACATTAGTTTCGTATTACGGTCTATGGAGATAAATATACTAAAAGCGCCCAAAGAGAGAAAAAAAAATCAAAACATCCCTGCAAAATTTGTAGTATCATATCTCAGATATAGCAGGTACCAAAAAAACACTTGCTGCAAAAATGCAGAGACCACAAAAAAGACAATAGGGAACATGTATCAAATGTGTCTTAACAAAGAAACTTGCTTTTTTTGCACATAGCAACCAATCAGATCTCAGCTTTCATTTATTAAACTGTTATAGGGTTACTACAGGCAACAAAGCCAGTTTTTCTGTTAGGGCTTCATTTTTCAAATCTGTCTACGTGTAACACCAGCCTATGGCTGATGTCACACGAGCTTAAGCGCATTTACGCACGCATTTGTGCAACGAACATTACGTTTTTACGTGTGCCTGTTTTACTGTATTTTTTGTGACCGCAAAAAAAAACAAACCCACACAGCCATGTTCTCATTGATTGTAATTGGCTATGAATGTAATTAGTTCAATACGCAAGAAAATAGATCAAGCTGTGTTTTTTTTTTTGCGTGAACGAAATATGCGTGAAAAATATGCACATGTGAACGAACCCATTGAAATCAATGGGTTCTGTTCATAGCGTATTGTAGTGCAGTTTTTTTAATTAGCATGTTAAGGGTAAAAGGGTCTTTTTATTTTTCCTATAAAACCACTTAAGTGTCATAGTTAGCGTTTACCGCAGCATCTGAGAGGTTGAACAGCCAGGTCATAGGGTCAATTAGATGAGATATAGACCTATTCATTGAAACTTTACCCATCTATGAAAATTGGAAAGGATGAGGTATGTCAGAATGGGGCGTATATAGGTTGAAGTAGGATCTAGGTCCTGGTAACTGAGGAAGCCTAATGGCCCTGATGCCACAAGGACATTGGTACTGCAAATAGCAGATGAAAATTGGTTCTGCCTATTTGTAGATTTTGGATTATAGCCCAAGATCTTTAAATTGTACCTCTGGTGTACACATATTGTACCTCCGGTGTGCACATATTGTACCTCTGGTATGCACATATTGCACCTCCAGTGTACACATATTGCACCTCCAGTGTACACATATTGTACCTCCGGTGTGCACGTATATTGTACCTCCGGTTTGCACATATTGTACCACCGGTGTGCACATATTGTACCTCCGTTGTACACATATTGTACCTCCGGTGTGCACATATTGTACCTCCGGTGTGCACATATTGTACCTCCCTTATATACATATTGTACCTCCGGGGTGAACATATTGTACCTCCCTTATATACATATTGTACCAAGGATGTGCACATATTGTACCTCCGGTGTACACATATTGTACCTCCCTTATATACATATTGTACCTCCGGGGTGAACATATTGTACCTCCAGTGTATATAGTAATCTAATTAGAAAGGGGTTAAGCTGGAAAAAATATAGGTGATTTCAAAACCAGATTGGTGGATGTCTCCGTAGATATACTTTGCATTAGCTGTAAACAAACCATCTGTAGCTACGTCCTGCATAATGATAATCTTTCTGCATTATATGGTTAGGAAATCAGATTTCTGGACTGCAAGACCAAGAAATCGTCTTCCCAGAGCGAGTGGTGAGCAGAGTGAGGAGGAGCGCGGATCACAGGACGGTAAGCTTTATTGTGACTGCATTAAACCCGCCATGTACACAGAAAGTATGGAAGACATTGCGCCATATATTCATACTCATAAAAAATATGGGCTGCTTCCTTCCAGAACAAGCGCCATTGGTTCTGCCTGGTAAAGCAACTTCTAATCAAGTGAAGCAAATTTGCACAATTTCTGTGGCAAATTTGCACCAAAACCTGCATAGAAGACCTGTAGATTTACGGCGCATTTGTTTGTGGCACGTTTTTACAACACATGGAAATTTCCCTTAAAACAGGGGTGTCAAACTAATTTTCACTGAGGGCCACATCAACATTATGTTTGCTTTCAAAAGGCCGTTTGTAATTGTAGGGGCTCATTCACACAGGCGTATTTTGTGTGTAATAAGAGATCTAAAGCCCCAATGTTTTCAATTCTTCAGGCGCATATTTGTACACTTGAAAAAAATCGCAGCATTTCCTATTTTGGTCCATCTTACAGCCCAAAATCTCCCAGTAAAGTCAATGGGATTGCGTCAATACACAGTGAATATGCATGATACATGACTATTCACTGCGTATTTATGCATGAAGGAGGAAAAAAATCTATTAGACCTTCTTGCGTTTTTGAAAATGTGCAGTAATTACGTGTACAAAAGGAAAATCCATATATGCATTGAATATGCACAGTTTCAGTCCATGAAAAAAGCATATTCATGGACTGAAACTGAATGTGCCCCTGTGAATGAGCCCTAGGACTGTATAAATGTAATTACTTAACATATTGTTAAATAACCTGTGATGTCAAGTTATCAGAACCCCAATGGGTCCCTTTGATTTCACTGCAAGTTCCAAATTGGTTATTGAGAAGTGCATGCATACCGATAAAGGCTAGGACACACAGCTGTATCAAAGGCAATATGCTTCTGATTTATTAATAGCATCATGATACATATGTATACTCCAAATGACGTAGCAATACAGATACATGCCCTGAAAGTCATAAGAACTCAGAATAGGTTCTAGTTTCTAATGATTAACATAAGTTAACACCTTAAAGTGTGTGTTACCTAAATGTATTAATATCACTGCTTGGCTTAAGGAATGCAACGGGGGGGGGGGGGGGATGAGCAGCTTCTCTCATCAGAATGTTGGTCTCTCTCATGAGAAAGGCCTATGGGAGGTAAATACAAGAATCTACATTCTAGTGTATAATATTGAACAAGTTAACCATTTAGCTGTTGCTATTTACTAATACTATAGCATGCCATATCACACACCATCCTCATCTACTGATAATGTTCTGAAAATCACAACACAAAACAAAATGCAAGCACAGCCATTTAAATGTATTGAAAGACGGGTGGATGAAAATATACGAACACCATACAAAATGCATTGGATTTTTTAAATTAGCACTTAGCTGCCCTTTTGACCCCTGCTTGGCTGAGAGCTTTCCCATCAAATTTGTGTTTACTTCACCTGTTACCCTGCTCTGGGCGGTTTTGGGAGCCAGCTGGTAACAGCAGCTGTGTGGCTCAAACCCCGGACCAATGGAACCTTGTTGCTCGGGCAGATGTTCACTTCTGCCCGGCAGCATCTGTGTCAAATTGCCTCCACTTAAAATGGGTCTCTACATGTCTTATTGAAATATAGTTTATAATCCTGTTTAATTTAAGACATGCATTTCGTACGGTGTTTCCATATTTTTGTCCACCCCCTGTGTATGGTCAAATTGTAATTCAATTAGATTTCTTGGTTCAAATACATTTTATTACATTCTTAATTCAGGCTTTTAAAAGTACTTTCCGTATATACTCGAGTATTAGTCGACCTGAGTATAAGCCGAGTCAATAAGTTTTACCACAAAAAACTGGTAAAACTTTTTGACTCGAGTATAAGCCGAGCTATATACTAGGTAAAAAAAACCCGCAATACTCACCTCTCAGCCGGTGTCTGTGTCCCTGGCGCGATGCGTGATCTGGGCTTAGTCCTGTTTAAATTCATTATTAAAAACGTGTTCGCACAGATAGATGCCCCCATACATGTACTGAACATGAAGTCCAAGCTATGTATCAAAGCATAGGGCAGTACCGTAGATGGTAAAAGTCCTTGATTTTAGCATTCTAGAACTTTGCTCTCAGGTCATCATCACTTTCAATATCTATTAACTCCATCTGAAGGTGATGGGGGGCACCGTCTACATTGGCAGTGAAACGATTGGCAAAGATGGCAAAGTGTTCTAAAGTCAGAGAAGCAACGATCAAACTCATTAATTAACCGGCTCACTTTGGTAGCCAAGCGAACACATGATAAAGCATCGGAAACTGAGACTGAGATGCTCTGAGAAACAGGAAAGTGGGCAAGATTGTTCTGGTCCAGTTGGGACTTCCACCGCTGAAGTTAATGCTGGAAAGCTGTCGGACCTCGGTGTGATTACTTGTTTGCGTTCCTTCACTTTATACGAGATGCTTGGTTATGTCACCGAACATAGCAAAATCACACAGCCAGTTTGGATCTGACAGTTCAGGCAAAGGTTTTCCTTTACTTTGCATGAAAAGTCCAATTTCTTGCCTAAGCTCAAAAAATCATTTAAGGACTGCGCTCCTGCTCAGCAACCTTACTTCTGAGTGGTGCGGCCCGTCTCCATGCTCCCAGTCCACCTCCTGGAAAAACTGCTGGAACTGGTGATGATTCAAGCCAAGCGCCCGAACAAAGTTCACTGTTTTCATGACTGTGGTCATTAGATCATCTAGTTTTAGAACCTTTCCATACAGAGCTTCTTGATGGGTAATGCAATGATACATGATCAGCCAGTTACTTTCTATGTAGTGTAAAAGCCTTTTTCTCTCTAGACGTCGATATATTTATGCATAGTTAAAAGGTCGCCCCTCAGCTGTCTTTTTTCTAAACAAATAAATCTCAATTTTGCTAACCTCTCTGGGTATTGTAGTCCATCCATTCCATTCATTACTTTAGTTGCTCACCTTTGTACCCGCTCAAGCTCTGATATTTCCTTCTTGAGTACCAGTGCCCAAAACTGTCCACAGTATTCCATGTGTGGTCTGACCAGTGACTTGTACAGAAGAAGAACAATGTTCTCATCATGCACCCCGAGACCTCTTTTGATGCACCCCATAATCCTATATGCCTCTGCAGCAGCTGCCTGACACAGGTTGCTCCAGTTAAGCTTACAGTTAATTAAAGCACCCAAATCCTTTTCCGTGTCAGTTTTGTCCAGTAGTTTCCCCTTTAGTGTGTAATGTTGACATGTATTTCCCTTCCCATGTGCAGAACCTTACATTTATCAGTGCTAAACCTCATTTGCCACTTTTCTGCCCAAACCCCAAGTATCCAGATCCTCTAGCAATCTTCTTGCGTCCTCACTTGTGTTAATATCTTTACATAGTTTTGTGTCACCTGCAAATATTGATATTTTACTGTGCAATCCTTCTACCAAATCATTAATAAATATGTATAAAAGAATAGGACCCCAAACCGCCCCCTGTGGTCACCCACTAGTAACAGTGACTGAATCAGAGTATGGACCATTTATAATCCCCCTCTGCTTTCTATCACTGAGCCGGTTACTTGCCCCCTTACACACGTTCTCACCAAGGCCAAGCATTCTCATTTTATCTACCAACCTTTTATGCGGCACAGTATCAAACGCTTTGGAAAAGTCCAGATACACAAGATCCAGTGACTTACCCGGTCCAGTCTATAACTTACCTCCTCGTAGAAGCTGATCAGATTGGTTTGACAGGAGTGTTCTCTCAAAAGTTCGATCTATCAAAGTAACGCATTATTTACCCTTCATGGTGAATGTCATCAGAAAAAAAAAAGAACGCCAGAATTGCACTTTTTTGGTCACCCCGTCTCCAAGATAATGTAATAAAAAGTGATCAAAAAGTCTTCTGTATAAAAAAATGGTACCAACAGAAACTACAGGACATCCCACAGAAAACGAGTCCTTGGACAACTATGTCAACGGAAAAATGATACCCTTTCAGACCCTGGTTATTTAAAGCACTCACACCCCCACTGGAAGGTGTCCGGAGAAGTTGGTTCTGTTGGTTCCTGCCTGATTCTTGCTTTTAACCCATGCCTGTTCACCTAGCTTTCCCATCTCCCCCTATCCTGACCTCAACTTATTATTTAAGTTTAAGTTTTTCCTGATTGCTGCCTGCTTCCTTACCTGTCTCTTCATTTCGCATCAACTCTCCAACGCTGTGGTGCTTTTGACATTTACATGTTTGCAGCCTCTGAGCTGAGACTACTCTTGGGATAATAGCCTGAGGCCCTTCAGTTAAGACCAGATCCCTCAAAAAGAGGTTAAAGAATGAAAACCAGGGATCTCCAAGGTGCAGTCCTCAGGAGTAGCCCAAAGTCAAATTGGACAGTGGCACGGTCATACTGGTTCATAACAATTGCATGATAGACGGGTAGTTTAAATAAAGACCATAGTTGCTATAAGGCTGGGTTCACACCGGGCGGAAATCTCGCGGAATGTCTGCAGCGAGACCGCAGGGAAATTCTGTGAGGAAAGGCAGCATCAAAACCCGCACCGTTCAGTGCGGGTTTGAAGAGGCTTGTCCGCCTGTATTCAGCTATCGGGAATCTCTCCCCATAGAAAGGAGAGAGCCCGCACCAGAAACAATGACACTATTGTCATGTCGTAGATTTGAATTCTGCGCGGCATGTCAGTTTCAGCGCGGCTTGGCCACAGCAGACTGTCCACAGCATGTGGACGAGATTTTTGCCAAACTCGTCCACTTTGCTGCTTAGTCTCTGGCTTAAGATTGCGGGCGGAATTTCAGTGCAGAAAGTCCGCACGGCAATTCCGCCCCGTGTGAATGATGTGTAGAAGAAATTGCTGACATACAATATTTTGTGGCATCGAAGATGTAGCATAAATTGCAATGAAATGATTTTACTTCTTATCTTCAGGACGAGAATGTATCTTACATCATCCAAACATCAAATGGTACCCTAATCCTCAATCTCCAGCAGAACAGGTAGGAGAACATCACCCATTGTTAAGAAAAATGTTGTAAAGGTAGCCATTATTGTTTAAAAAGTTCCCATACAACATGTAAATTCTGTAGCCGGTGGGCAGGCCAGACAGTCTCTCTTGCCTGCAGGCTTTCCCCGTAAGTCCATCCATCTCTTCTCCTATCACAGCACTTCATCCATGCTGAGCTCCAGAATTTTGCGCTGCGGCTAACCGGTGCATGTACAGATCATCTGGCCCTTTTGTGGGCAGAATCGTCGTGCTCATCTGTGCATGCATGGGTCAGTGAATTCACGGTGGCGCAAGATTTTACAGCACTACATGGGTGACATCTAGTACGTCATCCATGGTCATAGGAGAAGAGCTTGGTGGACATTAACTTCTGTAGCGCTTTATATACTATAAAATTCAGGTAACATCTTGTAAAAATTGCAAAATACAATGTAGTACACAAAGTGAAACCTGTACAAGGTACAGTAGATAGGGGCCCTGCCCATATGAGGTTACAATCCATAAAGGAATAGAGTAAGCAGCTCTAGTCATGTCAGGTGAAAGTGATGTTGGAATACTGGTTGAGGAACTTGTTAGACCACATTATAAACTTGTCAGAGGAGATAAATTGGAGGGTTTGGAGAATATACAATGGAACGAGGAAGTGAATTCCAGAGGAGTATATGAGAGAGTGAGGAGGTGATTAGGGTGATAGCGAGGGGTTGCCACTAGCAGTGCAAAGGTTGTGATTGGGTCGATACAATTACTGTGAATTAGAGAAGAAATGTAAAATGGACCAGAACTGGATAAGGGATTGTAGGGTAGCATGAGGTCTTTGAATCAGATTATTTGTGCGGTGTGGAACCAGCTGAAGGACCGAGAAAGGTGGTGGAATTAGAAGACTCAGAGGAAAGATTATGCCTGCTGCTGTATAAAGGGACTGATCTATGATGTTTACTAGAGATGAGCGAGCGTACTCGGAAAAGCACTACTCGCTCGAGTAATTTGCTTTATCTGAGTATCGCTGTGCTCGTCCCTGAAGATTCGGGTGCTGCTGCGGCTGACAGGTGAGTCGCAGCGGGGAGCAGGGGAGAGCAGGCGGGAGATAGGGAGAGAAAGATCTTACCTCCGTTCCTCCCCGCTCTCCCCTGCAGCTCCCCGCTCCGTGCCGGCACCCGAATCTTCAGGGACGAGCACAGCGATACTCGGATAAAGCAAATTACTCGAGCGAGTAGTGCTTTTCCGAGTACGCTCGCTCATCTCTAATGTTTACCATCCAAGAACTCAATTAGAGCAATGATCTCTCTCTCTCTAAACCCCTTAAAGACCAAGCGCGATAAATATACAGCTCTTGGTCCTGGGCTTTAAACCCAACCGATAGCAGAAGTATGGCACAGGTTTAAAGTTCCTGCAATCAAGCAGGAGCAGGTCAGGGCTTTGGCTGTAGGGTCGAGCCAGACACAGCCGAGGACCCAGAGGAGAAGGTAGAAGTGGATTTAACCATTTCTGCCTTCTCCTTTCCAGGCTACATAGCGCTCAATGTTGGAACAAGATAAAAGAATAAAAATAAATGGATAAATGATCATTTATAATAAATAGTAAATGGATGAACAAATAAAAATGGGAAGGTATTATAATAAAGGTGGATTTTATGTGTTCAGAGAGAAGTGAGTCAAATGCAAGCCACTCCATTTATATGTTATCACATGCCTCACTCAGTCCCATTGGAGCAAGACTGTTAAGTTTGCAAATCCAGTACATTTCTCTTTTCTTAAGGGTACTAAATCTATTTGGAATCTGTTGTATTGCTACGGTACTATAGAAAAAATGTCAAGGCTGCAGTTATGTTTCAGTGCTTCTTAGATTTTGTATAGTCCGGCATGAGCATTGTAATATATAAACAGCAACATCTGAGAAACAATTAATAAACGACTTTATCTTCAATTTTTCGTCTGTAATATAACTACTAAATCCAGTGGTTTTGTTTGCTATATTCATGCAATATTTAGAAATTTTCTGGTTGCAGCTAAACCAGCTGACCATGTTTGGGAATAATTGTTGATGGTGTAAGTGGTTTTTCTTGGTTGCCCTCAGCTTACTTGGTACTAAATCATTTTTTAGGGATCTTGCCCTTTGGAAACTGATATGTGGTTCTGGTGGGATTATTCTTGCTAAGGCCGCGGTCAGCTGAGCGATTTTTTGTTCGCAGCTATGTGTGCAAAAAAAATTGCGTCTTTTAGAACCATTGGTTTCCTATGAAGTGTTCACATGTCCGTCTTTTAGAGGTGCCAAATACTCGCACCTGCAAAAGATAGAACATGCGTGCCTGTAGGGTCCGTGCTGTGCGTAAAGTTAGAGGTGACAAGGAATGAGTGGACTCCCGGAGGGTTCTGCTAATCCTTGTGAGGAGTCCCCTCATCACTGAACACTGTAACAGTGTTCAGTGATGATGGGACTCCCCGCAGGAACAAAAGAATCCCCTGTCACAGCTGTGGCAGCGGACCACTATGCCATCCCATTGCTTTCAATGGGGCAGCAGCAGCGCCGGCCCCATTGAAAGCAATAGGATAGCATCGTGGTCCTCTGCCACAGCCTGGAACTTCGGTCACGTGCATTTGTCAGATCTGTGGAGCACATTCTTTTTTGCGTACATAGGTGCGCAAACAAAATCACTCGTCTGATTGAGCTCTAAGTATGGATCTTGTAATAGGACTGGCCAATACTTTTTGAAGATTTTTCAGACAATGGAGTGTGACGTCTTGTAGGTCATAATGAGACTGAGGTTAAATTCTTGGAGGTCCTCTTTGTTTTTCTCTTGTTTTCCTAAGGCAATCTAATTGAGTTTTTCTCTTTGCCTTGGTAAATGCTGATGAAATTACGCTTTAAGGGTATTCTTTTTGAGTAAGCCTTTCTTTAACAATATTGCTTTGGGAGATAAAGTCTTCATTCCTTGTACAGTTTCTTCGAAGTCTTTTAAATTGGAAAAACAGTATGCTCGTATTCCATTTTTTGTTGTGAGCGTTTTTGTAGCTCACAAGACTCTTCGCGTTGGTGGATTTAGAAAAATATATTTGGAATGATCCTGTTGCTTTTATGGTCTAATACGAGGTCCAGGGGCGTAACTATAGAGGATGCAGGGGATGCGGTTGCACCCGGGCCCAGGAGCCTTAGGGGGCCCATAAGGCCTCTCTTCTCCATATAGGGAACCCAGTACTATGAGTAAAGCATTATAGTTGGGGGCCCTGTTACAAGTTTTGCATCGGGGCCCGGGAGCTTCAAGTTACGCCTCTGATGAGGTCTAAAGATATGCGTCCTCTTTCAAAGATTGCGGCAGTTTTTTGATTGACTGCATCGGTCAAGAACTCTATTATAACCCCCTTCTCCTTCCTTGGAGGAACAAAAAAAAAATTCTCTGAAGATACTGCCTTTGTTTCCTGGGTGTCTCTTATATCCCTTTTTTTCAGCTATTTTCCTATCAGCTGATTTTGCCCAGGGAAGTCGTAGCCAGCCCGATATTTCAATGTACTATTACGGGATGGCCATTCTCATGACTGGAATAAGAGGGCAACAGAAGGTCCACCAGAATGGGAGCTGCTCTTGCAGAGTACCTCTTCATTTTGTAAAATAGAGATGGGTCCTGAACAGGGAATCCCACTTTATCATGTTCATACGCTTAATAGGGAATATGAACGGGATGCCAGCTTGGCACAACTCCTTTTAAGGATAGATTGGATAGGTGTAAAACTGGCCATTGGAATGGGAACTGCGCCTGCAATACCAATCCGAGCTGATGCATAGTCTACGGAGGTTTGTACCTATGGTACAAATCGGCTTTGTGCACTTAAACACTAGCCTCAGCAAACAGCTAATCAGTAGGGGCTAGGGCAGTGTACCTCTGTTGATTAAAGGGGTTTTCTAAGCAATAAATACTATTGATGACCTATCCTCAGGATAGATCATCCATTGTTGAATGGCTGAGGTCCTCCACTCGAGAACCCAGCCAATCAAATGAATGGGCACATACTGTCAATGCCGCTATCTATACACATGGGTTGTAATGGAACCTAAGCGTAGGTCATCAATAGTATTTGTGTCTGGAAACCCCCTTTATCTGTCCTGAGAATATGTTATCAATAGTTAAAAGCTAGAAAATCCTTTTAATGTCAGCCAAACCCACCAATTCCATTGGGATTAGCTGACTATCTAATGTTTATGTGGGCCTTCCAACTGTCCCGCCATGGTACATCTTGAGTAAGAGAAGGAACAAGCAGTTGGATTTTGAAATGCCTGACACTTGTTCTCATGGAGATAAACCACCGAGAGAGGAGCAGTCAGCATGTAAATGAGTGATATGGGATTTCTGTTGACAATTTATACCGTAGAGCCTAATTGTGCCTTGTATATGTTTCATCTTCCATAGAGATTTTGTGAGTAAAGACTTTGAGCACTTTACCTACAGCAAAGAAGGTGGACTGAAGGCCCTCAATCGCACAGTACCGGTAGGTTTCTTCACAAGTGTCTCAGCCGTGGATCATTGTCCTCATCACCCCAATCTTACTACAGATCCAATCCAGATCTCTCCAGAATTTAGAAGATAAAATACAGTTTTGATAAATCAATGAAGCCACTTTATTGAATGTTTTTGGGGCTGTATGGAGTAAGCCCATTTCCAATAGAGCTATGTAAAATATTTGTCAGGAGAGAACAATTAGGGTCTAATGGAAAATTGACAAAAGAGGGAACAGATATTGTCTAAATAGTAAAACCAAGTCTGGTCATACCAACCATATGTGAGAATATAAGGGTGGAGGGCGGTGAAGCAAGAGTCATATACAACAGATATGAAACTGTTAAGGATAAGCTATAAAAAAATTGTTTTTCGGCAAATGTTTTTTGCTCATAAAACTGGTTTTCATAAAGTTCCAGGTGCCACAAACTTTTTCTGCAATATTGTTTGACCTGAAATACTTGTATTAAACCCCATCGGGATCCATACACAGTACAACAAATATAAGCAGTGTGTGAGATGACGAGTCATGATTTGTGAGAATATAACTTTCCCTGGTAAAAAGTAAGTGTTTGTTGCATGTAGTTGGTTTAGGCCATTAATAAACTGAAAATACAGATTTTTAAAGGGCATTCCCATCTCTGATATTCTCACCTATGACCCCAATTCATACATTTGCAACAGTCTCTTTTCTTTTGCCGTTTATTAAATTTATGGAAAGACCCAAGCACATCCAACTCAACATTGAATTCAATAGGAAAAAAGTGCAAACCCCAAAAATGCACCAAAATTGAAAAAAGTGCCAAAAAATGCACTGTTTGTAGTGCATTTAAAGGGGTTTTCTGTGACCCTAATATTGATGACCTATCCATAATATAAGTCATCAATATCTGATCAATGGGATCTGCCGCTCTCAAACTCCGCTGATAGCTGTTTGTAGAGTACCGTGGCCTCTTTACTGCATACCAGGCACAACACCATACATTTCGTATCAGTGGTACCTGGTATAGTAGTCACTCCCACTCACTTGAATGGGACTGAGCTGATGTCAGGAAACATGAAGAATGAACATTATGTCACATGAGGCCGTGTTGCTCACCCAATCACTGTTGGATTTTCAAACAGCTGATTAGCGGGGGTCCCGAGTCGACGGAGCCCCACCAATCAGGATCTCCACCTTAAGGATAGGTCATTAATATTAGGGCCCCAGAAAACCCCTTTAATATTCCCCTTGCAAACTGGTAAAAATGCAATGTTTTACCTAAAAACACACAAAACTTTTGAAAGATATTTCAGATGACAGATTATTGCGTCTTTTGCAGAGATTCTCCTGTTATTATCATGGAGAGGTGGAAGGAATAGAGAAATCTGCCGTCGCACTCAGCGACTGTCACGGTCTCAGGTTAGTTTGCATATATGTATTTATATTTATGAATTGCAAAAAAAGAGGTGAGGTTGAATTGCGTGCAGTGGGGAGAGGGATAAAACAAGTTTTAGTAGGCGAACATTCTATAAGCATTACCTCTGCATTTTAGTCTTGGGTGGAGTTGGGTTTGTAGAACAAACTAGAATAGAAGAATATGTCCCACCTCTTCTACTCTGATCATTTTGTTCTAAGAGATCAACATAATCATCTTTTTCACTAACAGTGTCCCTAAAGACTTCTATAGTCATTATATTTTTGTTGATGGATCCCACCAACTTGGGCGGTATCTTCCAACAATCTAAGGGTGCCATAGATGGGTTGAAATCCAACCTTATAACTACTGCCTTCTCACCGAAAGACATCATCGGACAGTCTACCAGTCACTGTGGGCATGTAATTGTTGTATGAGTCTCTATGTCTATAGCCAGTTTCCAGTTCATTTGGTCATTGATATGAGATCAGTGGGGGTCAGACTCCCAGCACCCCTAATGATCAGCTATTTGAAGGGCCTGTAGTGTTCAGATGAGCGTTGCGGCCACTTTATTGTATACTAATCACAGTGCCAAACATAGTGTTGCGGCAACGCCTGGTAATATAGCTAAATCCTATTCACTTGAATGAGACTGAGCTGCGGAAAGGCAATATGATCATGTAGCATCAGAGGGCGAAGAAAGTGATGCCACAGTGCTTGCCAGAGTGCCTCAGCCCCTTCAAACAACTGATTGGTGGGGGTACCATGAATCGAACCCCCAGTAATCTGATATTGATTACCTATTTTAACGATGTTGTTGTTAGCCGTTTAGTCGTTCATGAACCTCGGCGACCCTAAAGGCGAGCTCCCTCCATGTTTTTCGGTTTTGCGCTGCTTCTTTCAGTTGTGTGATATCTATGCCAGTATCAGCTCTGCCAGTATCGACCATCATGTCCTTTAGCCGCCACGTCTTCTGCCACTGATCTGTCCAAGCATTATAGATTTTTCTAGGGACTCTGCTCGCATTCCATGGCCAAAATCCGTGAGCCTGATCCTGGTAATCTTGTCCTACGTGAGTCTGAGCCTGGTAATCTTCCCCTCCAGTGATATATCGGGTCTTATACGATTCAGGACTTCTGTTTGTTACTCTCAACGTCCAGGGCATACGCAGCAGCTGTCGCCAGCACCACAGCTCATACGCATCAATCCTCCTATCAGCTTTTTTCGCAGTCCAGCTTTCACATCCATACATGTTTATGGGGAAAACTGTGGTTCGCACTATTCTGGGTTTAGTTGCTATTCCGTCATCCCTACTTTTCCAGATTTGTCCATGTTTAGCATCGCGCTTCGCCCCAATGCTATCCTAAGTTTTATCTCTGGCATAGATTCTCCAGCCTGGTCAACTTTCGAACCAAGGAAGATGAAGTGTTGCACGCATTCTGCAGCCTCGTTGCCATCGTAACAATAGGTCATCAATAGTTAAAGGGAACCTGTCATAACCTTTGAGCCCTATAAACTATGTTAAGGAGCTCACAGATGAGGGGATGGGGAGTTGGGAGAGCTGTGTTTCATACTCACCAGTTGCCCCATTCCTGCGCTGTGTCTTTGCGGAGCTTGCTTGTGCACCCAGCGTGACTCTTTTCATACAGACCAATGGGAGAGCGCACGCACAGAGCAGTCTGGAAAGAGTCATGCTTTGTGTGCGCACCAAGTTCACAGACAGGCATCGGATAAGTATGAAACACAGATCCCCGACTTCTCATTCCCTCATCTTTGAGCCACATAACGTAGTTTATAGAGCTCAAAGGTGATGACAGGTTCGCTTTAAGGGCGCTTTTACACAGAATGATTTATTGCTAGAAAAAAAAAAGAATCTCTAGATAGTTTAGATTTGAACTATCATTCAATGTAAATATAGCCAACGATCGAAAAATGAATGAATTCATTCGCAAGCATGAGAATCATCGTTGACTCGTTCGCTAATCGCTCAATTTAAATACTGACCTTCAGTCGTTCTTATACAGTAAATGTGAACAACTGAAACGAACGATTTATCTGCCTGTATAAACAGGCTGCATGGGAGAATCAGCAAACTCTGTCATCGTTCGCTTGTGCAAACAATAAATCATTACGTGTTAAAGCACCCTAAATCCCAGATAATCCCATTAATCTTATTGTACTACCTGAGGTATCCCAACAGTGTCTGACAGCAGCAATGGTTAGGATTTCCCATCCCTTACTGATTGATGCCAGACTACCATAATCCTCAAAATAAAGGGGCTGCAGTACTGGTTAAGCACTTTGGTTCCTACAGTAGACAAGCCAAAGGCAACTTGGTCTCTTAGCTTGGATTGGCAAGGTTGCCAAAAGTGTACCTCACCAATAAAATGCTGTGGAATATTCTTGTGATAAGCATTAATATAACACCCTATTCCTGCTTCCATATAATCAACATGCATGGTCGACCGAGGGGGCACCATGGATTAACCCTTTCCAATCCACTGTCTGACATCTAAAGACATTCTGATTGAAGGCTGTACAGTTTCCGATGTCAGAAGACGTCCAGCAGGGTATTCTTACTGTATATTACCGGCCGCTCTGTTGTCGGGGGCCTCTCCAGCATGTCCAATACCACAGTACTGGCTCTAGCCAGCAGATGGCACCATTGTATAATGGCAGAAAGAGAAAAACCCCTAGGAAACCCTGAATCCAAAATTGGATTGCAAAGGGTTAATAGTTTTACGCCATATTCGTATGGCAGAATGCATACATAATATCTTCAACTTTACCTAGAAGACTTATTTCAACTTTGTTTTGACTGTATGGAACTACATAAGGAGAGCATTATGGCCCCCAAACTTGTTCCTCCCACCTGTGCCAGCATTATATGATTTCTCTGTATTGTATATTCATATAGTCATGCTCATTAAATGCTGCTGAGAAGTGAGGAACAAACAAGCCTCACAAGCTCATCTCATCTACAATGTGTTTTATGACTCTAATGACCGTGTTCTCTATTTTTGATATTGTCTTCCTGTTCTTGTAATCCCTTATCCCTATTTTACAGAGGAGTCCTATACCTGAGTGAGGTACATTATGGGATTGAACCTACAGAGCATCCCTTTGATGGAGCACATCGGCTGTACCGATTAGATGAGCCTGAAAGACTATCAATGTGCGGTGTGGAGGAAACTATGGACACCTCACAAACTTTACTGTCCTCATATTTTCAACTCCGTAGGGTAAATGTCTGAATGCCCTCTTTGTCTGTTAATGCGGTTGTCCAGATTTAGAAAAATATGTCTGCTTTCTTCCAAACACAGCGCCACACTTGTTCGTGGGTTGTGTCTGGTATTGCAACTCAGCAATATGCTGCAATACTAGACACAACCCAATGTGTTTGGAAGGCCTCTTTAATGGTTCAAACCACACATATAGCATTTTGAGGGCACTTTGATCTTGTTTGTTCTTTTCAAAAACTTCCAAGAATGTTCTCTTAAAAAATTATAATTATTAGTTTACAGAAGAGATAACCTGAGCCTGAATGGAACCTCGAAAGAGATCCAAGACCCACAAGGAACACAATTTTTTGTAGGCATATTGATATTAGCAATATTAGATCTTGTGTTGGGGGCAGTGTGGCCAATGCATCTTTCTTCACGGTATGTGAAAGGGAATGCATTCACACACTGCTTTAGTAAACTATGTGATGGTTATAAGAACACTAGTTATCAAAGTATTAATAACCACTTGTTTGCAAGTGACTGAGTGAGGGAGTTACATGCTCCGCCCCTGATCACATGATGGTGACATCATCACAAGTCTTTCATCCTGAATGATTTACATGCTCCGCACCTGATCACATGATGATGACATCATCACAGGTCCTTCATCCCAGCCACGATTTCACCTCAACGAGCAGCTGTCTCAACATGGCTCTGAGCTCCACCCCTGATCACATGACAGTGACGTCATCACAGGTCCTTCAATATTTTGACCAACTCCAACCTTCATCACAGGTCCTTCAATGAGTTACATGTGATGATGTCATTCACTATACAATATTATAAGTCGCGCATTGTGGCACCACCAGAAGCACTGGTACTATAAGTTATACTAATAACTAGTGTTGTAGCTGGGATGAAGGACCTGTGATAATGTCACCATCATGTGATTAGGGGCAGAGCATGTAACTCACTCAATGAAGGACCTGTGATGACATCACCGTCATGTGATTAGGGGCGGGGCATATAACTCACTCAATGAAGGACCTGTGATGATGTCACCGTCATGTGATCAGGGGCGAGCATGTAACTCACTCACTCGATGAAGGACCTGTGATGACATCACAGTCATGTGATCAGGGCGGAGCATGGAACTCACTCACTCAGTCACTCACGGACAAGTGGTCGTTAGTACTTTGATTTCCAATTGTTTTCATAAGCAACCTTCCAAAATGTTTGTCAGAAAAGCAGTCTCTCTTACAAGTGCCACTACAACTGCAAAATGTGGATGGTGGACCATTAATTATGTAGACTCTGAGTCCATTGAATAAATCCTTTGAGGTTTCTCAACCACTATGGCCTGTTTGGCATCATCTGTTATACATCATTCCTATTATATTGACGCCTGGTACCCAATATGCTTGTCTCACATAAATATACAGTAATGCGTTTTTCTTTTCTATGCAGAAGAAGCGAGATGTTCTTGCCGTAACCAGCTACGTAGAGCTTGGAGTAGTGGTGGATAATCTTAGGGTAAGAAATCAATCTCTATGTTCTTCTTATTAAGGAATATAATAGATTACTCAAAATTACTCCTTGCTGTATAAAGCTTGATTCACACAGTGTTTTTTTTCTTTTACTTGACAAAAAACTGTAGTTTTTGAGCCAAAGCCAAAAGTGGATCTGCCAGGAAGTAGAAGTAGAAATCCTTCCTTTATATTTTTAATTCCTATTGAATTCATTCTTTGCTTTGGATGAAAAAAACTGGCACAAAATCTGCAGCGTTTTTTGAAAAATCAGTATATGAAACTACCCTAAGTGTTAACCCTTTCCAATCCCATTTGTATCCTGGTTTTCCTAGGGAGCTTACTCTTTTTCTGACGTTATACAACGGTGCTATATGCTGGCTAAAGCCAGTACTGCATGAGGTGACACGTTGGATAGGCTCCGACAGCAGAGAGGCTGGCAATATACAGTAAGAGAACCCTGACGGACGTCTTCCAACATCAGAGCTGTACAGCCTTAAATCATAATAATGTCTTCAGTGGTCAGACAGTGGATTGGAAAGGGTTAATATATTTACCTCAGATGCTAAAATGCAGAGTAGAGGCAGAACATAAAACTAAAACTTTTTCTATTCTATTTTTTCTCAATAAGTCCTAAATGTTTGTTCAGCAAAAGGGCCATCTGCTGGGACCTCCTTTATTGGGATGACAGAGGTCTAGAGATTTGCGAGCATACTCGCTAAGGCAAACTACTCCACCGAGTAGTGCCTTATTCGAGTACCTGCCCACTTGTCTCTAAAGACATGACCTATGATCTAGATTGGCACAGTCACTCTAACCATACACTATTTCTTAACAAATTCCAGATAGCCCCTTTAATGTCCATAAAGTGGATTCATCTTGTGTTTCTTTGTTAACTTGTATGTCTTCTTACAGTACAAAGCTGATAAGTCTAACAGCACTGCAGTGGAAGTGGAGACCATAGAACTGGTGAATATTGTTGATGGGGTGAGTTACATTATCACAATCCCTTTATACCATTTAGAATAAATGTCAAAGAATATAAATATTTTATGTATCAATTGTGATAGGGATTAGTCACGACTCGGGGTCGCCATCTTCTCCATACACCATGGTTGACATCAGTTTCAGAAACTCACTTGGCAACCAGAACTCTCTTTATCTGGCACCTGCCAGTTTTAGTTCTTCACAAATAAACCCTGGCCGTCTGGACAATAACTATACATCAAACTTTGTCCCTAACTCATGGTTTATTGCCACCATGACTAGGACAGAGACCACTCACACAATGTCCACAGGGGCCATGACAGAGACTGTTACATCAATCAGTTGTATAATACATATTAGCAAACCACAGTAAACCCTGGAAGTTATGCAGTAAACATCTCTTTCTATAGCATTTGACCTTGATCAGTATCCTATGACATCTCTTTTCAAACGAGCACTACCAATTGTAGCATTTACCTAACTACACTAAGTTAAAAGGCTTTTACCAAAAATTACTGTTATAGGCTATCCATGGGATAGGTGATAAAGGTCCGATCAGTGGGGGATGCTGAGACTCCACCAATCCTAAGAACGGCGACGCTCAATTCATTTTCAATGGGACTACTGGAGATAGCCCAGAGCTTGTTCTCTGCTATCTATAGCAGTCCCATTTAAATCAAAGGAGCATCAATGTACATGCGCGATGGCCACTGCATTCAATCTGACATCACTGCGCGTGGGTGCAGTGACCCCGCAGCATTGAGAAGAGGGGGACATGGGACCTCTGTTCTCAGGATCGGTAGGGGTCTTAGCAATGAGACCCCCACTGATCAGATATTTATCATCTATCCTATGTATAGGTGATAAAAGCTGGTTTTAGTACAACCCCTTTTACTTTTTTATCCCCCTTAGGCTACATTTACATGGCGATTTTCTCACAATGCACAGAACTGGTGCGTTTACAAAACCCATTATTTTCATTGGCTTTATTGATATGGACAATTTTTTTCTTGGCACAAGAGTCTGAGATAGGAAAGTTGCAGCATGTCCTATTTTTGGGTGATTCCTATTCAAGAATCGTCAGTTATTTCCTATGGGCGTGTAAAAAAATTGCATCGCGGTCTAATGTCATGCGATTTGAATGCGAGTGTGATGCATTTTTCCCCCCATTTGAACTATTGGAATAACATACCATTTTTTTCACATGCATGCAGAACATGTACAGCGATGTGATACATTTTTGTAGTGCATCACAATCGCGAAAAATTGCAGAAAAAACAAGTGCAATATAAGTCCAAGAAAATCAGATCTGTATCGCACTCGCCCGTGTAAATACAGCATTAGGACGGACTCACATGAGCGTGTTTGCGCGCAATATGCAGAGAATAGAACCCATTGATTTCAATGGGCTCACTCTCATGTTTCGTTTTTGCGTGCGCATTCCGCTCTATTTAAGTGTACATTTGCGCATCAAAGGCCCCATAGAAGTCTATAGGGGATGCACAAATGTGCAGCAGATAACCCGTGCGATTGGGAACTAATTAGGCTAAATAGCCATCTAATTCGGGGCGCAAATGTGTCCTGCACCCAAGTGAAATGGCTCAGCCAGGGCAAAAAGTATATTAATATGCACAAAAACACACACGGAAGTGCAATATTTATGTTGCAAAGGCGCTGCGCTTACGCAAGTGTTTTTGCGTATACGCTTCTGTGATGCCGCCCTTACATATATAAGTAAATTTACATGAGTTTGCCATTGAATCCCATTTTAAAAAATCCATATTTGGTGCATTATGCTTTATTTTGCCTATAGTTGTCATGAAAAGCGTATTCAATAGGGATGAGCGAGTATACTCGCTAAGGCACTACTCGCTTGAGTAATGTGCCTTAGCCGAGTATCTCCCTGCTCATCCCGAAAGATTCGGGGGCCGCCGCAGCTGACAGGTGAGTTGCGGCGGGGAGCAAGGGAGAGCGGGCGGGAGAGAGGGAGAGAGAGATCTCCCCTCCGTTCCTCCCTGCTCTCCCCCGCAGCTCCCCGCCCCGCGCTTTCGGGACGAGCGGGGAGATACTCGGCTAAGGCACATTACTCGAGCGAGTAGTGCCTTAGCGAGTATACTCGCTCATCCCTAGTATTCAACTATTCCTTTAACCCCTTAACGACCACCTATACATATTTTGACAGCGACTGTTAAGGGGCTTTATTCTGCATCTCTGTCTTTTGACGGCGGCTGCATTAGAAGCCTGGCGCGGGTCTCCCGTGCCAGGAAGAACAGGTACTCGGCTGTCAGAGGACAGCCTGGCACTTGTTCTAACAACGGGGACTGAAGAAATTATGGATCCCCGCTGTTCAGCCTTTTACATGTTGTGGGAACTCCTTCTCTCACTAATCAAAGCTCCGTGATGTGATCATGGGAACCCGATGGGTTGCTACGGCACTTGGAGGCTTACAAAAAGCAGGAAGAGAAAGTTAACAAAATGTTGTATAGATCAACAAATGGTACCATTAAAAAGAACAACTCATCCTGCAAAAAAACCTCTTTCTTAGCATCGTTGACAAAAAAAGAAAAATGTTAGGGTTCTTTGAATTCAGTGATTAAAAATACTTTTATTTTAAAAAGCCTGAAAAAGTTGTTTAAAAAAACCCAAAAACTATCACTTTGGTATTGACATAATCGTACCGGTCTGCTGATTTAATTTAACATATCATTATACTGGACAGTGTTAAACATAAAAAAACATGCCAGAATTGCTAATTTAGTTAATCTTGCCTCTAGAAAAAAAAGGATTAAAAAGCAATTAAAATGTTATATTCTCCCAAAAATGGGATAAATAAAGAAGGAAAACACAAGCCCTTGTAGAGCTCCATCGATGGGAAAATAAAAACGCAGTGACTTTGGAATGCAGCGACACAAAAGCAAATCTTTTTAAAAGAAAAGTATTTCTTATGTACAAAAATAGCAAAACCTAAAAATCCGTATAAACTTGATATCGCCGGAACCGTGCTTAAAAATTGAAAAATGAGTTGGTCATTAAGCGAAAAAGGACGATCTTTTGGCATATGTCTGCTGTAGGGCAAGAATGCACCAAACCTTGACATGAGGCAAAGTTAGCCTAACGTTGTAGAACTATCTAATTATGTTCCCTTTGTTCTTAGATGTATCGTCGCCTTAACATTCGGATAGTCCTGACTAACTTGATTACTTGGTCATCTGAAAATCCCATTGATGTAACATCAGGAAAAGCTGGAGATGTGCTGGGAAGGTTTTCACAGTGGAGGGGAGAAAACAATCTCCAGAGATGTGACATCTACCATCTTCTCATGTGAGTGATCACACAAATTGTAGATACAGCTATCAGGCCATGGCAGCATTGATTAGAAGTAGAGATGAGCGAACGTACTCGGTAAGGCCGATTTCGCAATCGAGCACCGCGATTTTCGAGTACTTCACTACTCGGGTGAAAAGATTCGAGGGTTGCCGGGGGGCGGGGCGTGGCGTAGCGGGGGTAGCAGCGCGGAACAGGTGGGAGCTCTCTCTCCCTCTCCCCCCCACTCCCCTCTGCAACCCCCCGCTCACCCACGGCGCCCCCCGAATCTTTTCACCCGAGTTGTAAAGTACTTGAAAATCGTGGTGCTCGATTGCGAAATCGGCCTTACCGAGTACGTTCGCTCATCTCTAATTAGAAGCCAATTCCACAAGCAGATGTCCAGCTCTGGTCTTAGAAATTGCGTGCATCTACCCCAGGGAGTGTCTGCTCAGTGAGCAGCAAACTCTTCTCCATATTGCCAATGGATCGCAGTGTTGTAAGTCGCTCATTTAGGTCCAGGATCTGGGCTTCCAAATGCGTAACATGCTTGCATCTTGCACAACAGTACGCACCCTCCATCAGCTGATCAAGGACTGCATACATTGCACTGGACTGCATTGTCAAGCATGGATCACATTCTAGTGGGAATCCACAAATTTACTTACAGAAGTAGCGAAAATCAACTAGATCACACTCGTCATGTGCCTCCGCCCAATCGCGACCACTGACGTGCTTTCGTGAGGGTCCTTTATCCCTCCCATAAGAATGAATCGGCTGTCGAGAATGTAAACTGTTACTCCCCTTGTTTTTAAGGGACTGACAAAGAGAAGCCGACTGCAATCATTCAATTATCTCTAGCAGTTTCATTAAAATGAATGTACCATTGCCACTCAATTCATACAGAGGGACGTGGGACCCCCGCTCTTAAATCCTCACTGGTTGTAACCTCAGTGATCAGACTGGTAATCCCATATCCTGTGGTTAGGATGTAACTTTAACCCCTTACTGACGGCCCAATAGTGTTTTTACGTACTGCCATTGCAGGACGTGTATGGAGGGAGATAGCGCCGCTATCTCCCTCCATACTGCGCGGGCGTCAGCTATTTATTACTGCTGACACCCGCGGGCAATAGCTGCAATCGGACGATCGCAGCTATTAACCCTTCAGTTCTGACAGAGACCACTCTGTGGTGTCCCATACCCCCCCCCCCCCCATCCCCGCTGTGGGTGGCTTGATAGACTGCCTGTCAGAAAGCAGTATAACGTAATGCTAAAGTATTGATTAGTGGGGGTCCCGCTGCTGAGACTTCTGCTGATCGCTAAAATGAGGGGACTGTAGAACTCACCTGAGCGCTGAACCTCCTCGGCTGTCTTTAGTCGTTTCCGGCAGCTGAAGGTGGCCCACAAAGAGCTGTACAGAAAGCGCTATAGACCTCTATGAGGCTGTCTTTAGCTGCCGGAAGCAGACGAAAACTAGCAGAGAGTCTTCTGAGTTTTCTAAAAAGCTAGTAGCTCTATCAATTTTGGATTAGCCCCTTTCACAGGAGCACAGACTGATGCTACTATACTAGATAACATATATAGTTGGAAGATCGTAACTGGAGACTGTGGGGGCACATTTCTCTAAGACTAGTGTTTAACACGCCAATCTTAGAAACGTTACGACACTTGCCTCTTATTGAATTTGGCGCATCTTGGGCCAACTGTGTGTCACGTCCTTAAATCTACAGAAGATAAAACCTGCCATAGATTTACACTAGAAATTATGACAGTTTCTGGTGTAAATTAAAGTGAATTTGGTCGTGGCTGGCCTCGGTCCCTCTCACCAAGCATTGCCCACATTTTACAAAAAGCAAAAAAGTCCCACATTTTTGCACAAGTAGGACTTGCGCAAAAATGTGACTTTTTAACATCAGCATTCTGGCATAAATACTTTTTTTTAGTTCCCTCTTGTATCTCAGACATTTGACAGTCACATCTTATGTAACTTTCCACTAGATTATTATTAAATAATTAAATTTTTTTTTGCTTGCAGCGGGCGCGGTTCTTTCAATGGTGTGGTTGGCATGGCATTTGTTGGCACAGTTTGTTCACCAAGCTATGCCACTTCCATTAGTTCAGTAAGTAAAGTTTTAAGCTTTGTCCAATTTTGAAGCTTCATTTGAGATACTCACCTTGGATTTGTCTTTGTAGTTCAGTGCTGGAGCCACTCCACAGTCTCATGCCACAGTAGTCGCTCATGAACTTGGGCACGTCCTTGGAATGAACCACGATGATAATCGATGTCCCAGCAACTATATAATGTTCAGTGCAGACTAGTAAGTATTGCTGGTAGAAGACAATGTCAAAATCGCTCAATGTGAAGCTGCTGCTGCACTCTGGTAAGTGCCAATTCTCCTTTATGGCTTACCAGGCACAGCTACTATTAAATGCACGGTGCTGTGCCTAGTAGACAATGAATGGGAAGTGGTACTTATCACAGCCCTTCAAAGAGCTGATTCGTAGGGGGTGACCACAGTTGAACCCCCACTTATCAAAAAATTAACGGCCTATCCTAATTATAAGATGTCACTTTGAAAGTACGGGATTATACCTTTAATCTATACATCTATACCAATAATATGAGGGCTATGCTATAGAATGCAGATTTATCACATGATCTATGTATACAATTTGTGATAATGGTGTAATACTGGTTAGAATCTTTAATAAGACTAAAACATATGAAACTTTTTGGACTCTAATGACATTCGATCCATTCTCAGTAACGCACAGTCATTTAGTGACTGCAGCGCCAATGATTTTGAAGCACTGATTCTGAGCGGTCGTGGAACTTGTTTGCAAAACCCACCGGATCCAAGCCAGGTCCTCAGTATCCCTGTGTGTGGTAACAATCTAGTCGAGCAAGGAGAAGAGTGTGACTGTGGATCTCCAAAGGTAATTATAATAGTAGCTTCAGGTTGATGTCTCATTATATGTTATTACAGTGTGCAGTCAGATAATGAAGCTACTAGTTAGATTACTCATATCCTTAACTGCTGGATTTCTTGCGACTGTTGGGTCGCGGTAACTTGTGAGTCGCAATATGATCACTATCAATTAAATTACATGTTATGCAGGTCGGGTGGGGCTGCGATCTTTGGATGTGCAACGTGTGTAACATCCAAGGTACCTTTATATGGGACAACTATTGCCAGAATAATTGCTGAAAATGGCGAATTTGGACTATAATTGTCCCATGCACACACAGCCGCCAACAGGGCACTGAGCGAAAAATCGGTCACTTGTCAGAGTTGCTAAGTTTTTAGCTCACCTAAAAACCAAGGGGGAAACGTATTAACTGATGTACGCCTGTATGGCGTAAGAAAGTCGCAACTTTTTGAGGCTTTTCTTCCTCTTGTGCCATGCCTGCTACTTTCCTGAAAAGGTAGGGCTTGTAGGGAAGGGGCATGGCTGCCCTGGACTGACAAACTTATGTATAATTTATGCCAAAAACTGGTGTAAATTATGCCAAAAAGGTACATCTGGTCATGCATTCTGCACACTGTTTACTCGTGAAAATCTTTCTAAGCCCAGTGCAGGAAATGCCGGGTTTAGTAAATTTCCCCCCAAGTGACTATTAGCCAGTGTAAACAGGCAGTCATTCATCTGTGAACAACTGCCTGTTCACATTGAATGGAGGCGGGCGGCTTATGTGCCCAATAGTTGTCCAGTGTAAAGGTACCTTAGTCTAGCCTATATGATTGTGTATAAGGGAGGCTTTACGCAGAATAACTATCATCCGAATGATCGCTCAGTTGAGCGAATGTAAGCGATAGTTGTTCTGTGTGACCACCAACAGGGTGATGAGTGAGATTCGTTCACTAATCGATAGTTGATTTGTTTCAGCTCGCCTAAAAATAGTCCCTGGTTGATTAATTACCATCTGCTGTAAACAGGCAATCGGTTGTCTTTCTGTGACTAGCCGATAAACTTTGCAGGAAGACGTGTGCTCCAGTGACTGTGAACAATCACTATGTACAGGCATACGAACAGCAGTCATTCGCTTGTTAACAACTCGCTGTAGCGACTATTTTCGGACATTATTCAAATACCCTGTTCCCCTGAAAATAAGACATAGCATGATTTTCCAGAATTTTTGAGGATGCAAAATTATTTTTCAGGCTTTTTGAGGATGCTTGAAATATAAGCCCTACTCCAAAATTAGGCCCTGCTAACAGTTAATTAAAAAAGTCAATTTAAATAGTGTCCAGGCAGCTGTACATGTAAAAAAGTTAAACCTTTTTGAACAAAAATTAATATAAGACACTGTCTTATTTTCGGGGAAACACGGTAGTAGTTGTCCCAGGTAAACCCAACTTTAACATAATGTTAGAAAGTGAAATGACACTATCAATCGCCGCTCCTTAAAGGGGTTGTCCATTTTTGAAGTATTGATAACCTATCTGTAGGATAAACCATCAAGAGTTGATCAGCGAGTTCCGCCGCTCAGGAGCCCAGGCGATCAGCTTTTCACTGGGCAGCTTTTGGTTTGTAAGGAGCAGGAAGTAGACATGGCAGCGGCTCTTTTTGGTTTTACAGGTACTGTTCCCGTTGAACTAAAGCAGTGGATCCTGCCTATTGAGTATTGATGACTTATGAAAATAAGTCATCAGCACTACAAAAGTGGACAACGCCTTTAAGGTGTGCTGGGCACCGAAGTCGTGGGCAGTGATGGTGCATATAGAACCTTCTGACAAGTTTAAATACAGAATACAATGTCTAAACCAGTTCTGATCCAACCAACGCCCACAGTTTGATTGGCTGGGTCGGAGAATGGGTGCCCATTATCTTGCCTCCTGCCTGGTGTCACTCATCCCTCCACCGCTGTCCCTTATCTCCTTCCTGGCTCCAGTGTCACTCACCCCTCCGCTACTCTCCCTTGTCCCCTTCCCAGCTTCTATGCTGTCAATCTCCTCGTTGCTGTCACATATTGCAAGCATTATGTGAGGCCGGCGAGGAGACTGACAGCGGGTGACCGACTGTGGCGGAGCAGGGACGGAAGAAGGCAGAGTGCGGGGGGCAGTGACAGCAGGGGAATAACAGCGAAGACATCGGGAGAATGAGAGCGGAGTAAGGAGGCCAAAGCGGTGCCAAGTTAAGGGGTTGCTGGGCGGGGAGCGCCGACGCTGACAGGGAGAAGGTCTCCGGGGGGAAGTATGACAGCGGAGCTAGGAGGCCAGAGCAATGGCACCTTCAGGGGTTTCCGGGCAGGAAAATTCACAGCGGGGGAATGCAGTGGAGGGGGGGAGGGAGGTGTTGGGAACTTACAGCACCGAAGCTGGAAGGAAAGAAGGTCGCCGGGGAAAATATGACAGCGGAGCTCCGAGCACGCATGGGACACTGGCAGGGTACCAGCGGATACAGCATTGACCCAGTCTCCGCCCCAGTCAATCAAGTTGTCGGCATTGGTTGTGGGCTTGCATCTTGTCTCCAACTATTCTTCTGGTGGAGACAAGATACAACAGTACCTGACAGTACTGACCATATTCATGGTACTCATATTTGCAATCTGCAATGAATGTAATGGCCATCCTCTCTATAGCACTCCCAGATCTACACAAAGTTTTGCACGCACCATCTAAACTCTGTGAACACTGCAATAACTACAAAAACAGTGCAAGTTTCTAACTTTTATCGTCTTTGTTGCAGGATTGTCAAAACAAATGTTGCGATGCTGCCACCTGCAAGCTGACTAGTGGATCACAGTGTGCTATGGGATCCTGTTGTGACAACTGCAAGGTAAAAAGATGCATCCTAATTCAATTTTCTGTAAGGGTGTGTGTTTTTACAAATAGTACTAATAGTTCAATGCTAACTAATGATCATTAGCTTTTTCATAGCTTTTATATATGCTCATTTACATACATTGTGACATCTAGGACAATGGTCATATTAGATCTCTTCTATTATTGGTGGGGAGAACATGATGCTAAGTTTCTTTTAAACATGGTGGTAATATACAGATTCCATGGACCCTATGATTTGAATTTATGGTATGTGTACCCCAGATACATGCCTTATCACTAGGGGTTACTCTGCTGTCAGTGCACAGAACAGTATAGGATCATAGCCTATGATTTTTGACTAGGATGTTCTTGGCAGAGGTATGGTCATACATTATGCTGCATCTGTTCATAGAACAGCATAGATACTGTGCTGGTGCCCCTTATAACCAGAACTTGCACTTCCTGTGGGGCAAATATAGTATTACATGCCAGCTAAAAAATTGGATGACCAACCATGTAATATACGAACAGTTTGGAACCATCAGAGCAAAATATGATCTTTGACATTGGTAAAAAGAAGGGAGTCCCAAGCTAAGGTCAACCTCTATGATGTCCATATGCCCTAATTGGAAATATGTAATTGGAATTATCATCACGAGACTGCTCTATCTATCAGAATCTGTCTATTTAGGGCCCATTTACATGCAACGATTATCGCCCAAACTCACTCAAAAGCCATTGTTTGAGCAATAATCGTTGTGTGTAAATGCTCCCATCTTTTACTCTTCGCCGTAACGATGATTTTTAGGTGAGCATAAAATCCGTCGTTCAGCCGGAGAGAAGATAACAAAGACTGCATGCTGTATTTGCTGTTCATGGTGCTGTATTCTCCATGGGAGCTCTGATTACAATGTATTCAGCTTGCAGCCCCACGGCAGAACAAAGGAGCTGAATGCACAGAACAGACCACCCACTGTTCTCTGCATACAGTGTCCATTAGCAGTTTATGCAAAACAATCGCTCAAAACAATCTTTTGAACGATTATCTTTGCGTGTAAATGGGTTTTTAGAGCCTCATACACATGAGTCAAAAGTCCGTTGAAGCCCGTTTGGCGGACCAACTATTATATGTGTATGGAGGCTTCCAAATTTTTCCCTGACAGATGATGTTGGTAGAAAGAAGAATCTGGCATGTTAAATGTCAGGGATCAATACTCTGGTTCTCTGTGAAGAAAAGCCATCATCAAAGCTGTCTCGTAGCGGCTTTCTCTACCCTGCTTATTGAAAACACCTAAATGGTTGGTTGACCTGAGCTGTATGTGTATGGGGAAGTTGTGAGAAATAGCAGTTGGCCGAACGCTTGACAGCTATAGATGATGTATGGGCACATTTACGCTAAACTTTATCATATACACTGTAACTACTTAAAGGGGTTGTCCATTTATGACCTATTCGAAACTTGGCCTGCAATACCAAGCTGGGCCACTGCAGTGGGAATGGAGCTATATACTTCCAGTAGAAATCAGCTCCATACCTGAATGCAGCAGCCCAGCAAACAGCTGATCAGCAGGGGATCATAAGCAGCCCCAGCCCCAGCCCCCACCCCCACCCCCGCCAATCTTCTATTGATGGCTTATCCTGAGAATAGGCGACTAGTAGCTTTCAACCCCTTTAATCAAGAGCTGATAGAGACCACTGTTACAAGACAGGAAAGGGGTATTGATTAACGGTAGGTGCTTGTCTATACAGGCAGCGCTGTAGGAAAAATTTATACACAGTACTGTGCAGACGTTTCAGGCAGGTGTGAAAAAATTGCTGCAAAGTAAGAATGGTTTCAAAAAAAGAAGTAAAAATTGTTTTTTTTGACAAATAAAAAAATGTAAAGTGAATGAACAAAAGAGAAATCTAAATCAAATCAGTATGTGATGTGACCACCCTTTGTTTTCAAAACAGCATCAATTCTTCTAAGTACGCTTGCACACAGTTTTTGCAGGAACTCGGCAGGGAGGTTGTTCCAAACATCTTGGAGAACTAGCATAGATCTTCTGTGGATATCGCTCGCTAAGATCCTTCTGTCTCTTCATGTAATCCCAGATAGACTGGATGATGTTGAAATGAGGGCTCTGTGGGCCGTATCATCACTTCCATTTTTGGCACTGATCAGCATGCAGAATTTGCCCTGTAAATGGGAAAAATCCGCAAGCAGAGAATTGCGACTGAATTCTGCACGTGGATTTTGCCCGTTGTCAAAAAGAGGACATGGATCTTAGAGGAAGAATTGATCTGGATTAGGGTTTTCTCCAGCAGGTTTCGGGGTATTTTGTAGCTTCCGAATTGTATAGTGTGCACACATCATCGAGCAGTTTAGACACAAGCGATCAGTCTCATATCCAAAATGGCTCTCTGCCCAGAAACAGCCAGACAGCTCCTTTTATTGTAAAGCATAACATGGGCGTGCAACAGGTTACATCAGTAACATATAGGATTCTCATTTGTCGGATCATATAGAATCCCCCGCCTCTCTGCCCACCCCTCTCCAAATGTTGATGTGGCGTGGACTCTGTCCTAGCTGAAGTCATTTCTGTGTAGTGATAAATCATTGTTTAACTAACTTCAGGATGGGAGGGGTGATAGAGGGCTAGGTAAACACTCAGTATTGGACAAGTATATACATATAACACTATAACCTTTAACTCTTAGAGGCTGGTTGTGCAACTTGTGTAATCAGAGCAAATACCAAGATTAGATTGTGCGTCCATTAAACTCCACAGGGCCAAAAGTCATTACAACAGCATAATACATTTGGTTTATACAAATCGATAGACATTTTATACTAACTAATCATCATGTCTATCACAGAATTCACATGGAATATGAACAAACCCTGACTTTGTAGCATTTTTTCCACACCTGTGTAAAACTTTTACTGTATATTGTCCGTTTTAGGAACTTTCTACTGATTTTCCTTATAATTTAGTTTAAGGTTGGGGGAACACTTTGCCGAGCGCAGTCTAACTCGTGTGACCTGCCTGAGTACTGCAATGGATCCTTTGCCCTGTGTCCTGCTGACGTGTATATAATGAATGGTTACCCCTGCAACAAGTCAACCTCTTACTGCTATAACGGAGAGTGTCAAGACTATAATGATCAGTGCCGAGCCCTGCTGGGTGCAGGTAAGCATTTATGTATCACTAGTGCCTATGTTAAAGGGGTTTTACTACCAAAGGTATATCAAAGCAACACAAAGTTTATTTAAGCAACACAAGAGTAGACATTCGTCTGCCATGAACCGGGCAGAGCACCACCTTTTCTTAGCTTAGCGGGGTCCCAGTGGTTAGAACGCCCTTCAATGAGACTTTTCATGCAGCAGAAATCCGCGGCATTATCCCGCAGCTATTAGGTTCTATTGAAACTAATAGCTTTCTGCCTTTCAATGTTCACACTGTGGAATCCTGCCACGGAATTCTGCAGCATGACAGAAATCGCAGCATGTTCCATTTGCCACGGAAAAACGTGCGGCCGGCTTCCACTGTAGGCAATGGAAGCCGTCCAGCAGAAGTATCGCGTGATTACGTGTCACCGCGCACTACCGGCGTGTCATGCGCTGCACTGCGCATGCGTGCCGGCTCGCCAGACGGGATTTGCTTGGCGGATCCGGAGAGGTGAGTATGGGGTCTTTGGGGGGCTGTGTTGGACTCTGCTGCGATATTCCACTGGCGGAGCCCGACACGGCCGTAGGCATGAGGCCTAGAACATAGTCAATTAAAGACTTTGAGGGGGAAAAAAATGTTTGGAGCTGAACCTCCACATTGATGATTGTTTTTTCCTGTTATTCCCTCACAAAGAGTCAAGAAAAGCTGCTGACATCTGCTTTCAAAGGCTAAACATGAAAGGAGATCAATATGGAAACTGTGGGGTTGTATCAGGTTCACCCCAAAAATGTTCACAAGCGTAAGTAACTCTTTCCTGCAGTATCATCACAAAAAAGTCACTGTTTCCCTTTTTTGCTGCTGTAGATTTGTATTAGGAATTTGCATAGTGACAAATTATTCTGCAGCGCTTTCACATAATTTTTGGCTATTACCCCCCCGCCCCCAGCAAGCTGAGTACTCATTTTACCAACCTTTGGAAGGAGGAGTCAAACTTTGACCAGCTAACTGAGCCATTCAGGGATTGAACCTGCAACCTTCAGGTCGGGAGTGGAAGCTTAGAACTGCATTCTATTGCCTTAACATTCTGCACCACATGAGGCCCTAGATATAGTACAGATATATAGTACAGCCTGCAATGTTGTGGGTTTAGAGCCCTTTAACACAGGCCGATTTCTGCTATGTGACCAACGGTGGTCAAAGAGATCAGTAGTTGTTTAAATGGCTTTTCCATAGCTGTTGGTATGTGCATGGTGTACCAGGCAGAGCTGCCTGGTACACCATGCACATACTAACTGCTAACACAAGGTGTATCTCCAGCTATAACTGAGAAAGGGGCATTCCACCATCTTAACCAGAGAGAAGAATCACATCTCCTGCACCTCTACCTACCTCCTCTACCTACTTTTATCCCAATCACTCACTCATTCTGGTAGCTCCGCCCTTGTTTATTTATTTTTCATCTTCCTACCATTTAAATAATATAACACTTGAATAAACAAATTAGTTCTGGCTTATGAATCCGGAAGTCTATAGAAGCCCTTCCCATTTCTGGAGTATAAATGTGCCCTTTGGGTGTATATAAAGTCTCTAGGTGTCTGGAATAGGTACTCCTGCACCTTCCTGCTCCCACTTCTGGGCTGACCCATCAAAGGCGGATCCCACCATTAATGTCTATGTATGTATGTTGCGGGAGGGGAGTGAAGCAAGTATAGTCTCCGTCCGAGACTTCAGCCTTTTCCAGAACAATATTACCACCTCTCTGAGACTACTCAGGAGCAGCAATGCCTGTAGGGCTGCAGATGCCCCTCCTTTTCTGTGCAGCCTATATGCACAGACACTACTACCTGTCGCGTGTAGAAACTCAATTCCTTCACTTTTCCACACTCCCTTAAAGGAGTGTCATTAAAAAAAATAATTCTATACTTACCTATTCCTCCCCAGGCAGCCTTCTTACCAGATCTTCACCTCACCGATCTTCTCCTGGCTCCTCCAGTCCCCCAGGTCACCTCACCTCCAGCCGGCCGAATCCTCTTCTTTCTATGACGAAGCATACATTGCCAGCATTCTGCTTCCTGCAGGGCAGTGTACCCAGTCACTAGTGACGTAGCGTTCACTGCCTAGATGCCGAATCCTCGGCAGCCTGCTTTAGTGTGACTGCAATGTCTTACCACTAGTGTTTCGTATACTATATGATTACAGCATTCCTTCAAATTAATGATTGACCCTTTATACAGGTCTGTAGAGCAATAACTAAGAATCGTAAACCAAGCCAGAATCCATACACAGACAGCTGTTTCAGGGTTTTTGCCCCTCATCAGTGTGCAGTAGGATCCTGGCTTGGCTAGTGAGAGGCCTATGACGTGGGTCAGGAGGGATATCATCTCTCCTTAGGGAGAACAGCAAGAAGGTAAGTGGGAAACTTATAAGGCTAGCCATGCTCCTCTGGGTAATATGCAAATAAGAAAGATGGAACAATACCCCTGCAGCGCCACCTTTTGGATAGTAGCATTCCTTCAAATCAATACTTGACTCTTTATACAGGTCTGTAGAGCAGTGACTGGGAATTGAAAACCAAGCCATAATCCATACAGAAACAGCTGTTTCTGGGTTTTCGCCCCTCATCAGTGTGCAGTAGAATCTTGGCTTGGCTAGTGAGAGGCCTGTGACATGGATCAGGAGGGGTATCATCTCTCCTTAGGTGGCACTGCAGACGTATTGTTCCATCTTCCGTATTTGCATAAATTTCCCAGAGGAGCATGCATGGCCTTATGCAAGTCTCCTCACTCACATTCTTGGGGCTCTTCCTAAGGAGACATGATACCCCTCCCAATATACTATATGAAACACTAAGAACAAAACATTGCGCATGCATGCTAAAGCAGAATGCGAGGATTCGGCATTCCCTGCTAGGCACTCCCCTGCAAGAAGTGAACTGATGCTAATGGACGCTCAAAAACAGGAAGAAGAGGATCCAGCTGGCTGGAAGCGACGTGACTCGGGGGACTGGTGAAGCCAGGAGAAGATCGGTGAGGTGAAGATCTAACAAGAAGACTGCCTGGGGAGGAATAGGTAGGTATTGTTTTTTGCTTTTTTTTTCTAATGACAAAACACCTTTAAAGGCACAGGAGGCATGCATGTCATCCACAGTCAGTACAAACTTGAACAAAACTGAGAAATAACCTTCTATTATAAATGTTGAAGACTGCAGCTGCATCCCCCTCCTGCCTAAGTAGTGCAGCGTCCGAGAAGCGGGCCACGACCTAGGAGACAGCAGGGTAGAGTTTTGCCTTGTCACGGTGGCTACGGTGGCTCCACCGTCTTCCACCAGGAGGGTAACCGGTGACACGTCCAAAGGCCGAAGGCAAGTTAATAAAAGGAAACCCACTTAGGAATTACCTGAGTCTCTTTAGTCACTCATGAGGCCACCGTTTCTTCTGCAGTGGGGAATTCCTACATGGTGGAGTAAATCCTCTCCCATGTAGCTTTCATGGGGAAATTCCTTGTTGACAGAGTAAATCCACACACACACGGGTACTTTTTAAGACATGGCCTCCGGAAATGGATGGGCGACCGGTTGTTTTACTCAACCGGCGGTGTGACAGGGAGAACTCATGGAATGTCAGGAGAAACCACAGCCACAGTTATCTGCAGGTCCTGGCCCGGCACCACACTCTCTTCCAATCTCTACCAGTCCAGACTGACGGTCAGGTTCACGCTGCCGAACTCTTGGGGAGTAGTAGTCCCCAACAGTCGTTATGCTATTCTCTCTGCCTCTTCCATTCTGAACCACACAGGTTGAAGGTACCTGTGTGGAACTCCTGAAGACCTCTCTTCTGCAGGTCCAGAACACTCTCAGAACTCAGAACAAAAGCAAACTCTCTTGCACACACCTTGCAAGCACATATATCTCACAAGGTCACATGACAAACAAACGGATACATTTTCCAGACAATCAGCTCACAGAACAGACAGTTAACTCATTCAGTGCTGCAGCTATGCAATACACATCATTCTTGCAACACAGAAGACACTGACAAGACAAATGCATGCATACACTTATGTAGGGATCCGTTGTACTGGGCCACTACAGTAGCACTTATGAGGCAGTAGAGATCTGGCCTTGTTTCCCTTAGAAGTCTGAGATCAATGTTCACCGATGTCATCTCATAGTCATTAAGGCCTCCTGTCCATGGCCGTGACGGAATACCAGTAGCGATATTCTGCCGCGGGTGGGGGAGCGCTGACAGGTCTCTGCGATGAGCCTATCTAACAGATAGGCCCACCACGGAGTATCGCAGCAAATCGCAGCATGCCGCGATTTCAATCTGCGAGTGGAGAATCGCTATGATTCTCCACTCGAGGACGTCGGGCTGCACTTTTCATAGCTAGCCTATGGAAATCTTTTCATAGCATGATCCGTGGGCTATTTATCGCAAGCGGGTCATTGCCCGTGGACAGGCAGTCTCACTGTATGATATATCAGAAGATCATGTTGACCGGCTTCCTCTTTAGATACAAGAATCATGTTATATTGGTATTGTTTTCTCTTGTCATGCAGTGACAGTCTATGCGGTAAACTCCAGTGCATGGGAGTGACATTAGTGCAGAAGCCGAACACCACTGTCATTATCAATGACTACGATGGCCAGAAATGTTGGAGCGTAGATTTTAATCTAGGCCCTGACGTACCGGACCCTGGACTTGTCCACCCAGGATCACCATGCGCACAAGGAAAGGTAAGTTCTTCTGTTACCACATCAATGCTTCATACAGGGGGGATTTAAGAATTGTCATGCATCACAATTGTGGCATTAAAAAGTTGCTTGTCTGTGCAAGCTGTACCTGTGCAAAAATGTGCAACTTTTTGCCCTTTTTACACTATCCGCAACATATTTGGGGCCCAGCAGGAGGAGTGGGATGCCGGCAGTTCAACAAATTTACTAGAATTTATTTCAGAAATTGGCATAAATTACAGCGCAAATCTTCACCAGCTCATAGCTGCCATAGATTAGACTCAGTGGTGCATGGACGGCCAGAGATGTGGCAACATTTTTTGTGCATCTCCTAAGAAATGTGTTGCAACTTACTCCAGCAGGCTTTGCACAAAGCCAGTCGTATGCTGTGTTTGTCTTAGATAAATGTGCGTCACAGTTTTGAAACCCTTAAGGACGTGGCGGGTCCTTTTTTCTTTTCCACCAATACAGAGGTATTGTTTTTAGAGCTTACACTGCAGCAAAAAGGACATGATAACTTTGTTCTATAGGGTAGTATGATTACGATAACAGATTGATTTACTTTACTTTTGCTGTACTACTTTAAAAAACTATATGTATTGTGAGGGATTAGCGTTTAGGATCGGTAGCAACCTGGGCATAAGCAGTCAGAGACAGTGACACATAGGATAAAGTCTTTAGTCCAGGCTTTGCCTGGGTTTATTTCCAAGCAAACAAAAGCAAAATACAGGCCTTAACATCAGGCAAACATAACGTAAATCCTGCTCGTCCGAGCACTTACTATACATGTAGCGTCCCTGTCTACGTACTGGTAAACAAATGGCTCCTGCACACATCCAGCCAGGACTCTCAGACCTGCAAAGGTCTCAGCTCTCCTCCTGGCCCTGTAGGCCCAGGCTTTATAAGGCCTGGTACCAGCCCCACCTGGTACGTGGGAGTGACCATCCCACCCTTCACTTTGGTCACTCCAGGAAAAGCCGGCCCGGATTATGTGGCTTGGAGCCACTTACATACTACAACGTGTTAGTGGCTTAAGGCTACTAACACTATACTGCCGGCTTCCTCCACCGAGCCCAGGCTGCTCGGTGGCACGCATCTGCCCAAGCGCTCCCCAAGGCAGCATAGGAGAGCATCCTAGGCGACACATACCTGCCCTCCAGCACCTTGCCGGTCACCGTCTCACAGTATATAAATATATTTTCTGTCGCCATCTTCTGACCATAACGTTTTTCGATGGGGCTGTGTGAGGGTTTGGTTTTTGCAGGATAACTGTGGTTTCTATTGGTACCATTTTGAAGTATCTACCATTTTCCGATCACTTTTATTACATTTTTTCTTGGAGACAGGTGACCAAAAAAAAAGTGCAATTTTGCTGTTGTGTATTTTGTTTCTGCTGACGTCCACCGAGCGGGGTACATCATTCGTTATTTTAATAGATCGGATTTTTATGGGCACGATAATACCAAATATGTTTTGGGGAGTTTTTTGCTTTGATTTGTTTGATATATGATATTTCTGCTGGCCACAAGCCTATCTTAATAGGCAGTAATACATGGCTGCCTGCGGTCTTCAGAAGACCCTGGGTTGCCATGGCAACTGAACGATACCCCACGATCTCATCACCCCCCAAAAAACCCTCAAACTCCGCTCAGGGAATTTAAATTCCGCTGAATTGACAGCAGCATTTAAAGGGTTAACAGCCATGATCGCGGTTGTTGTCTGCAGCTGTCAAAAGACAGCTGGCACTTACTGTGTATGGATCAAGATCGGCTCCCAATCCCGCTCCTTGCAAACTTGGAGAAACGGAATTATGACTGAAGCCCTAACGCTGACATGAACTACGCCTTAATAAGGAGCCCATTCTGAGCTTTATTCTATGTATTCACTATGCCCTAAAATACCCTAGTTTTACCATGTCTAGTCAGGGTAGCTGCGCTAAAAAGAGTGACCCCTGATCACTGGTCTACCGATTCTCACCCTATGTTACAGCTCGCATATTATGGGCGTATAATGTTTATCACTGGGGAGAGGGGCCAAGATGGAAACAGACTATTGTATGCCACTCATAGGGTGACAACTAAGGACAGACAAGTGGTCAGGGTCCCCCTTTTCAGGGCAGATACTCTGATTAAAGAAGGACAGTATTAGGGTATTGTAGGGCATTTTCAGTAAATTTGCGGCCATTCTTTCACTTTTATATCAAGTGATAATAAAGGTTACATTTTATCTGCAAGTTTCGTGAGCTGATCAGTGATCCGATTGTCTGTGATTTCCTGATCATTATTCCTTCTGCCCAATATCCAGGCTTCCAAACCCCGTTTTAATGTGCTAGACTCATATGTTGCTACAAATTCATCAGCTGAGAGAGCAGGACGTCTTCTGGATGGGAATTATTTCAGTCTCTAAGGCCTCATGTCCACTGGCAAAATCGAATTGCGGATTCCGCATTCGATTTTGCCCATAGGGATCCATTAGCCATCCGCGGGCAATTAAATTGTAATTTGCACCCGCGGATGGCATTTTAATGGATTTGCGTTTTCTGCCGCACGTGAGAGAAAACGCAGCATGCTCCATTTTCTCCGGGTCTCCCGCAGGCTTCCATACTAGCCTATGGAAGTCGTCCGGTCCCGCGGTACACCCACAGCTGAATATCTGCTCTCCGACGTGGAAGCGCGGGAGAGCAGGAGTTCAGAGAGGAAAAAAAAAATAGAGTGCCGAGCGCATCCGCTGAGCACAGAGAAAGAAGATCCGGCCGCGACAGACAGGAACCTGCAGCGTCCGGACAGGTGAGAAAATTCTATTTTCAGCCTCATGTCCCCGGGAGAGGAGGGTCCCGCTGCGGGATTCTGCATGGAGAATCCGCGCGGGCCCGACTTTCCAAGTGGACATGAGGCCTACGGCCGCCTGCAGACGGGCGGAAATTCCGTGGCGGGATTTCCCGCGGAATTTCCGCCCGTGGAAGCTGCCATAGGATTGCGTTAACAAACGCAATCCTAAGCAGACGGCCGCGATTTGGCCGTGCAAAATCTCGCGCGGCAAACAAATCGCGGCATGCTCTATTTCTGTGTGGGGCTATGTCTGCTGGTGGTCTAAATGTAACAAGAATATTCCTATTTGCTGACTGCAAGCAGAGATTTTGAAAATAGTGAGCAATTGAAACACAAAGCATAATAGAAAACTGCGGCAGAAGTTAAATCCAGCAAGCCAAGTCCCAGGAAAAGGGAGGATTTATTTGGCAAGTAGTCACAATCCACATCCGAGACAAATAAACCACCAGTTTATAAAGTTTTATTGTACAATAGTTCAACTTTATTTACATAAGACTGAATGCTTAATTCTACCGCCACACAGTGATTCTTTGTCATTCTAAACAGGCTTGTGTGAACTACAAATGTCAGAACGCCTCTGCATTAGGATTCACCTGCGACATCAAAGGAAAATGCAATGACCACGGAGTGAGTAATTAACTGTCCTTATATACAATATATCCCTTATATATAGTAATAACCCTCGCCGTGGGCACAGTATGGTCTCTACAAAGTCACCAATATGTTCCAGCCAATCAGCATCCCTATTTTGGTCCTGCTAAAATCCACTTCTGGTTTTGACTAGAAAAAAAAAACATTCAAAAACTGCACCAAACTGCAATGTGTGGAAATTCACTAAATAGGATATAGGCTCCGAGTAGACTGCAGTATCCAATATTTCATTGTTTCCTGGTCTGGTAATGCCATCGATGAGGACTAGAGATGAGCGAGCATACTCGCTAAGGGTAAATACTCGAGCAAGTATTGTCCTTAGCGAGTACCTGCCCGATCGTGAGAAAAGATTTGGGTGCCGGCGGGGGTGAGAGGTGTGTTGGGGGAGGGAGCAGTAGGGAGCGGGGTGGGGTAGAGGAGAGAGAGATTTCTTCCCTCCCCCCCCCCCCCCCCCCCATTGCGTATTGTAATGCAATCTTATGCAGGCGGGCAGGGGCGGAAATTCACTTGGCATCCCGGCAGGGGGTCCGTATATCTGTAAGAAGGATTCCACTGGAGCGTACCACATTCTCTTATACGCAGAGTTATAAGACCCCCATAGAAGTCCCCCACTGCTGAGCTGTTGGGAGCCGTAATGTGGCCATGTGTACAATGCAGAAATCTGGTAGGTGTAACACCATAATAGGTCAGGGTTGCACTGATAGAAGACGTTGCTCACAATGACCATTTTCTGACTTGAGGTCAATCAGTGGTGGATATTTCTGGATATCCCAATTTAAGTACATTGTGTTCATTCCTAGGTGTGCAATAACAATGGGAACTGTCACTGTAATGATGGCTGGGGGCCCCCAAGCTGTGACCGATCAGGATATGGGGGCAGCATTGATAGCGGCCCCACACACATCGGTAAGTAAGGAAGTTCCTTATGTATCTGCTAGCTGTATGAAATGTTATTTAGGATATGTTACCGTGATGGGAGTGTCTGCAAAAGAAAGCTGGAGGGTTCTGTGAATTCTGATTTTCTTAGTAAATTAAAATAGTTGAAGTCTGAAAAGTGTCCACATGGAATCCATGACTGATGGAAATTCGGTAGACTGGAAATTCAATGTTTCCTAAAATCAACACCAATTCTTTTTTTTCTGCAGTATTTGCATTGGGACTTTTTTTAATCCTACCAACTAAAAAAAAGTGGCATCTTCGGGGTAAAAAAAATTGTAGCAGACCTTTAAAGTGTTAACCTGGCCTGATCCTCTCAGGCTATGTGCCACCATAGTGATCTGAAATTAATCAACCTACACTTTAACCCTTTGCAATCCAATTTTGGATTCAGGATTTCCTAGGGGTTTTTCTCGTTCTGCCATTATACAATGGCGCCATCTGCTGGCTAGAGCCAGTATTGTGGTATGGGACATGCTGGAGAGGTCCCCGACAACAGAGCAGCCAGTAATCTGCAGTGAGAATACCCTGCCGGATGTCTTCCGACATCGGAGCTGTACAGCCCTCAATCAGAATGTCTTCAGACGTCAGACAGTGGATTGGAAAGGGTTAACAAATCCACTCCTCCAGACTAGACTATCACTCAGCAAAAACCACATGTTGCCGAACCCCCAACCAACCGTGGTGGCCACACAATTTTGCCAGAAATGCTGCAGTTCTACTGCCACAGTCATGTGGTCATTGGGTGCTGTGAAGATTAGGCCGCATCTGATTTTCACTACGTGTAAAACGTAGGTTAGGGTCCCACTTAGACTTGCATCCATAATTGCTGCATAGCGGCTGAAATGCTGCAACGATGCAACCAAATCTCCAGATAATTGTGTTTGACTAATGATTTAAGTGGTAACTGTGTTCATTGTTAATGGTTGCATGGTTGTAGGCAAACTGTGTGGCCATTAACAATGAACAGGGAGTCACTGTTACAAGGCTTGTATAAAGAGTCTAACATTGACTTGCAGGAATGCTGCCTTCCAATAGGTGGCACTGTGGAGGCATTGTTCCATCCCCCTTATTTGCATATAACCCAGAGGAGCATGAATGGTCTTATAAGTCTCCTCGCTCACTCACCGTGCTCTCCCTAAGGAGAAAAGGTAGCGTTCTTGACCCACTTATTAGTTAAACACAGCGGCCTGGAGCTCCTGGCCGTTACTCAGTAGAGTGACATCCAGAGAGTAAACGCTACTTGCGATCCTAGCCTAAGGGTACGTTCCCATGCTGCAGTAAACCACATGCATTCAAAAGACGCTGGGTGTTTGCGCACACAAATACACAGGGGGGCGGACAAAAAACTTGGGCGTAAGTATATGTTGGCCATGGAAATACGCCACATGTTTGCGCAGCAGAAATGCGATTACACGGCTGTGAATGAGCCACAACACCTATGTCTCCCGAACTTAAGTGGTCTGAACTCAGATCGCCATGGTCCAGGTATTGCGGGTGTTGCGGAAGCTAAATTGCAACCTTCTGAATCAAAGATGGGGTCTACATGTAATTGAGTTTCTTCGTAGACCATGCAGAGCCTCAAGGAACTGAGACCTCATCCTTAGGGGTCATGGTCCAAAGAGCAGTCACTCTACAAGTGCAAGCAATCTGTTGAGCTTACCTATTCAGAACTGTGCCCCCCAGCTGGGTTAGTAAGGTAGGGTGATTGTTTTCTCATGAGATATCATAGTTTATCACGGTAACTTATGACCCATGATAGAATCTGCTCTGTTTGTTCTGCACTTTCTCATCATCTGATTATTTCTGTCTTCCCAGACACCTCCTTACGCGATGGGCTGCTTATCTTCTTCCTGCTAGTTCTGCCAATCCTGATCCTCATAGTTGTGATGTTCATAAAGAGAGACGCACTCAGAAGGAGGTTTTGCAGGAGGAGAAGACGCAGGTATTTGTAGTCGTGCGATTCTCAGGAGTGCACACAGAAAACCTAGTAAATTTTAGAATAGGCCCCACCTTTACAGAGCTCCACCAAGAGTATTACTTCTATTGTAAATGTCCGCTATTCCCTTTTTAGGTCTCAAATTCAGTAGTAATTTCATGAAATATCTGCTTTGTTTTTATGACTTGATTAATTATCTAAATTGGGCTGCATGAAGCCACCAGTAGGGGGAGCTCACTGAGTTAAAGCTAGTATTAAACTCAATGGGATCTGTGTAAGGCCTCATGTCCACGGGCGGGTTGAGTTCCGTGGACATGACCCCTAAATCTGTATCAAATAAGCTCCCCCTAGTGGCAGCTACAGACATGGTAGCCAATACAACAGCAGGAGAAATACTTAGGTGCCCGGTGAAGTTCAGTGGGTTCTATTCTGCGTCTTGAGTGCGCAAATATGTTCATGTGAATCCAATCTAAGGCTAATGGTTTCCCATCTAAATACTAACTAGCATGCTGAGAACTTTTGAATATTTGTTTTTTTTTTCTACAATTTTCACTTTTTCTTGTCTAGAACTGCGGTTCTACTATAAATTCTTTCATACAACTGTTGCATCACACTCTACATTCAATTACCTTTCCAAATCTCAAAAATGCACTTTTTTTTCAAAAGGTTTTGACAATTTTCACTACTAGTGTATATAGGTCCCTTGCTCCCGAATCCACCCCCCCCCCAACATCTTTCCACTAATTCACCAATAACTTAATTACGTTCATTAACCCAGCCCCTTGCATGTAATCCAAAAACAGTAGGAAGTTGCTTTCCAGGAGACAGTGGGCCCCCTACTGGACCTCTTCCCTACTGCACTTGCTGTACCGCTCCAGTTACCAGCCGTATTTCATCGTTTTTGCTTCTTTCTTCAACAGAGGTGGAAATACACAAACACAAACACAGACCACCCGTGCCAATCGCAACCAGAATGGGTATAACAATCGTAATGCTGCCATCAACACGCCAAAGAACCAGGTAAACCGTTCCTGACTGATGCTTGTATTTATACATACACAGTCACGAGTCAATGTGGCTGGAGTCCAGATGGACGGAACTGGTGATTATCGACAATGTAATAATAGGATTTCAGGAAAATGATTTTCTGTACAGCCATATAAACATATTGGGCCTACTTGTTGTGCACTGACACCCCTGCGTGTGCTTTTTTTTCCGTAAGTCAGAAAATCCATCCAATTATCAAATTTGTGTAACAGATATTAATTGGCAAATTGGTTACTCCACTCTACAATGCTGCTGTTACGTCCGCTTGGTACACAAAGGCGCCACTCCTCAGAACAGACGCAAACGTGTCCATTTAAAACTGCAAACACACGCATAGAGTACTTGCACAGTGACGCATAGACCAATTGCACCTCTCCAGGCTAAGCTGGAAAGACCCCTGTCTCATACTAACCAGGGAAAGTGGAGAACCCCTGCCTAAAACCGGGGTAATCGTCCTGATAAGGTCGGCCACACAGTCTTCTTCTAAGACCTAGCTATCCCTGATCAGGAGTCTGGAGAAATGCATTAAACACTCAGGACACGACACTGTTCACACACACTGGACACAGAACAGGACTGCACATAAAGCACATGCCTGGCACCCTGCACAGACCTAACATACGTCGCTGTTCACACCAACATACAGTGTAACACATTCCAACATAGAACAGAACTGTTCACACCTCATGTCTGGCTACCAGCACAGACATACAACACAAGTCACTGGAAGGTGTGCACAAGGAAGCCTGTAGAACCAGAGTTCCCAGATGCACAACCTTAACCCTTTCCAATCCACTGTCTGACGTCTGAAGACATTCTGATTGAAGGCTGTACAGCTCCGATGTCGGAAGACGTCTGGCAGGGTATTCTTACTGTATATTACTGGCCACTCTATTGCCGGAAGCCTCTCCAGCATGTCCCATACAGCAGTACTGGCTCTAGCCAGCAGATGGTGCTATTGTATAATGACAGAAAGAGAGAACTCCCTAGGAAACCCTGAATCCAAAATTGGATTGCAAAGGGTTAACAGCTGCTTTCCACTTGATCCATTCAGCATTTTTCTCATGTTCAGAATAGGGTCAGCTTTTAAGAGATTGTTCAAAAAAACTTATTAAAAGGGAGTTACCAGAAATACAAGTTATTCCCTATCCACACGATAGGCAATACCTTGCTGATTGGTAGGGGTCTCACTGCTGAGATCCTTGCCAATCTCAAGAACAGAGGGTCCCGTTTCCTGCTCTGCTAGATACTGCGGGGTTGCGCCTCCCCCCATAGTGATGCCAGCAAGAAGGGAGCGCTGGATAAACATGCACGGCTAGGGTTCCATTTAATTTCAATGGGGTTGATTGAAATATCTGAGCGGGTGCCACTTGGGTATCTTCGGAATTCCATTGAAAGTAAATAGAATGCTAGTGCGCTTGCATGGCCAACGTCTCACTCAATCTCCTTCTCCCTGGGGGCTGGGTTGCAGTAACCCTGCAGTGAGGAGGATCGGGGACACAGGTCATGATAGAAAAGGCCTTTCCAGCAGCCCAAAAATATTGTTTTAAAATATATTCTCTTTATTGATCATATAAGATTAAAAAATCCAAAACTGGCAATCAATATGATCGATTGTCTACAAGTTTCGAGACTATAACTAAGAGCACCATATGCTTGAAACGCGTTGGTAACTTGACAGCTTTTGAATTTTTAACCTTATGTGATTAATAAAGAGAATATATTTTAAACAGTATTTTTGCAGTGCAGGGAAAACCTTTTCTATCACTACCTTCTTAATCACTGGGATGTCCACTGAGGAAACTGTGCATCTCCCTCAATATTGTCAGACCAGGTATGGGTGAGCTGACATTTTACATTTTATGTCAGCAGCCCTCACCAGGATATAACCACCAGTGGATATAGTGTGGATGCACGTCAGGACAGAGAGCTGGATCCTAGGTCTCCACGGGATTCAAATGTAACAAAACAGAAGATGTCCAACAGCATCCGAACAGTATCTCAGTCCAATCAGAACTTCCTTTATTGGTCCCAAAACATCAGGGTACAGCAACGTTTCAATCCCTATACTGGGATCTTTGTCAAGCTAACAAAACAGTGTAATTGTTCACCTTAAATCACTAAATCACTATTGGCACCCCTATGTAATGTAACTTCCCGGTGTCGTACAAACATGAAATTTGGCAGGAGCATTCTTTAGGTCCTAAATAGGAAAAGTAAAGGGGTCACAACTCGATTATTCAATGCTAAGTGCAAAAGTATTGGCACCCTATGTAATGTACTTAATCTAATTCTGTAACTTCCCGGTGTTGTGCAAACATGAAATTTGGCATGCCCATTCTTTGGGTCCAAAATAGGAAAAGCAAAGGGATCGCAACTCGATTATTCAATGCTAATTGCAAAAGTAAGTGCACAACCTATATAATGTAACTTCCCCGTGTCGTACAAGCATGAAATTTGGCGCAAGCATTCTTCAGGTCCTAAGTGAGGAGAGTGGGAGGGGTGGCACATTCTGCAGAGGGATATCCATACATGCAGCCTGAGGAGAATCTAACGCTCCTCTATATGTATACATATTTTATTCCTCGGTCCAAGTAAACTTGACTTCCTTAAATTTTCTGTGCGAACAACACGTGAACACCTGTATCAAATTAACTTGGGCGAAGCCGGATATCAGCTAGTTTTATATGAAGGAGACATGGGCTCACAGTTCTCAAGATTGGCAGGGGTCTCAGAGACCCCAATGATCAGTAAGTTATTATTCAATGTGCTTTGGATAGGGCATAACTTGCGATCTTCGTACAGCCCCTTTAAGTCAGGCTCTGATCAAGGCTTCCGTGAACTGATTGATCCTTTGACGGAACTGAACGGCGTCGGACAGACCCTGTTGACTATAATGGAGTCCATCCGGCTTCCATCATGCCGTCTGGCATTTTCTTGGATGAAATGGCACAGCATGTGGCGATACTTCATCCGGGATTTTGAACAGATCTGTGCCAGTGGCCCTGAACAGAGCCTCAGACGAGATGTAAGCAGAACCTCCAACAACTAAGTATAATATATCATTGTTAAATTGGACATTGCATGTTCTTTACGGTACGCGGTGCGAGGGGACACATAAATGCTTCATTCTTCATGATCTGAGAACCTGTTCTGTTTTATTTTTCCAGGACAATGCCTTCTCCGATGTCTTTACCATATCACATAACTTTCCTCAAAGGTTTGTCATGTTTATTACGTATTGCTGTTGTCTATTTGTGCCCAGAAATGTACAGTATTTGGTAGATTATGCAGCCGTTTTACCATCTGGACACCTGAACCTACTGGGGAAAATAGTAGGATGAAAATATATAGTAAATAGAGATGAGTGAACCTACTCGTTTAGGGCGACTTCGCAATCGAGCACCGGGGGGCGCCGGGGTGAGCGGGGGGTTGCAGAGGGGAGTGGGGGGGGGAGAGAGAGAGCTCTCCCCTGTTCCCCACTGCTACCCCCGCTCCACCACGCCGCCCCCCCCCCCCCCCCGGCGCCCCCTGAATCTTTTCGCCCGAGTAGTCAGTTACTTGGAAAAAGCAGTGCTCGATTGCAAAATCGCCCTAAATGAGTAGGTTCGCTCATCTCTAATAGTAAAAAATATTAGGACCGCTCTCACATCTGCGCTGGAGACTCTATTCGGAGCCTCTGGCGCTAAACCTTGGATGCAATACAGCAGCATGCTGCGCTATTTAGTCTATGTGTGTGTGTATGTGTATATATATATATAGTGGCAAGGGAGTTTCTTGCTTGTGAATCTCTGACCTCTTGGAACGGAATGGGCACCACACATGTATAGACAAATGCTCCAGGCACTTGACTCTCTTTAAGGCCTCCTGTCCATGGGAGAGGCAGAATATCTCTAGCGATATTCCGCCGCCAGGGATCAGAGGAGAGAGCTTTCTGACAGATAGGCTCACCGCGGAGAATCACGGCAAATCACAGCATGCCGCGATTTGAGTCCCAGGAGCGGAAAATTGCTATGATTCTCTGCTCGTGGACAGGGGGCTGCACTTTCCATAGCAACGCTATGGAAAGCGCGCACTGCGTTACTCGTGGACAGATTATTGCTGTAAGTAATGCAATGCACTATTGCCCGTGGACAGGAGCCCTAAATCTGGCTCCTGCTAGTTTTATTCCACAGCAAACACAGCATATCACAGTCCATAAGTTAGGGTTTCACCAACCCGCAGGGTCACCGCCACTATCCCTGTCCGGGATGTCTATAGGGCGTCTTCCTCTATCAGACCGGCGTGATGGTTCCCCAATACTGGTCTGCACCAGACCTCAGGCTCACGTTCCTGCTGGCTGCTCCTTTAGACTTTCTGGCTAGCAGCCAGCAATCCCAGTGGGCTATAGCTTTCCTTCTGAGTGTGACAGGAACAGACTTTGATGTCGCTTCCTGCCACACCCAGCAGGTGTTAACCCTTTCTCTACTTTCTAGTAGGTGTCAGACTGCCTTCTGCAGGCCACTCTTGCTACCCGTCTACAATATATACACATACTTTTTATTAATAAAGCACAGGTATTCTCATAGATTAATAATTAAGAATTCATAGAGCCTTGTGTGGCGCAGAGTGTAATCTCTCACCTACAACCTGAAGGTTGCAAGTTCAATCCCTGCATGATTCAGGTAGCCGTCTCAAGGTTGACTCAGACTTCCATCCTTCTGAGGTTGGTAAAATGAGAACCCAGCTCAGTGGGGGGTAATAAGTAATAATTACCTGAAAGTGCTGCGGAATAAGTTGGCGCTATACAAATACCAAGATTTTTATTTTAATTCTGCGCACAATCAAGTCATCGTGCATCATCAACTCTTACGACCAATAACTAGATTACTTTCACCGGTACTGTTGTATCTTGTCTCTATCACAAGAATGGGTGGAGACGTGGGAGTGTCCTGGGGGAAGGTATAGCTTACGCCCACAGCTGCTGATTGGCCCCCTCTCTCTATCTGCTGTCATCCTTCTGGCATGTAAGCTCCCCATGTAATCTCCTGTGGCTGCTGCTAGCCCCGTTCAGCTCCATAAGGCGGCAGGGGCGCTCCCGTCCCCTGCTGTGAGTGTTACCGCCAACGTGCCTGCAATATTTGATGATGTTCCTGGGCCCCAGATGCCGGCCACGCTGTGTGTCAATTGCTTTGTTCAGAGCAGCGCTCAGTGCCTCCGGTCCCTTCCCCAGCTGTCACGGGCACGGCTGCCAAGAGACCGACAGACACACACACACGGGAAGCGGAGTAGCCCTCAGCGGCTGCATCCCCCAGCGCTCCCCTTCCCCAGCTGTCACAGGCACCGCTGCTGAGAGACACACACAGGAGGGCAGAGTGGCCCTCAGCGGCGGCATCCCCTGAATCTGCGAAGAGCAGCGGTACGGCCGCATCCACTGCGGTAAGCAGCGGTACAGCATGGGGGAGGACACTGTCGCCTGCAGCAGCAGGGTGGGCACGGAGCAGAGGTGTTAGCAGACAGGGGAGGACAGGGACACCGTGGATGCAGCGACAACAACAACGCCTAACAAGTTGGAAGCTGAGGGGCATTACATGGGCGGTAACAAGGCGTTTTCTATCACTGTGGACGTTTCCGCCTATTCTTGTGGTGGAGACAAGATACAACAGTACCACTTGCCCCTTGGTTGGAATGTCTTTTTGCGAATCCTATACATTGGTGTGCTTACCACTAATCACATTCGATGTTGTGTGTGATTTGTAAGTTTCCTCGAGATCGAGGATTAACTCTTTGGGTTTGGCCACCTGAAAACATACTAACTATCGAATATTGCCTATGAGGTACAATGCTAAAGTGTTGTGGATTTCACTGCGCATTTGGATGTGGAATCCGTGCCAAAATTGCCCTGTGAACTTGGCCTAATCTAAGAGAATTAATGTCTAGTCTGCACACTAATCTTAATACTTTTTGTGTCTTTGTATCACAGACAACCAGTGCCGCCAAACAGACCTCAGCCTCCTCTTCGTCCTCCTCCTCCTCAACCATCCGCAGGCCCCCCCCAGTGGGGCTGGCCAAATGACCTCTGACAGCGGTTCACCCTGTCCGGTCTCCATCTAGTCTCAGGACAGAACTGGATTTGCAGACTTTTGCCAAAGCTTTGGCTTGAGTCAGTAATTCTGTGACTACCCTGATACTATGGGTACAGCACTGATGTATTAGTCATAAAGAACTTATACCCGTGTTGTGAAGATGAAGGAATCACGATGAAGGCTGCTAAATCCAGATCAAACCTATTTAACTCCTCAGCTTGAAGGAATATTACTCAGAAATGCACTTTTATGTGACCCTTTTCATGAACCTGTTTATACAATTGTTTTTTATGATGTCATAATGTGAAATCCTTTTTATTTTCTTACCTCATAGTTTTTATAATGTATTACAGTGCTGAAGCTCGAGCCTTTGTGAAGTCTCTAGTTCGTATACAGCTTATCAGCGCAAATGAATGTGATGTCATTAGTTGCTTAAAATCCAGTACTTGTGTGACGTCACTGGTTGCTCGCAAGTGATAGGCTTGTGCCTGTGTGATGTCACTAGTTTCTTATAAACCAATGGCATCATGCCTCTTTGATTTCTTGGCTCTGTCTCTGCTCTGAAGTTGTACTCACGATCCTTAGGGCTCATGCCCACGAGCGTGAGCATAAAACGCTCCGTGTATTACCGCGATGAGATGGCTATAGCTACATATGGCAGCGATTATGCACTGTGTATGACAGCGTATCTCACACATGCTAACATGCGCAGTCTGACTAGTTTCTTACTTTCCTTTTTATATTTTCCGCTCTGTCATGGGAATGAGCTCTAAGCATTACAGTATCAACCCTACTGGGGCAATCAATGCAGTATGCCCGCTGATACAGTGATAAATGGCCCATACTCTGCTGAGGTTGGTACATTTATATGGGTGCTAATATATGGTTGGCACTGTTGCATGGGCATTACCGATAAAGGGGTTTAGCAAAATAATAGAAACACCTTGGATTGATAATGCATGCAGTAATAATATAAACATGGACCCTGAGACCCCCCGCTTGTTGTTAGTGTGTGGTATATGTGCGAATCAACAGTAAGGCTAACTTCACATGGTCAAGCTCGATATTGCGCTCGCCAACATATGAATTCCCGGTGGATGCAAAGCGCTTTTATGTCAAAACCACCTCGCAATCCCCCACCATAGCTAACAGCCATGGTGGAGAATCGTGGAGTTTCTCCCATTGTTTTCAATGGGAGACCTTACATCGTATCGCGTGGACCTAGCATGTGGATCCATCAAAGACAATGAGAGATGTGATGCGGGAGCACGCACGAAGATAGAACATGCCGCGATTTGCATCGCAGGAAAAATGGGGTTCATGTCTGTGCGAGGTTTGTGCGCCTGACCTCTAATAGGAAGACAATTGCAGCCAGAATGATTGAGCTCCATCATCATTTCCATCATCACGTCTCCACCATTAGTGAGGAGAGAACTCCACAAGCAATTCTCATGGCAGAGCAGCAATTCGCAAACTGGACTGGAAATGAGGTTTGGTCCGATGAATCTTCCTTTAAATTATTTCCCACAACAGGACGTGTTGATGCCCAATAACCGCCAAAGGGAGTCTATCACCCCAACTGTTGGCTTCTCACAGTCAAGCATGGTGGTGGATCAGTCATGGTCTTGGCAGCCATCTAATGGGTTTCCTAAGAGCCCATTATCACCTTACAAGGGAAAAAGCCATCCAAGGACCATACTGACATTCTGGCCAATCAGGTCCACCCAATGGTGTAGACATTGTTTCCCAAAGGAGATGCAGTTTTCAAGGGTGATAGCGCCCCTATCCATGCAACTCGTTATGTCCAGGCAGGGCTTCAGGCGCATAAAGATGAGGTTCAGTATCTTCCCTGGCAAGTACAGTCACCAGACCTAAATATCTTGACGAACAAGAGCGAGAACACGTTATCACCCCCCCCCCCCCAACATCTCCACCGGGGCTTGTACAGTTAATGCACGAGGTGTGGTCTGATATTCCATTAGACACCATTCAGAGCTTGTACGAGTCCATTCCAAGCCAAATTGAGGCTTATGAACTGCCAAGTCTGACCCTACATGTCATTAATAAAGACATCTATTCCATTATTTTAATAAACTCCACATTTATTGGCACTAAAATGGTAGACAACTAGGTATTTGTAATATTAAGGGTTTGTGCTACTTTTACGGCTTGTAATGGGTAGGTTGGTAACATTCCTCGTGAAATTACCCTTCAAGGAAGAAGTCAATCATAGAGCAAATAAACTCCAACAGTGAGCTTTACTAATTACAATTGCAAGTACAGTGGTATGCAATCTATTTTGGTAACTGTCACTTTAAGAGGCACAGTAATCTTGCTGGTTTCAGTACACACACGGTGATGCAGTTTGCTGAAAGAACGTTGTCAGGTCACACACAAGATTATGTAACTTCACACTGTCTCACACCGAGTGCTCAACACCTGACAAGAGCTGCTTATGTGGGATCTGTCCGGGAGTACAACTGACTGGACATTAGGGTGGCCCTTATTTTATCTCAATCGGACAACTGCGAGGCGACCCTCAGCGACCATGAAGTTTTGAAATTTGCACAAAAACGTTGCCTGCAGGACTTTCCCTGTGCTAAAAATCTCGTCACTACTAACGGCGGCGTTACTTTTAACATGGTCCTCTATGTGTAACGCTTTGCGCCTTTGGTCTGCGTTATACATGGGGTTAACGCTATCGGAAAATCTTGAGAAGCCGGTTGTTGTGAAGGAAGCTGCAGAAAGATGTCAAAACTCATTCAGGATTACAAGAGCATTCTCACAAAGGATGATACTAAGAAACGTTTTGCTTTACAGCTTGTTGCCGGAGACCGTAGAAAATACCTAGGGCCGCATGTACCCGACCGGGCCGGATTCCGAATGCGGGATCCCGCAGTGAAACCCAACCCAGTGCCCCCGCGTACCTGTCCACATGGTTTTAGTCTGTGCTGCGGATGTGCCGGTCGGAGCCCATGTGCAGTACAGATGTGACCATGCCGTCGCTAGGTGATGCCGCGGATTCCGAGACCTTTCCGCAATGATGATTGCAGAAGGGCCGCGTGACGGATGGCTTCCATTGATTAACTCTTTACAAGCCACTGTCTGACATCTTGAGACATTCTGATGTTGGAAAACGTCCGACTGGGTATTCTTACTGTGTATTTCCAGCCACTCCGCTGTCAGAGCTTCTCTGGCGCGTCACATACTGCAGTACTGGCTCTAGCCAGCAGATGGTGCCGTTGTATAACGTCAGAAAGAGAAAGCCCCCTAGGAAACCCTGAATCCAAAATTGGATTGGTAAGGGTTAATGTTCCATGTCGGTTCGCTCACATTATGTTTTGATTCTATAGAAATTATTGCTGTAAATAAAAATGCGTTTCTCTTGTGAAATTGTGTGCCGTGTTAAAAAATTAATATTTTTTACATTTTTTATGTTTTTTTCAGAAACCTTTTGGAATGACCTTTTGGGAAATCTGATTCAGTATGTTTTAAACACTTGCTGGGGTTGCCTGGATGCGTCCATATAAATATCTCTAAGGCCCCCTGTCCACCGGGGAGCAGGTGGGAGAATTGACAGCATGCTGCGATTTGAGTCCCGCGAGCGGTGAATCGTCATGATTCTCCACTCGTGGACAGGGAGCTGCGCTTTCCATGGTTAAGTCTATGAAAAGCGTGCACTGCAATACTCGCGGCCGGATTATCGCTGTGGGTAATGCAGTGCACTATCATCTGTCGACAGGAGCCCTAAGAAGAAAAAAGAAATTGGTGGAGATGGGGAAGAGTATACGGCTTTAGAACGAAATTAATCATTGCGTAATGCGTATACTATGTTCCAACTTCACGGGGTTGGAGGGTCGCCCAGCAGTTGTCCGATTCAGCTGAAGTTTTGCGCGGCCCGTTTTTTTGTTGATTGGAACAGGATTAGGCGGGAGAAGCAGCAAAAGGTCAACTTTCGGAAAAATTACCTATAGCTAAGGGCCGCCCTACTGCACATGAAGCCATCAGGCCCCCGTCACACAGGAGAATTTGCGCCCGCAATACGTAGAGAATAGATCCCATTGATTTCAATTGGTTCGTTCGCATGCACGCCTGTTCCTGCGCATTTCGGTCATGCGAAATAAAACACAGCATGCTCTATTTTACTGCGGGTTTGCCTACTCAAAGCCCCCATGGCAATCAATGGGAATGCACAAATGTACGCGCAATATGCCAGCCGGCGAGTGAAATGCTGCGTAATTGCGCAAGAAAAAGAACACATCTGGAGCTCATCAGACTAATTAGCCATTTCAAAAACGGTGCGTCTTTGTTGGCTGCGCGCAAATGAACATGCCTGGCAGGCGCAAAAAGTGCAGTAAAATACGCTAATGCGAGCGCATAAAAAGCAATGTTCCTTCTGCAAATGCACAGCACTCAGGCGAGCGCAAATACGTGTGAAGGGGGGCGTAAGGTCAATGGGGACTTTCAGACATGCGTTGCACGCCATATTCCAGTCAGATTTCTCAATGGATCACAGTTGCTCATTCAAGTCAATGGGTGCGCCAAAAACAACCCAAAGGAGAGCACGCACGGATGACAGCTCTGTGTGCTTTATTTCCCATGGGTCGTTGCTAAGCGACGCTAGAAAAAAATACTTGGGCATCCTTTTTTTTAAAATTTTTTTATTTTTTGCATACGAGAGAAATGGATAACATACAGAAATAAAAAAGAAAAACGGGCGTACACAATGCGTACGGATTAAAATTAGTCCATTTTTTGGGACCAAACTCAGATATGCTCCTGTCAGTAAAGCCTTAAAAATAAAGGCAAAATACAACTTATTTTTGGTGAGGATCTCATTGCTATTTACAATATTTAGAAATGTCTTCTTTTAATCACATTATTTGTCAGAAATATAAATGATCAAGGATGCTAGACTGGCACATATAAAACTACATGTCCCACAATCCTTCAGTACTGGACGCATCATCATCACGTGACCTTTAACGGCTCATTGGAGCACAGGACTGTCAATCATTCTCCAGGAGCATGCGCAGTCCGCGAGTGTTACCATGGACGAGGAAGCTAAAAACTGTCATATCGGACTGTGCGTTCTGTGCGGGCTTCCCGGAGCAGGAAAGTCAACCTTAGCTCGGCTGCTGAAAACCAGCCCCAATGCGTTCTCAGTCGTTATCATCTCCTATGATGACGTTATGGCAGACGTTGCATTTGAGGAAGACCCAATGTACGAGTATCGCGATGTTTGGTCCGAGAAAGACAGCGCAAGAGAAGTAGGTTAACTAGCCAATCAGAACTGTTTATAGATAAACGCTCTGTGAGTTAGCCAATCAGTGCGTGTGATGCAAGGGGATTCTTAGTCGCCATGTTTGTTCTGGTGTTTCCTCAACAGTGTGAAAGAGAAACCGGCTTCATTGGTCCACAGCAACCAATCAGAGCGCAGCTTCCATTTCTTAAATTGCTCTGGTAATATGAAAGCTGCGTTGTGATTGGTTGCTATGGGCAACAACATTTTTTTTTTTAACTAAATGTGAGATGTCAGGGAGATGCAGTAAATAATAATAGAAATAACCACAAGTTCAGTGACAGGTAGCAGAGCTTAGAACATAGACCCAATCAGCAAAGTGAGCCCCCTTAACAAAGTATACTTTCATTAACCCCTTAGAGACCACCATACGCCATTTTACTGACCTCCCTAATGGGCTTTAAACGGGCACATCTTTTAAGGCGGCGGCCTCCTGCTCCAACAGCTAATATTGGAGAAACCTGAGATCCTGGCAGTTTAACCCCTTACATGCCACAGTCAATAACAAATGCAGCATGTAAGCAGATGATGGGGGAGGGGGCTCCTTCTGTCACCAATCAGCACCCCACAATGCGATCACAAAGTACCAATAGGTTCCCATGGCGACCAGAAGCCTGCCTCCGTGTCCGCCATGTAACTCAACCCCCTCATGCGGAGACTAATAGACTGCTGTCATAGGCTTAGTGGAATGCACTGCATAAGTATTGCAGTGTACTATACTAGATATGGAACAAATGCATCAAGTCCCATTCATGGAATTAAAAATAGTGTAAAAAATTGCAAGTTTAATGAAAGGGAAAAAATCAGTTTAAAATAAAAATCACATGTATTTTTTTTCCCACCAGAAAAACATTTTAAATGGATAAATTACCCAAAAAAGCACATAATTGGAATTCATAATGACCCAGACAATGAAAAAATCTAATTTATCTAATTTAAGAATAGTTTAGACGATAATCCCACAATTATTTTTCTTTTGTTCGCCTCCCAACAAATGCAATAAATAGTAATCCAAACGTCTCGCGTGTACCTTAACCCTTTCCAATCCACTGTCTGACCTCTGAAGACATTATGATTTAGGGCTGTACAGCTCTGATGTTGGAAGACGTCCGTCAGGGTTCTCTTACTGTATATTGCCAGCCTCTCTGCTGTCTCAGTCTATCCAACGTGTCACCTCGTGCAGTACTGGCTTTAGCCAGCAGATAGCTCTGTTGTATAATGGCAGAAAAAGAGTAAGCCCCCTAGGAAAACCAGAATACAAATTGGATTGGAAAGGGTTAAAAAGGTGCCGATAGAAGCTACAACTCTTTCCACAAACCGCAATACCTCGCCGAGCTCCACTGCTGGGAAAATGAAAATGTTATGGTCGATGCGGATTCAATTGTTTTTCTTTAAAAATGTGTTTTTATTATGCAAATGTAGTAAAAAATAAAATAAATCTCCATAAACCCAGTATCGCAGCAATCGTGCGGATCAGATAGGAAACGTATCGTGTTGTTTTTACTGAACGGTGAGCGCCATAAAAACAAAACCAAAAAACGGTGGCGAATTTCTGCACATCTGTCCATATCTCCACACCCCTCCCTCCCTAATAAAAGTTCTACAACACAGTATATGTACCCCAGAGTGGTGCCATTAGAGAAAGACCAGAGGTTTGAGCTCCCTTAGGATAATCTGCATATTCCTGGTGCATTCTGGGAACAGTGAAGAGTCGCTGTGAGCAGGAAGGTGACTGGGTTTAGCCCCTCGGAGGACATTACTGTGATGGAATAAAAAGATCACTCGTGAGTAAGTCCATTCAAAAGAACGTAACTCCTATTCGTGCGAAGCCCACGACTTGCTTGAGATTCTTGCCCGTGTGAAGAAGCCCTAAAGGTGCTCTTAGAGGGAACGATTTATCATTCAAAAAATCGTTCAAATGAACCATAATCAAACCAACGACCGAACGAGAATCGTAAAAAATTGACGAGAGCAGCGTATCAGAACGGATCCCCGATCTGAACAGAGCAGGGAATTTGAAACAAAAATATCACACCGTGCATGTTCGTGACGCCACATTTTCGGACATGCGCAGTGCATCCACTGCAGATATGCAGCTTCTGCCGACAGTGAAAGGGCTCCATATGTGTAAAACGGCGCGGGAGACCCACACCGTTTTACGTGTACGTCCGTGAACATAAGCCCTTAGGGCTCTCACATGAACGTCTTCCGTTTGCGTATTTCTCACGTGGGAGCACGCAGTAAGTATGCAATAAATTGCATACTTGCTGTGCGCCAACAATCCCCATACACTTGCTTGCATTCACATCGAGATTTTGTCTGCACACACATTTCATGTGCTGCGTGTGAGAGGCACAACTGTACCAACACCTGTAATCAGGGGCGTAACTAAAGGCTCAGGGGTCCTGATGCAAAAGGTGAGCTGGGCCCGCCCTCTATCTGTATCTGTACCCGTACCCATACCTAAACCATGCTGCACAGAGACATAGCTTGAAGCTCCTGGGCCCCAATGCAAAACCTGTAACAGGGCCCCCAACTATAGTGCTTTATTGGGCTCCCTATATGGAGAAGAGAGGCCTTATGGGCCCCCCTAAGGCTCCTGGGCCAGGGTGCAACCGCATCCCCTGCACCTCTATAGTTACGCCTCTGCCTGTAATACATAGTAAAATACATTCGCATGAGAGAGCCGTAATACACAACAACAATACACCCTTGTAAGCGAGCCCTTAATGTGCAGCTTCAGCTATGTTTTTTGGCCATGCTTTCCGGGAGCAGTATAAGGATGAGTTCACACATGGCAAAAATAATGCAGAAATTTTTGCAACTGGACATGAGATGATGTAACGCCAAATATCATGACGCCTGTTGTATCAGTCCAAGTAACCCTTCTTTTTCCTTCTCCAGACGTCTCTCTGGAAGCGGCATCGGCGGCACCTCTTGCAGTGTCTTGAGCATTTACTAATAGCCCTGCTCTCTAATTCTACTTTAAACCCCCCTGATGGGAGGACTGAAGGAACCTGGAACAGATTTGTTCAATGCTTGGAAAGTCAAGGCTTAACCTCTGCTGGGGACTCAGAGTTCAGTTGTTCATCTCTGGACGTCAAGTCCAGTCCGGTCTACTTCATACTGGATGATAACTTCTACTATCAGAGCATGCGGTATGAAGTCTTCCAGCTGGCCCGTAAGTGTAAGTGCTGCTCCTAGATTACTGCAAATTCCTTTTTTTACATTTCTTTATTTTTTCTTATACTGTAGTAGCGGTGGAACTAATCACCAATATGCGGGAGAATACAATAACCTGATAAATCAGTGACAGGGATTGATAAGCAATACAGGTACAATACCCGCTGGATGAACGGATACACTTAGGCCTTATTCACATTACGATTACTACGTCGGCCAAAAAATTGCATCAATGAAGAATAGCCGCGATCGAGTCCTGGGATTAATTAGCGTTTTCTCGTCCATTCACACGGGCGTATCGCATGAAAAATACGCTTCAGCGCAGAATTCTATTGGTCGGCAAAAGCCTTTGAATGACTTCTAATTAGAGATGAGTGAGTATACTCGCTAAGGCACATTACTCGAGCGAGTAGTGCCTTGGCTGAGTATCTCCCCGCTCGTCTATAAAGATTCGGGGGCTGGCGCGGGTGACAGGTGAGTTGCGGCGGGGAGCGGGGAGGAGAGAGGGAGAGAGAGATCCTCGCTCTCCCCCGCCGGCCCCCGAATCTTTAGAGACGAGCGGGGAGATACTCGGCTAAGGCACTACTCGCTCGAGTGATGTGCCTTAGCGAGTATACTCACTCATCTCTACTTCTAATGCTTCAATAGAGCCAGCTGTCTTAGTTTCCGAGGGCCGGACGCAGGTAAACTCTCTCTCCCATAGGAATCTGTGGGAGCCTCCAGCGATTCTCGTCAAAGATAGGTGTGCGCTTCCCACCGAATTCTGATTGGCTGCCATGCTTTTGCCCATGGATTATCGCACATTGGTTCATGAAAATGCATAAAATATGTGGAAGTAACGAGAATCATTCACTTTTCACTTTTACGTCAGCATAGAAATCATCGTTGGCTTGTTTACTCATCATTTGGTTTACATACCGATCGCTCCGTTGTTCTCATTCACTTATACAGCGAATGTGAGCAGCTGAATGATTCTTGTTTGAATGAGCCAACAATGTATCTGCCTGTATGAAGAGGCTGCGTGAGAGCCAACGAGTGAACAGTGACAGCGTTAGCTCGTTTAAATGATATATTGCTTGGTGTAAACAGACCCTTAAAGGTCTTTTGTCATTACAATAAAACCCCGTCCATCTGCTCGGCCCGACCTAAAATTAAAAAAAAGAGGGCATACTCACCTATCCCAGGAAGCAGCTGAGAGCCGCCGGTATCGGTGGCGACTTCTGGCTTGACGGCCCAGTGGAAGTCAGGTGTCGTCTGCGGCCAATCAGATAGCGTAGGATCCACTATTCACTGTAGGTGACGGTTACAGCTCACCTCCTCCCCCTCTCTGCACAGGCCATAACACTCTCCCATTTTTTGCACTTTGTCTACTATGTTTATCTGCTAGATCTAAAAGAATAAAGACTTCTGAACATCACGATTAACTGGTCAACTATATTACTAATATTTAGGACCTTTTTTCAGATTCTCTAGGATTCTGTCAGTTGTATGTGCATTGTCCCGTTGACTGCTGCGTACTGCGGAACGCTGCGAGATCGAATCCTGTCATGGACACAACGATAATAATAATGGACTCCAAACTAGAGAAGCCAAATCCTGAGAAAAACACGTGGGAGAAAGACAGTCTGTTGGTGGACGGCTCCACCGGCATCAGTATGGATGAGTAAGTGATGGAGAACACAACGTCCTCCTATTAGACCTTCATCTAATAGGTTCGAGTTCCCAACACTCCCGGATAACCACTGGTATTGGACGGCCAGTTATAGCATTTCCAGCAGCCAGAGAGCCTATCTAAGCTTTCCTTCCTCTTCAGTAATGATTCGATGGACTAGTATCTGCTCTGACAGAGGACAAATGACAGTAGTATGTATTGTCCTCACTGCTGAGATAACGTGAGCTGGAAGAGCGGAGCTTGTAACCTGCATGTGAAGAGGTGGAGCACCGAGGAGACCGGCTGCAGCGGAGGATATGTCTGCTGATACTGTGTATTCAGGCTGTGAGTTACATGCTCCGTTCCTCCGGCTCGCTGCCACAGCTGAGATGTGATAACTGTACATACTATAGTCATTTGTCCTCTTTCACAGAGGTTACTTGTATAGGGAACCATTACTGAGGAGCAAGAAGAGCCTAGATAGGTGCTCGGCTCTCTGTCCTGATGCTACCCATCCTAGCAGGACGCCATCTGTGATGGTCCCTTAACCCCTTAAGGACCAAGCTGTTTTGTACCTTAAAGGGGTGGTCTCGCGAAACAAAGTGGGGTTATACACTTCCGTATGGCCATATTAATGCACTTTGTAATGTACATCGTGCATTAAATATGAGCCATACAGAAGTTATTCACTTACCTGCTCCGTTGCTGGCGTCCTCGTCTCCATGGTTCCGTCTAAATTCGCTGGCAGCTTGCTTTTTTAGACGCGCTTGCGCAGTCCGGTCTTCTCCATTCAGCACGAGCCGCTTCAGTGTGCTCCCCGCTACAGCTCTTCTGCGCATGCGCAGACGAGCTGTCACTGCTCGGGAGCGCGCTGGAGCGGCCATTCTGTACCTTCCTCTGTTAGAGGAAGGTGCAGAGCTGCCGAGCTGTCCGGAGAAGCCGCCCAGCTGTCCCACCGTCCAGCTGTCCCGGTAAGTGATGGGTCGGGGGGGCTGCCGCTGCGCCGGGGGGGGGGGGGCTGCCGCCGCTGGGCCGGGGGGGCTGCCGCCGCTGGGCCGGGGGGGCTGCCGCCGCTGGGCCGGGGGGGGCTGTCGCTAGGCCGGGGGGGGCTGTCGCTGCGCCGGGGGAACTAGCGCTGGGCCGGGGGGGGGGGGGGCTGTCGCTAGGCCGGGGGGGCTGCCGCTGCGCCGGGGGAACTAGCGCTGGGCCGGGGGGGGCTGTCGCTAGGCCGGGGGGGCTGCCGCTGCGCCGGGGGAACTAGCGCTGGGCCGGGGGGGGCTGTCGCTAGGCCGGGGGGGCTGCCGCTGCGCCGGGGGAACTAGCGCTGGGCCGGGGGAACTAGCGCTGGGCCGGGGGGGGGGGGGGGCTGTCGCTAGGCCGGGGGGGCTGCCGCTGTGATGGGGGGGGGGGGGCTGCGCCGGTTACCTGCTGCCTGGCGGTGGGTGACAGGTCGGCCATGTTCATTCCTGGGGTCCGGTCGGCGGCTGCGGGGCGTCTGGTTGCCATGGAGACACAGCTGGTAGCGTCTCGGGAGCGCGCACGTCGGGCTACAGCAAGCGATGCGAAAAGAGCTGGCGGCCATCTTGGGAAAAAGTTTTTTAAGTTGCTGAAACGCTGGAACGGTAAGTAGAAACCAGCTAGGAAAGTAATTTACAGGGGTAATTAGTAATGTATGTTTAATTAGGGGGACTGGGCAAACAAAAAAATTCACTGCTTCCTCGAGACATCTCCTTTAAGGACCAGACACTTTTTAGGGATTTTACCCATGTGGCGGTTTTACTGCTCTATTTTTTTTCCCTTTTAGCAACCAAAATTATTTTTGCTGCGTTTTTTTTCCGTGACATATAGGACTATTTTTTTATATCTTTTTCACTGACTTTTTTCCCCCGTTTTTTAGTTTTATTGTGGGTAAGAAGCTAAAAAAAATCATTTTTTTTAACATTTATAATTTTTTTTAAAATTATTTTTATATTTACACTAAAGTAAAGTATGGGAATGGGTTCCTCTATTTGTTTCGGACATTTTGATATATAGTATGTATGGGTTTGGTTTACAGGGCGCATACAGCGACGGTTTTTGTTGGCGTCTGCTTTGTGTTATTCTCTTTCTTATGTATATATTGTTGTTTTATTCTGTTATTTTGTTTTACTTATGTATGTAATTGTGTTATTTACTATCTGTGTCCCCCATGACGTCATATAAGGCCTCTGGGGGACATTCACATTTTTTTTTTCCTTTATTTGACACTTTCCCACTGTAGCTGGGGCGTCCATAGGAGCCCTAGTTATAGGGTAAAGCAACCCCTGTGGTGACATTAGTCACCTGCAGAGCTGCCAGGGTCTAGTCTGACCCTCCAGCTCTGCAGTAGCAGGGAATCCCAGGAGGTCACATGACCCCCCGAGGCTCCCGTAGTGAAAGTACATGTTACTTTCACTTTGCCCATACAGTGCTCATTGAGCACTGTATATCGGGGAAGCAGAAGGCAGGAAGGGTTAAAAACCCCTCCTGCCTTCTGCTCCGGGTTATCAGCTGTCACTAACAGCTGATAACCCATTCCTGCCTCTTGACTGATTACAGAGCAGGAGACTTAAAGCACCGCCGTAATAAGCCCAGGACCAGCCGCCGTAAATTTACTGTGGCTGGTCCTAAACGGGTTAAGGCCTACTTAGAGATGACAATTATCGCTCAAAAGCCATCTTTTTAGTGATAATTGTTGTGTCTAAATGCGCGGCCATCGTGCACTTTTCATGCACTATTCGTTCATCGGTGATTTCTAGCAAGCTAGAAATCACCAATGACGGTTATCAGCCCCTCGCGCTGATTTTCTCAGCGGGTGGCGCTGATAGTATTCTTGCAGCTGGTATCCCGCTGGCAGTTCTCAGAGGAATACCAGCTGAAAGCGCCGAGAACAATGCAGCTGTTTGCATATACAAAACAGCTGCATTGTTCTCTGAGCTATCGCGGCAGTATCCCGCTCCGCCTGCTTAACTCTTAAGTAGCTAATTAGCTACTTAGAGTTATGCAAAGATGATCGCTCAAAACTGTCACTCAAACTGTCATTTGAGCGATTTTTGAGTTATTATCTTTCGGTGTAAATGGGCCTTTAGACAAAACAAGCAGTTAGAAATAATTAAAGGTATTCGGGGATCCTTTACACTACTGTATTCTCTAGGATTTTTCACTATACATTTTTTTTCTATTTCTCAGACAACCCCTTTAACAACGAAGTGACTTAAAAAAATGCCAATAAGCATGAGCTGAAACAGCTGAGATGTAAATTGTATCTCCTCCGACATATGTTGAAGCTAATGTGTCCGTGTGTGTCGCTGGTTATTGGGATAGTTGTGGACGTCTTCTCTAATTATGTCATTGTTACATTTTATATGACAGATTCAGCACAAAAATCACCAATTTAATGACTAAAACCCTGGAGAATCCTGTAAAGCCAATGGAGGACGACAGCGAGGAAAAGGTAAGAGGCGAGACTTGAACATTACAGAAAGTATATAGAATCCTTACATTGGCCGCTATTAAAGGGGTTTTACAGGGAAATGCTATTGATGACTTGTTCTCCAGGTTGGGTCATCAATAACTGATTTGGCTGGGGTCAGCCGCTCAAGACCCCAGCTGATCAGGAGATTGCTGTCAGCGCCGCTACACACAGGGGTACAGAAGCGAAGCTGCCACTCCGACTCTTATGTAGTGGCTGGCGCAACTCCCATTGCTTTTAATGAGACCTAGGCTGCAGTTACAAGCATCGGCCACTGCACAAGGGTCGGAGCAGCAGCTTCCGCTCTGTACAGGGAATAAATAGTAGTTCCTTGGAAAACACTCTTTAACCGGGCATCATACAGGCAAGGTAACTGGTTCTGGACTGTAACCAGTTTGTAAGATCGGTTCCCCTAACTATAATTGGATCATTAGGGTCAATCCTTTGAAAATCAGCTGGTGGAACACAGCAGCAAATACTGGGGTGAATTGGCATGCGGCAGACCTGTAGAACTTTCTAGGACTGTCTTGGTCATCCAAATGGCGCTCCCAGAAACACCCATATGTGCTGCAGAACGGTTCCAGTTAGGTGAACCGAACTGATTTTCATTTGCAGCAGACCTGCGGGGTGACTTTCCCTTTACTGACCATCACTGTTGTTACCTCAAATCTGTACGCAGGAGAGGGATCGCGACATTTGTGCAGCCAGCGTCCTCCATCAAGCAGATCAAACTCTACGAAGGCTCATCTCTGAGACCATGCAGACGATGAAAGGTGAGCGTCGCGTTAGCTGTCGGGTTTCGGCAGTGTGCGTTAGCCGCCGGGGGAGCGATGTGTGATATAATGTAACAATCTCTTGTATCAATAAGCCAAGCTAAACGTAGGCATAGATTGACTAAGTGTAACACATTATAGCGTTATGGATCCGTGAAACACTATTACCCTTTCCAATCCACTGTCTGACATCTGAAGACATTATGATTTAAGGCTGTACAGCTCCGATGTTGGAAGACGTCCGTCGGGGTTCTCTTACTGTATATTGCCAGCCTCTCTGCTGTCGGAGCCTATCCAACGTGTCACCTCATGCAGTACTGGCTTTAGCCAGCAGATAGCGCCGTTGTAACGGCAGAAAAAGAAAAAGCAAGCCTCTTAGGAAAACCAGTTTGCAAATTGGATTGGAAAGGGTTAAAAAAAATTAAAGGTGTGCATTTCACGGATGGACAAATAGCAGTGTGGACTCGTCCGCACACAAGAGAGCGGAAACATCGGGAGAATAGGAGCTTTATTTAATGTACTGAAAACCTGAGACCAGCAAACGTAACAATCCTCGTTTACGCAGTATAATTTATGTCCGAAAGGGCCGGGAGGGCGACAAAACCTCAGAACCGTTTCCGACCGGATAATGTATAATTGATACGTTATAAGATATAATGTTTCGTTTTTACTAGGGCAGCGATTAGTGTGAGCGTTCGCCTGCTTCGTTACTGCGCTTTTAGTTGGGGGCCCTGCTTCTCGGACTGCCTGATGCATCCTGTACGTAGCATGCACTGGTAGTCTAGGACACTACATGCAGCTCTGACTGGCCAGCACTAGTCATGGGGGCAGCACTGGCCAATCAAAGCAGGTGTAGTGTCTTATGTATACTGGGTGCACAGTGTTCATCAGGCAGTCAAAGAAGCTGGGGCAGCCATCTTTGTTTGTCCAGGCTCGGCAGGTCCCTATGAGTGTATTGGAGCTGGCAGTTGGTCGTAATCGGCGAGTAATTTCAGTCTTTGGAGATAAATAATTGTTTCCATTCATAGACTGCAAGCAGAGATCTTTAAAAGATAGTGAAAAATATTAAAGAAATAAAAACTAAAGAAATTTTTTACTTAAAAAATAAAGAATCAATATATTAAAATTTGAATTTTTTTTTTTTTTTTTTTTTTTAAATTCTATGGAGATTAAGATTTCTTTACATTGAAAACCTCCAGAAACGGTGGGGGCCATCCTCTGCACCCGGTCTGATGCAAACTAGACTTGAGATGTGATATAGCTGGTGCTGAGGAAGAGTACCGCAGTCACCCGTAGAAACAAAACTCGTGCCGAAGCTAAATTTTCTATGCCCTCTGTTTAACTCTTTCCAATCCACTGTCTGACCCCCTGAAGACAACATGATTTAAGGCTGTACAGCTCCGATGTTGGAAGACATCCGTCTGGGTTCTCTTACTGTATATTGCCAGCCTCTCTGCTGTCGGAGCCTATCCAATGTGTCACCTCATGCAGTACTGGCTTTAGCCAGCAGATAGCGCAGTTGTTTAACAGCAGAAAAAGAGTAAGCCCCGTAGGAAAACCAGGATACAAATTGGATTGGAAAGGGTTAATAAATCTCATGTTATTAGGTAAACAAAAAGAAATTCTGCCCCTTGACCTCCTTTTTGTTTCAGTGGGTTATTTTTACTGTTTTTACCCTTTTTTTTTTATTTTAGGGTTGCTCTCAGCCAAAGACATCAAACAGCTCGCACAAGAACTGCAGCAGGCAAAGTGTAAAGCCCTGGATTGGCTACGGGAAGCCATAGCGGGGAAGACCGTCCAAGGTCCAATCAGCGATGGCATCTCCAGGGCGCAGTCCTCGCTGAGAGAAGACATAGACTCTATAGTGCAGCAATACTTGCAGAAGGTGCAGGCGGATCGTCCTACCGCCCCGTCATAGTACATGGCTATGGGTTATTCTTCATCTGCACGGTCTCATAGGCATACATGTAACTTCCTCTGTGACGTCTCATGTCCTTCTGGTATGTAGACAAAGTTTGAAGGATCTCTTCTCAGTCTTTACAATGTATGGAAGTTAATATAGATTTATTTGTTTAAAGGGGCTGTACAAAGATTGTTATTCTCTATACTCATGAACTTGCTGATCATGGGGGTTTTGCTGTTGAGACCCCCACTGAACTAGAGAATAGGTGTCCTGTGTCTCCTGTCTTCCTCACTACGGGGCTACTGCACCCCCTGCAGTGAGAAGTAGGCTGACTGGAGCATTGGTCGCACTAGCGCTCAATTAACCCTTTGCAATCCAAATTTGGATTCAGGGTTCTCTTTCTGCCATTATACAATGCCGCCATCTGCTGGCTAGAGCCAGTACTGCGGCATGGGACATGCTGGAGAGAACCCCCGACAACTGAGCAGCCAGTAATCTACAGTAAGAATACCCTGCCGGACATCTTCTGTCATCGGAGCTGTACAGCCTTCAATGAGACTGTCGTTAGACGTCAGATAGTGGATTGGAAAGGGTTAACTTCTAGTGGGACTGCCGCGATGGCCGCTTGGCTATTTTCATCAACCCCGTTGAAATGAATGGAGCGTTGACTGCGCATGCTCAGCCAGTACTGCGTTCAGAGTGATGTCCCTGCAGGGAAGAAGTGGCCCCCGCAGTGACAGGAGAGGGACGGGAGTCCCATTCTCCAGATCTGTCAGGGTCTCGGCGGTGAGACCCCCACCGATCAGCAAGTTATCCACTGTACTATGGAGCTGTGTAAAAGTTTTAAGCAGGTGTGGAATAATACTGCAAAGTAAGACATTTTTACATTTTTTTTTTTCTTAAGGCGTCTGATTGGCTCCAAATTTATTCTTTAGCAGGACAACAACCCCAAACATCCAGTCAATGTCATTAACAGTGTAGAACAAGGAGTCCTGGAAGTGATGATCTGGTCCCCCCATATCAACATCATCCAGTCTGTCTGGGATTACATGAAGAGACAGAAGGACTTGAGCGAGCCAACATCCACAGGAGATCTGTGGTTAGTTCTCCAAGATGTTTGGAACACCCCCACCCCCACCCCACCCCTGTTCCGAGTGCCATCAAAAACTGTGTGCAAGTGTACCTTAATGCTGTTCTGAAGGCAAAGGCTGGTCACACCAAATATTCATGTGATTTAGATTTCTCTTTTGTGCATTCACTTTGCATTTTTTAATTGACCAAAAAATATGAATCCTCCTATTTTTGACAGCCCTCTTACTTTGCAGCGTGTCTACAGCCTTTGCACAGTATGTATGTGAGTGCATTTCTTTTAATGAAGTAAGCAAGCACTAAGTTGTTTCAGACTCCAATCTCCATTCCCTTTTAGACCCCTGCTATGATGTTTGCATCCGGCTCCTGGTTTGATTTAGTTCCATGACAGGGTGTCCTTCCCAGTAATACACTCTGGCTGTGAGGTTTGTGGGTCCAGGATGATGAGGTCTTCATTAGCTTTTTCTGTACTGATTTTTCCTTCTATAGGCCATGCGGGATCTCTTCTCCCTTGTGCTGCCATTGATGCTGTAGATTTCCCCATGCAGTGCCTACTCCCCTCTCTCTAGGCTTCCTTAGCTAGAGCCTTTATGATCTGCCCTCTCTGAAAACTTGGATGCTACCCTCACACTCTCTTACCATCTCTAAGACCCCATTTACACTGAAAGAGAATCGCTCAAAAATCGCTCAAACGACAGTCTGAGTGACAGTTTTGAGCGATCATCTTTGCATAGTCTATAGTAGTTAGTTAGCTACTAAAGAGCTATGCAGGCGGAGCGGGACACTGTCGCTATCGCTTGGCGAACAATACAGCTGTTTTGCATAAGCAAACAGCTGCATTGTTCTCCACACTTACAGCTCGCGTCCCGCTGTGAACTACCCGTGGGACACGAGCGGAAAGGATCTTATCAGCGCTGCCGACTGTGATAACAGCCTGCACCGCTGACAAGAGTTCGTCGCTCAATTCTAGAAAACTAGAATTCAGCAAGAAACGAATTGTGCACGAAAACTGCACGATGTCCGTGCATTTAGACGCAACGGTTATCGCTCAAAAGATAGCTTTGAGCGAATTTTGAGCAATAATCGTTGTCTAAATGGGACCATAAGGGTATGGCCACATGGGGCGGATTTTCTGTAGTATATAAATGAGGGGGTGAATTCAGCATAAAGTGCTACACTAAATAGTACAAACACTCCACAGCAAATCCACCTTGTGAGGACGTACTTGGGGCTTATTTATATGAACGCATTTGCGCAGTGTATTGTGCTTGCAATGCGCAGTGAAGAGAGCCCATTGATTTAAATGATTTCGTTCATATAAGTGTATTTTGCAGCATGTTCTATTTTTGTGAGTATTACGCCTCCTTCACACAGATGGATTTCCGCCACGTTGCCCGCAGCTATTAGGTTCTATTGCACCTAATAGCACAATGCTCACGGTGCGGAGTTCCATCGCGGAATTCCGCACCGTGAAATCACCCGACCTCACCCCCAGCATGTTCTATTTGCCGCGAGTGTACGCACGGACGGCTTCCATTGCAGTCAATGGAAGCCGTCCGTCACGCTATCTTCTGCTGTAGCACAGCGGAAGATAGCATGAAACCGCTTCCCCGCCCACCGCCAGCCGCGTCATGTGACGCTGTGAGCGTGTCGTATGACGACGGAAGACGCCGGATCCGCAGGTAAGTATTGGGGTCTCTGGGGGGCGCCGTGACGGGCGTGTGTAGCCGGCCTTACCATAGCACATATCAAGCTCATTTAACTTAATTGCCCATTTAAATCAATGGGGGTGCGCTTTCTTGTTTGCGCACGCAAATACGCACAACATACTCATGCAAAAAAATACAATAAAACATGCAAAAATGTAGTACAGATGTGCGTGTAAATGTAGCCTCAACCAGCGAGAGATAAGGCCTGGAGCGTAGCGCTGTGCTGTTGGATGATTGCCAGGTTCAGCAGCACAGCCCGATAGGTGAAGGAGTTACACAGACTCTGCAGCAGCAAAAGGGTAGGAAATTTTTTAATCAAAACTGTTAAGAAAGTTGTTTCGTTTTGCTTTCAGAAAGCAAATGAACAATATAAAAACAAAAAAAAAAAGTACAAAGGTGTTATATAGCTTTTAAATATCACAAATAGCAACCTATTTGGTGCCCACGGCAGAATGTAGAAAAAGCAACAATAGACGTCTACTATTAATGAAATGTCGCACCTTTTTAACCAATCTGTAGCATTCGTTCCACACCTACGACTGGGAAATGCTGGATGCAGTAAGCCCCTGTCATACAGTACAAGCCAACTCATGACAGTTACCATTCCCTCACCAACACCCTAAAGGGAAGCACTCATTGTACTCTGGCACAGAATGCTTTTTGGGTCATTTTAATCTGTTACTTAAGGGGGACTTTTACTATTGATGACCTATCCTACGGTTAGGTCGGCAGGGGTCTGCTGTTGGGAATCCCCAACAATTAGCTGATTCCTGGCACCTCGGGCACTACAGACAGCACTGGAAGCAGATAGCACTGTGTGTATTGCAGTGGCCAGGTTTGGTACTGCATTAGCCTGCATTAAATTCAGTGGGAACTGTTGCCTGCAGCACCAAATCGGGCCGCTGCAATACACACAGTGCTATCTGCTTCCAGTGCTGTCCATACTGACGGAGGGCCCAAGGATTAGCTGATTGGTGGAGATCCAGAGGAGCAGACCCCTACTAATTAATCATTATTACCAAAATTATGTTTTTTACTAAAATAATCAAGAAGAGCTCCGGTGGGCACCATGAATAGTCTGACAGCATCCCACCACAGCTCTTCCTTTTTAATTATTTTAGTAAAAACATCATTTTGGACTTTGTATCACTGTACCCGCTCCCAGACCCAAATTTGATACTGCATATGCTACAGTGCCAGGCTCTTGGGTGCGTTCGGCCAGTGTTTCATGTGGAGATAGACATAACTGATGCTGTATTGTTGTTCTCTCGGCTCCAGTCTGGCAAACAGAAAACCGCTGCATGCAGCAAACCCTTCCATCCGGCACGGGGCGACATCCAGCGTCAAAACTGCTGTGCCAGATGCTTGCCCCATCTGTCCCATAGTAAACTATTGTATCAGCCCCAGCATCAGTTTCCCGTGTTTTACTAAACCACCGCAGAGAGAAAAAAATATGGCCGGCTGTAAATGGGAACCTGGCCTAAGGCTATGTTCACACAGGTGGATTTTTTTTTGCAGCGCCAATTAGTGCAGATTTTGACTTCGATTTCACGCTCTCCCTTGAAAAGACGGAATTTTCTCAGCTTTTTCTGCTTTGTGCGGATGAGATATTGAACATCTGATACACACAGCTGCTACTGTATGTGCTGCCGCTTTTCCAAACGGACCTGCGATGCAGAACTTAGGTTTGCAGCATTTCAATTTCTGCAGCGCACTTTGAGGGTGCGTTCACACGAACGTATATCGGCTCGGTTTTCACGCCGAGCCGATATACGTTGTCCTCATGTGCAGGGGGGGAGGCTGGAAGAGCCAGGAGCAGGAACTGAGCTCCCGCCCCCTCTCCACCCCTCTGCACTATTTGCAATGGGGAGAGGCCTCCTCTCATTGCAAATAGTGCAGAGGGGCGGAGAAGAGGCAGAGAGGGGGCGGGAGCTGAGTTTCTGCCCTTGGCTCTTCCAGCCTCCCCCCCCCCCCCCCCGCACATGAGGACAACGTATATCGGCTCGGCGTGAAAACCGAGCCGATATACGTTCGTGTGAACGCACCCTCAGTGTGGGTTCTACCTTCTCAAATAGGGTGTTGAAATCCACACCAAATCCTCACTCATTGGGTCTGGATTTGCTGCTGATATTCAGTAGTGGAAAATCCGCCTTGCGTGAAGATGGCCTTTAGGGTTTTGTAGTGGATTTTGGTGCAGATATTTAGCAGATTTCACCCCTTTAATTTAAATTCAGTTGAAAGGGTGAAATCTTATGCAGATCCACAGCAAATCTGCTACATGTGAACATGTTCTTGGTGTATGCCCACAAGGGGTGGATGTGCAGTGGCATTTATATCAGCAAAGTGGATGAGACTTTAAAAGTCGCATACATACGCTGTGGAAATTGACCTGCGGTGCAGAATTGAAATCTGCAGCATGTCAATTATAGCAGATTTCTCATCATTGGGGGACATGGAGAGCTTAGGTATAGCTGTTGCCACTAGTATGCGACACTAAGCAAAGAAAGTTAGTCCCTCCTACTAGCTATACCCCGCCTGCAGCCACTGAACTAAATCAGTTTTAGCTTAGTGTCAGAAGGAGGCAGACCTTCCTGCTCTGCAGGTCTTCTGCTTTATTATTTTTACTTCTAGCTGGACACCAGGGATTAGATAATATCACTGATGGTCCCCAAGTGGGGAGGGCAAGTAGTGCTGCACCAGACACACTGCTACCTCCTCCAAGAAGACAAAGCGGACCAGAGGGCAGTAAAAGTCCACTCTGTCTCCCGCCAGCCATGGGGTCACTGGAGTTTCCTGACTGTTCCCCCACACCCCCACACATCTAGCGACCTCTCAGAGGACAGTCGCTGAAGCTGTGACCCTGCTGGTACCCGGGGGAGCCGAAGCGAAGAGGAAGAAATGGGTAAGTAAACGGGATTAAACTGTGGGTCTTTATTAAGCCTTCATAGTTTTATGTCCAACAAGAAAAAGTAAGCATTACTCGCTATTTACAATGGAGATATCGCTTATTAGTGCCCATTGGAAACAATAGGCTGGTTTTGTGATCTTTTTCTTGCCCCTCATTCTTGGCTACTGCCCTGGAATGTCCCAACACTGCCTGTGTCCCCCAATGATACGGATGAGAAAATAGGATTTTTGTTACTTGCCATAAAATCCCTTTCTGGTCACATTCACTGGGGGACACGGCCCCCATTCAGTTGTGTATTACTGGCGCTGACGTCTTTTCTAAGGCGCTCCTCGAGCCGGCCTGACTCTTTTCCTAGAATTATCCTTCTACTTCTAGTCTGCATGGTTCGACTTCAGTTGTTATTCTGTTCTCTCCTATTGCTTACATACAAAATAATTTGGTTCAGTGCCTGCAGGAGGGGTAGGAGAGACTAACTTTTTCTTTGCTTAGTGTCGCCTCCCAGTGGCAGCAGCTATACTCAAGATCTCTGTGTCCCACAGAACGGGACAAGAAAGTGATTTTACGCCAAGTAACAACAATCTTATTTTTTTCGGTGCGGAATCCACCTCTTCAAATGAGGGGGTGAATTCTGCACCAAAGTCCGTGTTAAAATCCATAGCAGATTTTGTGCCCCGCATAGACCTACTCTTAGGATGCATTCACACGTAGCCAATTTGCTGCAGATTTTGCCCTTTCAAAGAGTAACATCAGCTACAGATCTGTACCATCATCTGGTTCAAAATTCTCAGCGAATTAGCTATATGTGAACATGGTGCGATTTGTGATGCAGATTTTGTGTTGGGATCTGCTGCGGACATTCCACAGCAGATCCGTCTCATGTGGACATATCTTTGGGGTGTGTTCATATGTAGCGGATTTGCTACGGATCCGCAGCAGACATCACCTTGTCAATTGAATCGGCTGCGGATTCTGTTGCCAATCAGCTTTGTGTGAACGCACCCTTCGTGTTCCCCCATCTACCATAGGAAAATGACGTCACGACAGAAATGAGAATAGTTAGGAGACGGGTGAAATGGGTAGACAACACACATTTATTAAACAGCATGATTTACAAAGAAGTTGGACTCATCGGAGCGACACGAGACGCACTGTGGAGAATAGATCTGTACAAACATAGTTAACAGCCAGTGAGGATAAATTAATTTAAAAAAAAAAACAAAAAAAACACTTCTCTCTCTCTCCCCCCTCCCCTCCCCTCCAGTTGGAAACCATCATAATTAGCTTTAAAATAACTTCATTCAAGCCCGTCCCACGCGGGGCGAGGAGGCCGCTGGAAAATAAAACGTAGTATCCCAACAATGGACAATAAAAGTACTGACAGTTTACGACATTCATAGACATTCCATTTTTTTAACCTTCCGTAAATACGATAATTGTGAGGTTCCCACAACGAACATGACAAGCCGACCCCTCTTATACTCAACAGGGGGCGATGTGAGGACGACAGACAACTGGCAAGACAGCTAAACATTAGGTGCCTAATCCAGTTCATATATAATCACCTTCTCGATACATTTCTATAGGCTTCTGTCCACGACGGCCAACGCTTCTTGGCCGCCTGCCATGACTCTGTTGATTCAATACTATCAAGGCAGCCATCTTGAAATTTTTTTTCTTCTTCTTCTTTACAAGTCAGAGCATAGGACCAAATAAGAGACACATATATATTTATACTTACATCCTTATACATATTCCTCAATGACAGGCACTCTATAGACAGACTGTCTCCTGAGGAGCAGAGTGAGATAGAAAGAAAAAAGGCTACTAGAAGTCAGTGTTGGCTATGTTGACCTCGAGCAAAGTGGCAAGCAAAGTCATACTTATTTTTGCATTTGCAACCACAGATGTTGCATTGGAAAGGGTTTTCAAATCCATGGCATCCCATGTGGATTGTGTAGAGTATGTTATCTGCAAAGTACATGTCACAGTGCTGGCAGTGATGCAGAAGTTGGGGGTCCTGGACAGGCAGGGCGGGGGCTGGTGTACTAGGTTGGCTGTTGCTGATGCTGGGGGTGCTGGTTCGGCCGCTCCGCTCACTGCTGGGGCCGGCCATGGGGCTACAGTTCCTGTGGTTGTGTGCTGGACGGACCTCGGGGCTGGCTGGAGAAGAGCTCTGAGGAACGCTGGTGGAGACCGCCGAGGCACAGGCTGGGGCTGGAGGCTGCTGGATCATGAAGGGCTTCTCATCGGGACAAGGCCCTGTGTCTGGTGAAGCGGGGTTTTGGGTATCTGGAGGAAGGCTGGAAAGCTGTCCGGCCAGAGTAGATAGCTGGTTCAAGGGGTTGTCCACCATGAGCTCTTGAGGATCCCTAGACAGTCCGGATCCATGCGACGCCTTGGCTAGGCTCTCGTAGGCCTCGCTCTGAATACTAGGGATCTCGTGGGAGAAGTCCGTCAGATAGTCTGCCTTGTGCACCACCATGGAGGGTGGGCTGAGGTTGATAAGAGTTCGACGGCTGTACCCCAAGCTGCTGACTTTTTTCTGAAGCACGCCCCACATTTTCTTGTTGCCGAGTGTGGGACGGGTGCCCTTAATGGGCAGCATCTTGTGCTTACGGCGGCGATGGTGGGACAGGTTACTGCGGTCGCTGCAGCGGAAGGAACACAGCTCACATTTGTAAGGCTTCTCTCCTGTGTGAGAGCGCATATGAGCCTCCAGGTGGCGCTCATAGGCTGATGCAAAGGGACATAGGTGGCAGCGGTGCGGCTTCTCGCCTGCGGAGAGAAAATGGGCATGCAGTTAGAAAAAAAATATATCTTTAAAGGCCAATTCATGGACATCACATCGCCCCCATTATGGACTATGAGGCAATGGACATGAACAATATTTCACATGGACCAAAGGAGAAAAAAAACAAAACACTCCATGTCCTATTCTCCTGTTGTCATGGACAAAACGCTTATAAATTGGAACGCTTATTAAAAACCACAAAGGGGTCACCAATTGAAGGACGGAGTTTAGGAGCCAATCAGTTAGTATTAGAGGGGTTGTAGCAGGATTACAAGTTATTCCCAGGATCAGGGATGACTTGCTGACCGGGGAGGTCTCACCACTGAGACTAAACGGAGCACTGGTCAAACAAGCACACTGACGCTCCATCCACTTTCAACGGGACTGCCAGAAATAGCCAAACGGCAAGTGCTCAAGTATTTCCGTCAGCCCCATTGACATGAATGGAGTGGCGACCGTGTAGGCTCGGCCAATGCTCCATTCATTCTGATGTCACTGCGGGGAAAGAAGCCACCCCACAGTGACCATCAGAGGTGGAGACCTCACCGATCGGCAAGTCATCCCCTACACTATGGATAGGAGAGAACTTGCGTGCATGGTACAACCCATTTAAAGTGATCCACCGGTTTCAGGACAAAATGCTGTTCCAGGATCAGAGGAGGCGGGGGATATTGCCCCCACTCCCCTCATCACCCTAACCGGTAGTGTTAGACTTCCTATGCGCTATACCTGCTCTGTGATTGACCACCACTGGCCAATCACAGCATTGCATAGGCTTGTTGGAAAATGGCAGCAGCAATACTGGCCGCCAGAAAATAGGACTCAAACCAGCAAAACCAAGTGACTAAGGCTACTTGCACACGGGTCAGCGTGATAATGGGCCAAGAAACTCTGCCCAATGTCGCGGTTATCAACCTGCATTTTACCTGCGGATGCGAGGTGATTTTGGTCGCCCCTCACGCCATAGCGGATCTGAAGTGTTTGATGTCCATGGGAAGCCTCACATCACACGGCATGCGATGTATTTAGGGTCCCACTGAAATCAATGTGCGATGCGTTCCGAGGAACGTGAAAAAATAGAACATGCCGCGATTTTTTTTTACCTCGCAGCATCGCTCGTGTGTATGACCGTTCAAAAGAATGGCGGTCGTATTCGGTAGTCTGGATAGCCTCATGAGCTAGAATGGGGTCACATCTGTTGTCCGTGAAGTACAGGAACCGCACACAGCCCAAAATCCAGCCATCTAAATGGGCCCTGTGCAGTTTCCTAAACTGCAGGCTACATCTGTACCACAACCAGCTGCGATTCACTATAACAATTGCTGTACGGCAATGCAACTTTAACCTCTTATCTGCGTGTTTTTCTTTATTCTTTGTTTTTCCTCTCCACTTTCAGAAACTCCTAACTCTTATTTATCCACCAACGAAGCTCTGTTTGGCCCTGCTTTTTATGGGGCGAGTTGTATCTTCACATGATGCACTGTAACGTACCCTATAATGTACTGCAATACTTTTAAAAATTTTCTAAGTGGAATCAAATGAAGTAAAAAAAAAAAATCACTATCTTCTGGGGGAAGAGGAGGTTGTATTGTTTCTTCTGCGCCAAGCATGACAGTGGGTCGGTACGATTATGGTGATACCAAATTTATATTCTTCTTTTTGCAATACTACTTTTAAAAAAATATATATCTTTGAGGAAAAAAAGTTATTTTCTGCCGCCATCTTCTGACTTTTTCAGTTGACACAGTTGTGTGAGGGCTGGTTTTTTTTTCGTGGGACATCCTGTAGTTTCCATTGGTACCTTTATGGAGTATTTATCACTTTTTATTACATTTTTTTCTTGACGATCGGGGTAACAAAAAAAAAAAAAAAAACCCCGCATTTCTGCCGTTGTGTATTTTGTCTATTGCTGATGTTGACTGTGTGATATACAAAACGTGTTACTTTGATAGATCGGACTTTTCTGGGCGCAGCGATACCAGATAGGTTTGACATTTTTTGTTTTGATTTTTTTTTTTTTTAATTATAAATATGGGGAATTTTTTTTTTACTACCTTTTAATTTTTTTAATAATTAATAAATTTAACTCCTTTTTACATTTTAGTTTTTTCAGTCTCCATAGGGGACTTTTAACTTGCGACTGTTTGATCAGTAAGAGTGAAATGAAATACCCTGGTATTGCATAGACTATTAGGCCTCATGTCCACTGCTAAAATACATTTAAAATCCGCAGCGGTTCACCCGCACGCGGATCCGCGCCCCATAGGGATGCATTGGACACCCGCAGGTAGTTAAATACCTGCGGATGTTATTTCCCCCTGAGGTGCGGATTGCGTGTGCGGGAAAACACCCGCGGCATGCTCCATTTTAGTGCGGGTCTCCCGCAGGCTTGTATTGAAGCCTATGGAAGCCGTCCGGTCCCGCGGTACACCCGCAGATGAATTTCTGCTCTCCGGTGCGGGAGAGCAGGAGTTAAAAAAAAAAAAAATATATATATATATATATATATGGACTGCACGGCGCATGCGCGCAGCATGCTGCCGGCGTGTCGAACACATCCGCCGGGCCGAAGAAAGAAGATCCGGACGCGATGAAGGGCACATCCGCAGTGTCCGGACAGGTAAGTAATTCTTTTTTGTAGGCCTCATGTCCGCGGGAAAGGAGGGACCCGCTGCGGGATTCTGCATGAAGGATCCGCGGGGGGGGGCCTGATTTTCCCCGTAAATATGAGGTCTTAGGCAGTCTGTGAATCCATAGCACAGGCATGGCTTGATAAGCAATTAGCCATAGCAGCACTGGGGACCTTCAGTAGATCCCAGGTTGCCACGGCAGTCGAACGGCACCTTACAATCTCATTGTGGAGGGGCCATTTGAGACCCCCGAATGGTGATCGGGGCATTTAAGGTATTACCAGCGTTCACACTGATCGTGGCTATTGCAGGCAGGTATTACATGCTGTATACAAACCCCGCATCCCCATGATGTAAATATATATCCTGAGGAGTGAAGGGTTTGTAGTAACAATATTTAACCCATACAATGTCAATATGTAAAAACCAAGCTCTCAGCACCCCCCATGCATATAGTCGGGGGTCCTACCTGTATGGATGCGTATGTGTTCTATGAGGCGAGCGGTGCCCTTGCTGGCGTAGTTACAGTACCGACACTTTAGTTTCCCATCATACGTCCGTTCAAAGCCATCCACCAGCATCCCAGCGCTGTCATCCAGGGACACCTCCACAGACGGGTGGTCCAGCCCATTCTGATCGCTGTCTGTCCCAGCTGCCGGTAGAGCAAGGCACGGAGAGTTAGCGGTGAACACATCGTGGTTTTGTGATCCTAATTCATAGAAAGTGAGTCAGTGAACAGCACCACTCCGCCATCAGTCACAGGGCAAAGGTCAGCAAGACACGGGGGACAAGACGGGGGAACCATGCAGACTTGTATATACGGTGGAGTCATGACGGGGGATGAAAACGTATAACGGTGTAGAAGTACGAACGCTTATGCTAGACAACGGCCATTCCTAATGTGTGTGTAAGGGTAAATATAAACTTACCCCTATGGACAGGATAAGGGGTAAATGTCTGATTGGTGGGGGAACCCCCACAAATCATGACAAAGGGAGTCCCGTCTCCCCCAATATGGATAAAGCAGCGGTCGAGCATGCTCGTCTATGCGAGTACTGAAGAGGCAAGTGTCTGATTGGTGGGCTGCGACTACTGGAATCGTCACAAGAATGTGTCCCCTCACATGGGTAGAGCAGGGGTCTGGCATGTGTGTTGCCGCGCCGCTATAGAGGTACCACAGAGAAGCCAAGAACAGCCCTCTGCAGTCTCAAAGATAAACAGAGCGGCACTGCGCATGCTTGACTGTTGCTCCATTCACGGGGAGCAAAGTGGGACAAGGACCCCTCTTCTCGTGATCGCAGGGGTCTCAGCGTGCCCCTGCATGTGAAGGGAGCGGAGGTCGAGCGTGCGTGCTGCTGATCCAATCATCTCCGAGTGCCGAAGAGAAGCCAAGAGCAGGCAGTCTCACAAAGATGAAGGGCGAAGCAGTGCGCATGCTCAACCACCGCTGAATTCATAGAAGAGGGCGCCTAGGTCTCCCCTTCTTGTGATCAGTGACTGGCTCTACAGATGGACCCCCACTGATCGGACACTTATCCGCTATCCTGTATACAGGAGGTGAGTGGATATCTTAGAATTAACCCTTTACTTGTTGCATCATGAAAAGTTATGCAACTTTCTAAAAAGGTTTCCATTTCAATTTGCCACCATTTTTAAGATCTCTGCTTCCTTTCTGGGAATGGAAATATCCGGCTTTATGGCCGAAATCCTTCAAGTTCAAATCTGCATTCAGGATTTAATTCTTCTGTTCAGTCACAAGAAGAGAAACTGGAAACCCTGCAGTAAACCGATCCGTCCCGTGACGGAACCGAAAGTCGCCAGGCTATGCTGTCGAAATAGCGCAGCATGCTAAGATTTCTCAACAGAACCGGAGCCTCTAATTCAGATTTGAAACGAGCCGTACAGACCTAAGGCCTCTTTTACACGGGCGACAGCGAGATCGCAGCTGTGTTTTTTCACAGCGATATCGTGACTTTGAAATATAAGCCCTACTCTAAAATAAGCCCTGGCTACTTTTTTAAAAAACATTACTGAACAGGCGCTGTCCGCTCTGCTGCACTTCTCCTCCGCAGCTCCGGCACTCTTGTCTGTGATCTTCAGCCAGCGCTTCCTGTTCAGGGGTTTAAAAAACCCCGCCTCTAGGAAACACTGGCTCCGATTGGCTGAGCCGTGGCACTCGAGAACTAATCACAGACAGCGCTTGCTAGAGGCGGGGTTTTTGTTCCCCCTGACCAGGAAGCACTGGCTGAAGACTACAAACAAGTGCCGGAGTTGCGGAGGAGAAGTGTGGCGGAGCGGACAGCGCCTGTTAGGTAATGTTTTTTTTTCTTCTCTTAAATGTAGCCAGGGCTTATTTTAGGGGACACTGTAGGAAGGCTCCATAGAAAAACATGGGCCACAAAACTTTGCAAATTTCGGCAATATTCAGCATGCTGCCATTTTTTTTCTTGCAATGTAGCAGTCTACAAAATATCACTACTGTGAAAGAACCCATTGGAAAGCATGGGCTTCACATACATGCGAATCGTAGCCCTGTCGCATCGCGAGAAAATCGCGCAATTTTGACGCCCGTGTGAAGGCGGCCTAATACAGATCGTTTGCTACAACTATATCCAATCTCTTGTACGTCAGCAGTACAAATGTCTCTCTGGCTGATAGTTTGCTACACTGTATCAGCAGAGTCTAGAGCGTTCGTCTCCCAGAGGATTGCCGAGACTGGAGGGGTTTCTCATAGGGGAGAAAACATGGCGATACGTTTTCTTTAAACACGGGGAAACGTTTACTTTCGAGGAACGTCTAACGATGAAGCGCTGGCAGGAATAGCGCGGTCACGTACCTCCTTGTAAAGTGTCCGCCTCCTTGTCTCCACTCACAGAGCCGGAAATCATATTGACGTGGTGCGTTTGCTGGGTGAGGTACTCCTGGAAATCCTTCACAAAGTCCAGCGCCTCTGGTTTTTTCTCGCCCATATTCAGTTTCGGTGTGTTCCTGCCTGAAAGTAGAGAGAACAGAGTCACTGAGAAGAAGCAGCCAAAGTCTAATGTTACCGCCATTTAGTACTCCCAATGCAATATGGTGTCCTGCTGTAAAAGTAGGTGTTAATGGCTGCATTTTTAAAGGGGCACTAACTTTTCAGACAACTTCTACTCATCTACTTGTTTTAGGGCAGCATGGGAAGTCAGGGCAAGGAAGTCAGGACAGGGAACTACAGAGGCTTCATACACTCCCCCTCCCTGAAAGTGGATTGCAGAAAAATGGGGGAGACCGCCTGAAAATCAGAACTTAGACATGGAACGGGGTGGAAAGTAGCAACAGATGAGGGTGAAGAGAAAACTTGTTAAACTCCTGTATGATTATGGAGGTGATCAGTGAATTTGGGCAATAATCATCCCGTGTACAAGCAGCCGCCGCCACGGAACGAGAAATCGCTCAGCAAAACTAAAAAGCAAGCGACCCGTGTAAACAGGCAGTCGTTCATTCATCTTTGTCGCTTTCAGAAAAATCAAAGACTCTGGACCGAGGGCGCAAACCGTTGGAACTGAAAAAAATTGAAACAAGGGAATTGACCCGATTCTTCGTTATTAGTTATTAAAACAGCCAATATTAACACGTTTCGGGGACGCAGCCCCTTCCTCAGGGTGGATGAATAGTCCAACGGTTTCTACACTCAATGTGGATGAATGACAGGCCGACCTCTTTAAGTGGAAACCGTTGAACTATTCATCCATAGCGCTCAATTCAGTCAAATTCTGAGGAAGGGGCTGCGTCCCCGAAACGCGTTAAGTTTGGTTGTTTTAGTAACTAATAAGGAAGAATCGGGTTAAAACATTTTTTTTTTGCATTCTTAAAAGAAATCGCTCCTCCCTCCTCTTCTTCAGGTTCATTCATCTATGACTGAGAAAGCACAGGAGCGATAGTCTTGAGAGACGGCTGTTGAGTGCTTATGTGCCTGACTGTCGTCCCGTGTAATGGTACCGTATGGCATGGTGAACCTAATCAGTGCATGTAGGACTACTATCCCCTGCAATCAGAAGTGAGTGCAAGAACATCTAAATGGAACGACTCTCATCTGACGGTCACCTCTGCTCCAACCTGGACTATCAAAGGCATCTTCTCCTGGATGTCCGGGGACACCTTGTTGTAGACATTGCTTTACTGCATAAGCCATAGCGCCAGAGCTTGCTCACAGTTTGGTGGCACATGTCACCCCCAAACTCCACCAGAACCATCACAGATGTCATATGCAACATCTGATCTATCCTATCACACTGAGCGCTACATAAGCATCAAGTAGAGTTTTAATAGCCGGACTGGCAGCACACAGCTCCTTTATGCCTCCTTACACAAGCCTAGCAGTGTGCCTGCGTACGCCCACCCACGGACACAGGGAGCAGTGTGCTCCGCTCCTGCCACAGCCAAGTGTCTGTGTACAGATGTGGGTGGCCCGAGAGCCGGGTCAACGTATAGCTGGCCATTATACACCGCGCTGTACATATCAAGGGCTGCAGTCATAAAGACGACCCCGATACTGCGGTGCGGACGCATAATTACTGGCTACATTGTATCACATCAGTAACATTTAGGCTGCTTTCACGTCTGCGCTCGGGGAATTCCCTGGTCGAATGGGTCCGCGACGGAACCAAACAACGCCAAACGAACCCAACTGACTACAATGGGGTCCGTTCGGTTTCTGCTCAGCAGTCCGGCATTTAAGCACGCCATTTCTTTCGTATTTTGTGCCAGATCTGCAACGGAACTTCCGAACGAAGATTCCAACGCAGATGTGAACAATTTTTGTGAGGACCCAAACTTCACAACTGGCGCCCAGATCCACTTATGTCCGGGCCCGTCCATGTATGTTTTATATATATGCAAGAAGAGACCTTTAAAAAAACGTAAAAACACGCGCATTTTAAGCATAGGTTTACATATTTAAGTTTGTATACATGTTGTGCGTTTTGATCAGTTTCGATACATTTTCTATATAAAAAAAACTTTGTTCGCTGTGAACTTTTTTTCTTAATAAAGTTTTGTAGTTCAACCATTGACTGCAAGGTTTAAAAAAAAAAAAAAAAGGATATATTTGAAAACTTTTTTGTGGGCAAGAAAAGCATAGCAAGCTACCCTTTTTAATCCTGCAAAAAGAGGAAACGCATGAAAACGTACGCCAGGCCAAATGTAGTCAGACGGAGGCGTAGTTTAATTCCGTTTAGCCCATTGTGGCCCACGGATCTGTGAAACGCTACGTTTTCATCCGTTTTGTGGACAAAAAACGAGTGCGTTTCACGGAGGACCATGCCCCAGTGTGGGCGGGCGCTCGGATGGCGATGGACTGAGTGGGCATTGGAAACACTGGGATGGAGCCAAAAGGAAAGGTTTCCGTCTTGTTCCATATAAGGCATCCCTTTCTGAAGGAGCACGTTGCGTCCTACGCCGGCGCAACGCTTCTAAAGACTGGCGTAAGATCGCCATTCTCTATGCATTACAGATAGATTCGGACAGGGTGCCCGTTCATGGAAAGGGGGTGTGGCCTAAATGCGACGACATGTGCCAAAAACTGGCGAGACTCCTGGCATCAACTATAAGAGGCGGTGTGAAGTTAGACTAGAAAGTCTAAAGATGCGCCAAATTTATCAGAGGAGGGTCCGCTTCGGGAGGTTTCGGACGGGACAATAGTCGTTCCTGTGCTAGCCTTTCACATAAGAGCAATAGTCATTCAGACAATGGAGGCGGCCGGCCAGAAGAGACCCCCGGCGCGCTCCGCCGCCACTCACTGCTAGCAGGCAGTCGTTCCAAGATGAGCGAGAATTCGCCAACTAGTCGCTCCAAGTCAGCGAGCTGAAAGAGATCGGCTGTGACTTCTCGCTGGCTACCGTGTCGGGGGCCGACAACCGCCCGTAGGCCCTCATTTGAGCGTTTACCGGCCCACGTAAAAGTACCCAAGGCTGCAGTTCCACGGACAATATTCACGCACAACTTCTGTATGATTGTGAGACGCACAAAACCCGTCCGTGAAGACAACCCGTTATCTTCAAAGGGTTAATTTACATAAGCAGGTTATCACCCCCCACATGGGCGGCCCCAGACGTGTACAGCGCAGCGTTTTACCGCCGTGTGAGCCGGCATATCGTCACTTATGGCAGCGCATCTCATGTATTGGATGGGCTGGAAATAACGTGACAAATATACGTTTCATGACGAATCTGAACAGCGAAGAACGGACCCCCGATGACTATAATGGGGTCTCTTCAATTTCCAGCCAGCAGTCTGGTATTTTGCGGTAATTTACAGGAGAAGATGGCGCAGCTTCCGGCACTCTTATATCCCGTTCTCTAGCGAATATCAGCGACGGAGGTTCTGGACGCAACCTCTCATGCTGATGTGAACGAGCCCTAACTAGTGATGTCATCACCGACTACTGATGCCATGTGGCTACTGACGACGTTATACCAACTACTGATGCCATGTGGCTACTGAGGATGTCATCACCAACTACTGATGCCATGTGGCTACTGAGGATGTCATCACCAACTACTGATGCCATGTGGCTACTGAGGATGTCATCACCAACTACTGATGCCATGTGGCTACTGAGGATGTCATCACCAACTACTGATGCCATGTGGCTACTGAGGATGTCATCACCAACTACTGATGCCATGTGGCTACTGAGGATGTCATCACCAACTACTGATGCCATGTGGCTACTGAGGATGTCATCACCAACTACTCATGCCATGTGGCTACTGACGACGTTATACCAACTACTGATGCCATGTGGCTACGGACGACGTTATACCAACTACTGATGCCATGTGGCTACGGACGACGTTATACCAACTACTGATGCCATGTGGCTACGGACGACGTTATACCAACTACTGATGCCATGGGGCTACGGACGACGTTATACCAACTACTGATGCCATGTGGCTACGGACGACGTCATCACCAACTACTGAAGCCATATGGCTACTGAGGATGTCATCACCAACTACTGATGCCATGTGGCTACTGATGACGTCATACCAACTACTGATGCCATGTGGCTACTGAGAATGTCATCACCAACTACTGATGCCATGTGGCTACTGAGGATGTCATCACCAACTACTGATGCCATGTGGCTACTGAGGATGTCATCACCAACTACTCATGCCATGTGGCTACTGAGGATGTCATCACCAACTACTGATGCCATGTGGCTACTGAGGATGTCATCACCAACTACTCATGCCATGTGGCTACTGACGACGTTATACCAACTACTGATGCCATGTGGCTACGGACGACGTCATCACCAACTACTGATGCCATGTGGCTACGGACGACGTTATACCAACTACTGATGCCATGTGGCTACGGACGACGTTATACCAACTACTGATGCCATGTGGCTACGGACGACGTTATACCAACTACTGATGCCATGTGGCTACGGACGACGTCATCACCAACTACTGAAGCCATATGGCTACTGAGGATGTCATCACCAACTACTGATGCCATGTGGCTACTGATGACGTCATACCAACTACTGATGCCATGTGGCTACTGAGAATGTCATCACCAACTACTGATGCCATGTGGCTACTGAGGATGTCATCACCAACTATTGATGCCATGTGGCTACTGAGGATGTCATCACCAACTATTGATGCCATGTGGCTACTGTCGCCACGTGACTACTGACAACGTCAACACGACTACTGATGCCATGAGGCTACTGACAACGTCATCACCAACTACTGATGCCATGTGGCTACTGACAACGTCATCACCAACTACTGATGCCATGTGGCTACTACCAACATCATCACCAACTACGGATGCCATGTGACTACTGACGCCATGTGGCTACTGACGTCCTCACCGACTACTGATGTCATCTGGCTAATGGTGACATAATCGCATACTGATGTCATGTGACTACTGCTGATGTCATCACCGACTACTGAGGTTGCATGTGACTACTGACTATTGGTGACGTCATCACCAACTACTGATGTCATGTGACTACAGACTATTGGTAACGTCACCACCAACTAGTCATGTGACCACTGGTGACGGCACCACCGACTACTGATGCCATGTGACTACTAGTGACATTATCACCGACTACTGAGGTCATGTGACTACTGGTAATGTCATCACCGACTACTGATGTCCTTTGTCTTCGGGTGATGTCATCACCAACTACTGATGTCATGTGGCTGCTGACTACTGGTGACGTCATCACCGACTACTGATGCCATGTGACTACTAGTGACATTATCACCGACTACTGAGGTCATGTGGCTACTGGTAATGTCATCACCGACTACTGATGTCCTTTGTCTTCGGGTGATGTCATCACCGACTACTGATGTCATGTGGCTACTGACTACTGGTGACGTCATCACCGACTACTGATGCCATGTGACTACTGGTGACGTCACCACCGACTACTGAGGCCAGGTGACTACTGGGGACGTCACCACCGACTACTGAGGCCAGCTGACTACTGGTAATGTCATCAACGACTACTGATGTCATGTGGCTACTGACTACTGGTGACGTCATCACCGACTACTGATGCCATGTGACTACTGGTGACGTCACCACCGACTACTGAGGCCAGGTGACTACTGGGGACGTCACCACCGACTACTGAGGCCAGCTGACTACTGGTAATGTCATCAACGACTACTGATGTCATGTGGCTACTGACTACTGGTGACGTCACCACCGACTACTGAGGCCATGTGACTACTAGTAATGTCATCACTGACTACTGAGGCCATGTGGCTACTGACTAATGGTGACGTCATCACCGACTACTGATGCCATGCGACTACTGGTGACATCATCACCGACTACTGAGGTCATGTGGCTACTGACTACTGGTGTCGTTATCACTGACTACTTATGGCATGTTGCTACTGGTGACGTCATCACCGACTACTTATGGCATGTTGCTACTGGTGACGTCATCACCGACTACTGATGCCATATGGCTACTGGTGACGTCATCACCGACTACTGATGCCATATGGCTACTGGTGACGTCATCACCGACTACTGATGTCATGCAGCTACTGACTACTGCTGTCGTCATCACTGACTACTAATGGCATGTTGCTACTGGTGACGTCATCATCAACTACTGATGCCATATGGCAACTGGTGACGTCATCACCGACTACTGATGTCATGCAGCTACTGACTACTGCTGTCGTCATCACTGACTACTAATGGCATGTTGCTACTGGTGATGTCATCACCGACTACTGATGCCATATGGCTACTGGTGACGTCATCACCGACTACTGATGTTATGTGGCTACTGACTACTGCTGTCGTCATCACTGACTACTAATGGCATGTTGCTACTGGTGACGTCATCATCAACTACTGATGCCATATGGCAACTGGTGACGTCATCACCGACTACTGATGCCGTATGGCTACTGGTGACGTCATCACCGACTACTGATGCCGTATGGCTACTGGTGACGTCATCACCGACTACTGATGCCGTATGGCTACTGGTGACGTCATCACCGACTACTGATGCCGTATGGCTACTGGTGACGTCATCACCAACTGATGCCATATGACTACTGGTGACGTCATCACGACTGCTGAGGTCATGTGGCTACTGGTAACGCCATCACCGACTACTGAGGTCACGTGGCTACTGACTACTGGTGACATCATCCCAGACTACTGATGTCATGTAGCTACTGGTGACATCATCACCGACTACTGATGTCATGTGGCTACTGGTGACATCATCACCGACTACTGATGTCATGTGGCTACTGACTACTAGTGACGTCATCACTGACTACTGATGGCATGAGGCACAAAGAAACTAATATCTCAATAGTCCATTTCTGATCACTTGTATACAGTGATATCAGTAATGTCACCTCACGTCTTTGGAATATTCTAGATTTCATGAAACCATAAAACGTGTGTGAACTAGTACAGCGATGTCATCACACGTGTATGGATTATGATACAGTGATGTCATCACACCAGTATGTGGAGTATTATAGCTGTACTGATGTCATCACTTATATCTATAGATTATTCTAGTGATGACATTATACACACAGTGATGACATCACACATACACATGGCACGGTGCACATTACTGTTGCAGTCCCAGCCCCACACGGAAGGTCCCACTTACTAGAAGTTATCACACATACACGTAATACCACGGACAGAACACTACAGTATTGTTGTGGACTGTCTCGGCTGACGTCACGTAGCCAGGCCCCGCCCCCTCCGGAGGGATCACACGGCTTCTTACCGTTACCGGGAGCTCCTCACAGCCGGGCACCGCATTCCGCCTCCAGTGTAGAGTTGGATACCGGCGCGGACCACTGCCCGTTCGTCCCGATCACTTTAGCTGTCCGGGCCCAGGCAGAACAATGTACGCATGCGCATACCGGAGCCCTCCTCCATGGTCACGCGTCGTGTCGTCATGACGTTTTTACTGCCGAATTGCATGTCGGTAGTTGTAGTTCTGCACTTCTTCTTAGCCTTTCAGTTGCACATATTAAGCAATGCAGTGTCCGCATGTAACGACTTTGAGAAGAAAACGGAGAGTATGCGACAGACGGCTTATTTTTAGGGGAGAAATAAGGGGGCGTAATCTCATAATATCGAGGAAGAGGCTTGGAACGCAAAGCATTTCTCGCGAGAACTTGGGCACGGGTGGCTTTGACCAAAGAAATGGCTGGTATTCTATATCGCAGCGCTCAGGTGAGTGGGACGGGGACTGTCAGGTGTCCGGGATAAGTGTATGCAGGAAGGTGGACGGTCCCTGCTGAGGGAGAAGCGCTTGTCCTTGACAACCAATCAGATTCTTGCAATATGGTTGCTATGGGCAACTGCTCCAGTTTTGCATTGAACCAGTTTTGGTAAATTTTGCTAAATCTTCACCAATATGTTTCCTAGTTTCAAGAACTTGAGATTTCTGAATTATTCAACCTCTGTGGTTTTAGAAAACAGAGAAATCCTGGGAGGGAGGAATAGTATTAGGATAGCGAATGGCGTGTGTCAGAGCTGGCAAGGGTTAATATCATGTCGGGATATGATTGTGCTTGGGCATTGAAAAGGATATTAGACAAACTTGGCAGCGTTTTCCAGAAACAGCACCTCTCGTGCCCGTGGGTTCTTCTGGTATTGCTGCTCAGCTTATATGATGCAAGTAGATAACTGCAGTACCACACACAACCTGTGGACTAGTTGGCGCTGTTTGTTTTTTTTTTTTTTTTTTTTTTTTTTAAGGAAAGCAGCCATGGTTTTCTGATCACGCAGAACCCTATGGGGAATGTGGTGCTTGGGGTGATCGGTTGATCGACCAGGCCCTGCCAAGCAGCTGATCGTGCCGGAGGAAGCTAAAGGGGAAGTGTAGTACCGGGTGCCTTGACGGCCGACTCCGCCATGGAATCTGTCTGTTAAACTGCAGCAGAGATCTGTGGCTATTCTGCCATACATACATTTGGATAATATGGAGGCTAATCAGTATGTGTGCAAACAGATTAGGGCGAGACGCAAGTGACACGTGACAAAAGTGAATAGAAGAGTCGCTAAATAAACCCGACTCCTCAGTTTACTGAAGCATCCAGCGTATAACGTGTATTTTGAGGCAGCCAGGCCTCTTCTTCAGAAGGGGAGGGGTCAGAAACGCTATCTTTTCTCCTTAGGGAGAGCACCTAGACGGTGAGTGAGGAGACTCAAAAGGCGATGCACACTCCTCTGGGTAATATGCAAATAAGGGAGATGAAATAAAATCTCTACAGCACCACCTATTGGAAGGCAGCATTCCTTCAAGCCAAAGTCAGACTTTTTATACAAGCCTTGTAATAATGACCGGAAATTAAAAGAAAATCCAGACTCTATGTACACTGTAGAGGTTTTATTCTATCTCCCTTATTTGCATATTACCCAGAGGAGCATGAATGGCCTTTTGAGTCTCCTCACTCACCGTCTAGGTGCTCTCCTTAAGTAGAAAAAAATAGCGTTTCTGACCTATGTCACAGGCCTTTCACTTGTAAGGCTAGACTGCTACTGTATACTGATGAAGGGCAAAAACCCTGAAACAGCTGTCTGTACATGGAGTCTGGCTTTGCTTTTAATTCCCAGTCATTGTTACAAGGCTTGTATAAAGAGTCTAACTTTGGCTTGAAGGAATGCTGCCTTTCAATAGGTGGCACTGTAGAGGATTTATTCCATCTCCCTTATCTTCTTCATATGTGACTATTCTTGGAGAAACCAAGTAATCTTGTAGATATGATACCTTTTAAATGGCTAACAAAAATACATGACGTTATAGCGAGCTTGTGAACCTACTCATACATGACAAGTCACAGGCTTGTGGTGTGATTAATTTGCATTTAAAACACTACCAGAACAGGATGAGCAGAGGAGTAAATACCTAATTAGTCCACTGATGAGGGATGTGAAAGTGTTATGGTCTCTATATTTGTGCTAGGGGGTCACCAGGCCAGGGTGTCATCTCTGCTCCAGATTTTTCATATTCTCCAATGATGCATGAAAGCCAATTGAAATGTTAATTCCGGTCTTGAGTGTCAAAGATGGTTATAAACTTGTACTCCCAATTTCTTCTGACGTTGAGATTTTGAAGTTGCCTTTTAATTTAGTAACTTAACATGTTGGAAAAACAGTACAAAAATGTGAAAGCGAGGTCGAGGTCTCACCGCCACACAATTAGAGAAAGAAAGACAGAATTCCCTGTGGCGGAGCATTTTTCTAGTCACGGACACAACATAGAACATATGCAAGTTACTATATTAAAAGGCAATTTTAAATCTCAACGTCATAGAAGAATTTGGGAGTACAAGTTTATAACCATCTTTGACACTCAAGACAGGAATTGACATTGGAAGTGACTTAAAGGGGTTGTCCCGCGGCAGCAAGTGGGACTATACACTTCTGTATGGCCATATTAATGCACTTTGTAATGTACATTGTGCATTAATTATGAGCCATACAGAAGTTATAAGAAGTTTTTCACTTACCTGCTCCGTTGCTGGCGTCCTCGTCTCCATGGAGCCTGCCTAATTTTCGGCGTCTAATGGCCAAATTAGACGCGTTGCGCAGTCCGGGTCTTCTTCTTTTCTCAATGGGGCCGCTCGTGCAGGATGCCGGCTCCGTGTAGCTCCGCCCCGGCACGTGCCGATTCCAGCCAATCAGGAGGCTGGAATCAGCAACGGACCGCACAGAAGCCCTGCGGTCCACCGAGGGAGAAGATCCCGGCGGCCATCTTCAGCCGGTAAGTAAGAAGTCACCGGAGCGCGGGGATTCAGGTAAGCGTTGTGCGGATTTTTCTTTAGGTCCCTGCATCGGGGTTGTCTCGCGCCGAACGGGGGGGGGGGGAGTTGGGAAAAAAAAAAACCCGTTTCGGCGCGGGACAACCCCTTTAATGCACCAGAGGAGATGGTGATAAATCTATAGCACATAACACACAGGCCTGTTGACGCCCTAACAGCAATATAGAGACCATACCCTTATTAGAGAACTAATTAAATATTTACTCCTCTACTCATCCTGTTCTGGTATTATTTTAAGTGCAAATTAATCACATCCATGTCTGTGCCTTGTCATAAGTATGTCTGTAATATATATGCATGCGTCTTCGGATCTATTCCATTTAAGGCTGGATTCAGACGACCGTATATCGGCTCGGTTTTCACGCCGAGCTGATATACGGTATCCTCATCTATAGAGGGGGGAGGATGGAAGAGCCAGGAGCAGGAACTGAGCTCCCGCCCCCTCTCTGCCTCCTCTCCACCCCCTCTCCGCCTCTCTGCACTATTTGCAATGAAAGGAGGCGGGATGGGGCGGGGCTAAATTATGAGAATTAGCCCCGCCTCTCCTCATTGAAAATAGTGCATGGGGGTGGAAAGGAGGAGGGGGCGGGAGCTCAGGGCACTGCTCCTGGCTCTTCCAGACTCCCCCCCCCCACCTGCAGAGAGAGGCGACTTATATCGGCTGGGTGTGAAAACCCAGCCGATATACGTTCGTCTGAATCCAGCCTAAGCCTGAGAAAGGACCCTGAAATGTTCGAAAGCTTGCTATAACATGATGCATTTTTGTTAACCATTAAAAGGTATCATATCTACAAGATTACTTTTTTTTTTGCAGCCTTCACACTTTAGATAAAATTGTGCAATTCGACAGTGAGTGAAAACGCCAAATTAAGAAACAATGATTTTCAATGGTTTCATTCCCATTTGCGATGTTTTCACTGATGCGATGTGGCGGTTAAAAAAGAAAAATACTTGCGCAAACGGGTCATAAAAGCGGCTGAAGAAAATACGGAAATATAAATCAGAAGAGATTATAATTGTAGCTCTATAGATAACATTGATAAAAGTACTTAATTACATTAAAGGGGTTGTCCCGCGGCAGCAAGTGGGGTTATACACTTCTGTATGGCCATATTAATGCACTTTGTAATATACATTGTGCATTAATTATGAGCCATACAGAAGTTATAAAAAGTTTTTCACTTACCTGCTCCGTTGCTAGCGTCCTCGTCTCCATGGTGCCGACTAATTTTCGCCCTCCGATGGCCAAATTAGCCGCGCTTGCGCAGTCCTGGTCTTCTGCTCTCTTCAATGGAGCCGCTCGTGCAGAATGCAGGCTCCGTGTAGCTCCGCCCCGTCAAGTGCCGATTCCAGCCAATCAGGAGGCTGGAATCGGCAATGGACCGCACAGAAGAGCTGCGGTCCACGGAGGAAGAGGATTCCGGCGGCCATCTTCACAGGTAAGTATAGAAGTCACCGGAGCGCGGGGATTAAGGTAAGCGCTCCGGTAAGCTTTCTGTACGTCCCTGCATCGGGGTTGTCTCGCGCCGAACAGGGGGGGGGGGGGGGGGGGGTTGAAAAAAAAAAAAAACATTTCGGCATGGGACAACCCCTTTAAGGAATAGATAAAACCAAACGGAGGCGCTACATAGTCCAATGCAAAAATAATAGGCGAGCACAGAAAGCTTCCATAAAAAAACCTTTCTATATTTTATTCATTACAATTGAAAAGATGTTACAGTACAACAGAGATGAGTCTCCAATGTGCAGCAGACAGGTGGAAGGAAGGCATACAACGAATCAAGTTCATAGATTTAGAAATATGCTCAAAAAATGCATTTACATAGTCCAATATTAGTTTGAAACTTGTCTCATGTAGTATTACAGTACGGCCATTTACATAAGTGGTCATGCTTTAATAAAGGTGCTTTTACATGGGACGACCTGTAGGGCGCAGGATGCCCGGTAGATCGTCTCAGCAATGAATCGTAAATGGAGGTTGAGCGGACGGGGATCCTTCTGGCCCGCGTCCGTTCACAGTAAGCAGGTAGTTTATAAATGAACGACTGCCGGTTTACATGGGGTGATTAATTATGCAGTAACTGAACAAGAAGCAGACTAGTTCTTGTTAGTCGTTCAGTCGGTGCATGCATTTACACTGAACGATAGTCGTTCAGATTTGCACTGGATCGCAGGAAATCAAACAATTAAAAGCACCTTTACAGGATGGCAGGTGGCCCGTCAGTGTAGGAGTGACTTTAATTATAGAACCCCTTTAGGGTGCATTCAGACGAACGTATATCGGCTCGGTTTTCACGCCGAGCCGATATACGTTGTCCTCGGGTGCAGAGGGGGGAGGATGGAAGAGCCAGGGCCAGGAACTGGTGGCTCCCGCCCCCTCTCTGCCTCCTCTCCGCCCCTCTGCACTATTTGCAATGAGAGGAGGCGGGACGGGGGCGTGGCTAAAGGCGGGAATTGGCCCCGCCCCCGTCCCGCCTCTCCTCATTGCAAATAGTGCAGAGGGGCGGAGAGGAGGCAGAGAGGGGGCGGGAGCCTCAGTTCCTGGCCCTGGCTCTTCCATCCTCCCCCCTCTGCACCCAAGGACAACGTATATCGGCTCGGCGTGAAAACCGAGCCGATATACGTTCGTCTGAATGCAGCCTTAATTCTAGAATTCCTGCATTGATGATATTGATTGTGACACCAGATGGGATGGATCCTAGAGGTTGCACCATCAGAAAATCTAGACATGTTCACCACATGCCAGTTGGGGAAAGTTGCACCATCAGGCAACTTTATCCACAACCCAGCTGCTGCATTTCATAGACTCCACTAGAAAGTGCTGAACCCGGTGCGTGCAATTCCAAATTAAAGTGGATGGAAAATGACACTTAATTGTGGTGCTGTTGGAGGGTCCGGAGACCCCTAGATTTGTATGGACATTTACATGACCTTGAAAAGCTTTGTCTGCTGCCCTCTCCTTTATTGTAAAGTGTTCTGTTTTTAGACATGTCCCTTTATATTATTACATCTTGTACTATGTTTTAGGTCCTGGGCAGGGGGCTGCGGCCCTGCTGGGTGGCGTCCCACAATTCCCATTGTCGCCTTAAATCTTCTAAAGCTGATGTGGAGGCTGCGGAACGCAAGGAAGGAGCCGTATTTGCGCCGCTGGACACCTTCACGGAAGAGGAGGGTATGCTGAGAGATGTGGGTAAGTGTAGAACAAACGCTTCCCGCGGCTGCAGCGCAGGGTTAAGGCACTACGGCCATGATGATACGGGGCAGATTGGCTGCAGATTGTGTTGTGTGTATCCAGAATAGACAATGTTGTGACAACATACATCAGCAGCTGCAACAATGTATCAGTCTGGGGTTCTAGCTGTTTGTTCACAGACTATTGTCTGTACTGGATGCGATTGTATCTATTTCTCAGCTGAAAGCAGAACTGGCTATGTAAAGGTTTACTACCTCTGAATATAAACTGGATTGTTCCCACTCACTGACAGCAAGCATGCAGTATCCTGCCAAGAGTAATTGAACATCTGAGCAAGAATCAAAAGTAGTATTTATTTCCATATGTTAATACTTAGTGGGGCTCCTTTGGCTCTAATGGCATCAGATACTCTTTGGCATACTTTCTATTCATATCCAATACACTTCAGCTGGTATTTCCCTCTATTCATCCTGCAAACGCCTGGAGAGTTCTCTGAGAAGATGTATTGCCTGTGTACAGTGATGCAAGGAGTGTTGCAATTAAACAGTGGAGCAATGGAAGGACATGCTATGGAGTGATGAATCGCACTACTCCATCTTCGAATCAGCTGGACATACCTGAGTGTGGAGGAGCCTGGGGAATGTCGTGTGCCTGAGTGTGTTGTGCCAACAGTTAAGTATTTTGGTGATTCCGTTATGCTCTGGGGATTTTTTTTACGTGGCATGGTTTCGGTTCATTGATTGTACTGGCAAGAACCATGAACACGGAGGTGTACCTTGCCATTCTAGACAACAATGTGCTGCCTACAATGTGGTAGTACTCTGGGAATGGTCGACCATACTTCCAACAAGACAACGCGGCCTTGTCACAAATCCAACGCTGTGTTACGTGGTTTGAGGATATGGATGTTCCGTGATTGGACTCGATAGTTCAGAATCCTGGCCTAAATCCTAATAAACATCTTTGGGATGAACTGGAACGTCGGGTCAGGAAATATGACCGACCTCCATCTTCTTTGAGGGAACTTGCCAGATGTTTGCAGGATGAATGGAGGGAAATACCAGCTGAAGTGTACCAGACATTAGTAGAAAGTATGTCATGGAGAGTAACCAGTGTCATTGGGGCTAAAGGAGCCCCACTAAGTGTTAACATATGGAAATACTACTTTTGATTCTTGCTCAGGTGTCCAATTCCGTTTGGTTTGTTAGTGTATCTCAAACGGCAAAGGATTGCCGTATACGTGCCATATATAATGTATATGCCGTATACATGCCGTGTATAATGTATACGACAATTATTCTATATTGATATAAAGCCCCTTTAACGGTTTCTTTTTCGTTGGGCTTCTCAATAGACTCATCGGCTCATGGAGTAGCCTCTCTGGCCTAAAGTCCACAGTATTATCTGCTGACTATCTTGATCATCTCCACAACATTTGTACCAGTTGATGATGAGATCTGTTCTTGTCGGGCTCTAATGTCTTCTCTGTGTTCCTTTACTTTCTAATCGCAGTACGAAAATTTGCCCAGGACCGGATCGCCCCACTTGTAAAGGCCATGGATGCTGAATCAAAAATGGACAAATCGGTCATTCAAGGACTATTTGACCTCGGGGTTGGTATTTTTGCCCTCAGCTGAAAGTTCTCCTACTACTATACTATAAGTGTGTTTTTAGGCAAGTTGTAATTACTACTTTATTTTGTTGTTTTTGTTGTCTTTTGTGCTTTTTTGTGACATCAATGAATTTGCTGAAAAATCCTAGTGGAAGCAGTCAGGTAGCATAGCTATAGTTTAGGGGTCTGCCTACCGGAGTGGTCAGACTGCGTTCATGTAGCAGGAGGATGTAGAAAAGGTTGTACTAATTAGAGTGGATGCGTTGCAGACCATCACATTCCAGCACATGTAACCATTGGCAGAGTTGATATGCCAAATGTTGCAATGACCCGTGTTGCCAGGGCTGCAAGAGGACTTTGTAACTCCAGACGCCAACAGCACTACTGATGCGTATAGCAGTAGGTATCTGGATGGCAGAGATACTCAGTGCTGTAACATTACTATACATATCATCCCTGTACGGCCATATTTCTGGGATCGTTAGAAATTAGCAAAACTGGGAAAATTAGTTGCACTTACTGACTGGTGAATTCCTGCTACTGCACCATATTTCTTCCATATAAGCCATGGAGACTAAAATAGAAATCTGTATGTCAGCCTCCATGGCTGTGTTTATCATCCCTTAGCTGTGAAATCACTAACCTTATTTCCCCTGCCCCATGACATTAGTGTTCATTATCCCTGTTTTGTGACATCGCTCTGGTTACTGCCTCTGTACTGTGACATCACTGAGTGCATTGGTGTGTATGGAATAACTACCTTTATTTAGCCATGTTCTGTGAAATCGCTGCGTTTATTATTCCTGTACAGCGACATCACTCCGCTTACTGCCTCTGTGCTGTGACATCACTCTGCTTACTGCCTCTGTGCTGTGACATCACTCTGCTTACTGCCTCTGTGCTGTGACATCACTCCGCTTACTGCCTCTGTGCTGTGACATCACTCCGCTTACTGCCTCTGTGCTGTGACATCACTCCGCTTACTGCCTCTGTGCTGTGACAACACAGTTTATTATCTTTTAACTGTGACATCACTGTTTACTATACCTGTACTATGACATCACTTTGTTTATTATCTCAGTGCTGTGACATCACAGGCCATTGCCCAGTTGGATGATGTGATACAATGCATATATGAGAATACCTTCTGTGTTTGTACCTGTTTTGTGGCAAAACTGTTTATTATGTCTGCAATGGGGCATCATTCTGTTTATTGTTCCTGTAGTGTCTCATCACTGTGTGTATTGTCTTCATGCTGTGACATCACATCACTGTTATCTCTGTACTGTGACCTTATTCTGGTTACAGTCTCTGTACTGTGACCTTATTCTGGTTACTGTGTCTGTACTCTGACCTTATTCTGGTTACAGTCTCTGTACTCTGACCTTATTCTGGTTACTGTGTCTGTACTCTGACCTTATTCTGGTTACTGTCTCTGTACTCTGACCTTATTCTGGTTACTGTCTCTGTACTCTGACCTTATTCTGGTTACAGTCTCTGTGCTGTGACCTTATTCTGGTTACAGTCTCTGTGCTGTGACCTTATTCTGGTTACAGTCTCTGTGCTGTGACCTTATTCTGGTTACAGTCTCTGTGCTGTGACATTATTCTGGTTACAGTCTCTGTGCTGTGACATTATTCTGGTTACAGTCTCTGTGCTGTGACATTATTCTGGTTACAGTCTCTGTGCTGTGACATCATTCTGGTTACCGTCTCTGTGCTGTGACATCATTCTGGTTACCGTCTCTGTGCTGTGACATCATTCTGGTTACCGTGTCTGTGCTGTGACACCATTCTGGTTACCGTGTCTGTGCTGTGACCTCATTCTGGTTACCGTCTTTGTGCTGTGACACCATTCTGGTTACCGTCTCTGTGCTGTGACCTCATTCTGGTTACCGTCTTTGTGCTGTGACCTCATTCTGGTTACGGTCTCTGTGCTGTGACCTCATTCTGGTTACTGTCTTTGTGCTGTGACATCACTGTCTGTCATCTTTGTGTCTATCAACCCTGTATTGTGAAATCCCTAAATCGTGACATTAGTGTTCATTATTCCTCTATCGTGACATCACTGAATGCATTAGTGTGTATGACATCAATGCCTTTTTTATGCATGTTCTGTGACATCTCTCTACTATCTCTGTACTGTGACATCACTTTGTATGTTATTTCTGAATTCTGGCATCACTGGTTATTACCCTATAGTATGATGTTATCAATGGATTGTATGACAACATCTTGTGTATTTATACCTGTATTATGACATCGCTTGTACTGTGACATCACTTTGTGTTTTCTGAAGGTTACTATGACCTCAAAGGCTACAGTGACCCTCCCAGCTCTGTGCTAGGATGGACCTTAAGGCTGCTAATGGTCATAAGATTCTGGTTGTAGGGAACTGAAGCTTTGGTCTATAATTCAGACTGTAATTTGGAATCAGTCCAGCTTTTTATGTAGACTAGGTCTTTGTTTAAACTTGATACACTCTTTTGAATTTATTGGGTATGAGCTGCGATACCAGATGGCCAAGAATGGCGCTGTTGGCAGTCACTAGTGGAATCTGTAGTTTTCCAAAGCTACATTTTTATTGCTTTGTTTTGAAGAAATACCTTTCCACCGTCTCTGAATGTTTCCAAACACATCACTTTTACACTCATGTTAATATCGCTGTAATCCTCTTTATCCATATGGTCTGCTTTGGTTTTTGGACCCTCAATTCTTTCCCTCTGTTTTTCAGCTGATGGGTATAGAGGTGGACCCCAAGTATGGCGGCACGGGAGCATCATTTTTCTCCGCTATTCTTGTGATTGAAGAGTTGGCCAAGGTTGACCCATCTGTGTCTGTGTTCTGTGACATCCAGAACACCCTCATCACGACATTGTTCCAGCGGCTTGGCACAGAGGAACAGAAGGAGACGTACCTGCGCAGACTGTGCAGTGACATGGTGAGAGATGACGTACCTGCCCAGACTGTGCAGCGACATGGTGAGAGATGACGTACCTGCCCAGACTGTGCAGCGACATGGTGAGAGATGACGTACCTGCCCAGACTGTGCAGCGACATGGTGAGAGATGACGTACCTGCCCAGACTGTGCAGCGACATGGTGAGAGATGACGTACCTGCCCAGACTGTGCAGCGACATGGTGAGAGATGACGTACCTGCCCAGACTGTGCAGCGACATGGTGAGAGATGACGTACCTGCCCAGACTGTGCAGCGACATGGTGAGAGATGACGTACCTGCCCAGACTGTGCAGCGACATGGTGAGAGATGACGTACCTGCCCAGACTGTGCAGCGACATGGTGAGAGATGACGTACCTGCCCAGACTGTGCAGCGACATGGTGAGAGATGACGTACCTGCCCAGACTGTGCAGCGACATGGTGAGAGATGACGTACCTGCCCAGACTGTGCAGCGACATGGTGAGGGATGACGTACCTGCCCAGACTGTGCAGCGACATGGTGAGGGATGACGTACCTGCCCAGACTGTGCAGCGACATGGTGAGGGATGACGTACCTGCCCAGACTGTGCAGCGACATGGTGAGAGATGACGTACCTGCCCAGACTGTGCAGCGACATGGTGAGAGATGACGTACCTGCCCAGACTGTGCAGCGACATGGTGAGAGATGACGTACCTGCCCAGACTGTGCAGCGACATGGTGAGAGATGACGTACCTGCCCAGACTGTGCAGCGACATGGTGAGAGATGACGTACCTGCCCAGACTGTGCAGCGACATGGTGAGAGATGACGTACCTGCCCAGACTGTGCAGCGACATGGTGAGAGATGACGTACCTGCCCAGACTGTGCAGCGACATGGTGAGAGATGACGTACCTGCCCAGACTGTGCAGCGACATGGTGAGAGATGACGTACCTGCCCAGACTGTGCAGCGACATGGTGAGAGATGACGTACCTGCCCAGACTGTGCAGCGACATGGTGAGAGATGACGTACCTGCCCAGACTGTGCAGCGACATGGTGAGGGATGACGTTCCTGCCCAGACTGTGCAGTTGACATGGTGAGAGATGACGTCCTGCCCAGACTGTGCAGTGACATGGTGAGAGATAACGTACCTGCCCAGACTGTGCAGTTACATGGTGAGAGATGACGTACCTGCCCAGACTGTGCAGCGACATGGTGAGAGATGACGTACCTGCCCAGACTGTGCAGCGATATGGTGAGAGATGACGTACCTGCCCAGACTGTGCAGCGACATGGTGAGAGATGACGTACCTGCCCAGACTGTGCAGCGACATGGTGAGAGATGACGTACCTGCCCAGACTGTGCAGCGACATGGTGAGAGATGACGTACCTGCCCAGACTGTGCAGTGACATGGTGAGGGATGACGTTCCTGCCCAGACTGTGCAGTTGACATGGTGAGAGATGACGTCCTGCCCAGACTGTGCAGTGACATGGTGAGAGATAACGTACCTGCCCAGACTGTGCAGTTACATGGTGAGAGATGACGTACCTGCCCAGACTGTGCAGCGACATGGTGAGAGATGACGTACCTGCCCAGACTGTGCAGCGATATGGTGAGAGATGACGTACCTGCCCAGACTGTGCAGCGACATGGTGAGAGATGACGTACCTGCCCAGACTGTGCAGTGACATGGTGAGAGATGATGTACCTGCCCAGACTGTGCAGCGACATGGTGAGAGATGACGTTCCGGCCCAGACTGTGCAGCGACATGGTGAGAGATGACGTTCCGGCCCAGACTGTGCAGCGACATGGTGAGAGATGACGTACCTGCCCAGACTGTGCAGTGACACGGTGAGAGATGACGTACCTGCCCAGACTGTGCAGCGACATGGTAAGAGATGACGTACCTGCCCAGACTGTGCAGTGACCTGGTGAGAGATGGTTGTGCTGGAATAAGCTGGCCTTAGATAAGAGAAGGAAACCGTCTGTCGGGTGAAAAAGCAATAATATATAGATAGTAGCATTATAACCTATATGACCGTACACAACAGAAGATGCAACCGTGGCTCCAATGCTCTTTTATCATTTCCAATCAACCGTTTGTAAAATTACATTTCAGGCTACAAGTAGTTTCCGACCAAGTAAAGTCTACAATACAGAACTCTAGAGCGTACTAAAGTTTTCAGATGACTTTTTCAGAATAAGCTGCTGTGTGTACATAAGGAATAACACTACATATGGCCATTATGCGACTTGTATCCTGTATTAACCCTTTCCAATCCACTGTCTGACGTCTGAAGACTTTCTGATTGAAGGCTCTACAGCTCCAATGTCGGAAGAAGTCCGGCAGGGTATTCTTACTGTATATTACTGGCCGCTCTGTTATTGGGGGCCTCTCCAGCATGTCCCATACCACAATACTGGCTCTAGCCAGCAGATGGCGCCATTGTATAATGGCAGAAAGAATAAAAACCCTAGGAAACCCTGAATCTAAAACTAGATTGCAAAGTGTTAATAACCAGTTCTCCCCTTTGTAGGTTGTATCTCTAAGGGTATGTCTCCATGGGGCGGAATTTGTTGTAGAATGTCCGAAGCGGACATTTCACTGCAGATCCGCAGTGCAAAATCCATGTCTGGCCTTTTTAGATGCAGCGTACCTTGTGTTTTTCCCATTCTCCCCATTGCAGGGTGTAGAACTGATTCTCCGTCCTCTCAGGATTGGTGTGAGGACTTGTTGCTGTGTTCTACAGATTGTGCAGAGGACTACTGAGATCATGCACTGTCTCTACACACATAAATACTGCATAACCTCATAATGTAGGGGTGTCCAGCAAGATTTGGTCAAGCAAGATAGTAACACAGTATGTTAGGCTGAATGAAGACAACGTCCATCTAGTTCAGCCAATGGCTGCAGGAGCAGATTCTACCAGGTTTGTTTACAACCTGTAACCATAGAGACCCATAGGTCTGTAAGGGAGTTGTAGACACAACATGGGAAGATATTTTTAATTCCCTTCTTTTTTTATTTTAAAATAATTGGTACAATTAAAAGAAAATCCTTTATTCATGCAGCATGGTGAACCGGATGGACGGGTACAGAGAACACTGGCTACCACCTGCTGGTCTGTGTATGGGGAGCGGTGAAGGGCACAGGGCAATATTTGTTTCTTACTGCAGGCAGGGCAGAGGGGGGAGGCTCCTGCTGCAGTCAGACGCAAGACATGGCTGATCTGTTGGGATACAGGAGAATTTTTTAATATATTTTTCAGTTTTTAATTAGAATATAGGACAAAATTGGGTCAAAGCAGAGATGATTAAGGGAAGAGGTGCTGGGATAGATTTTATTTTTCTCTTTAGTATCCCTTTTGAAGAGCCTGAATACCTATTGGCCTTTGGATGTGTAGATAATGCTTATCCCTTCCGTATAGGTGGGCAGCTTCTGTCTTTCGGAGGCCGGTTCTGGCAGCGATGCTTTCTCCCTGAAAACCACAGCGCAGAAGCACAAAGATTATTATCTGATCAATGGCTCGAAGATGTGGATCAGTAGTTCCGAGCAGGCCGGGGTCTTCCTTGTGATGGCAAATGCAGACACGTCGGCTGTAAGTGCAGCTTTCCTCAATCTATTCATCATTGCACTCCGAGCATGCTCAGAGCATGGAAAACCTAGAAACCAGGACTGCAGTACCAGGCAGTGACTGCTGTCAGCTCTCCCTCCATCTCCTGGCTGGCTGGACTCCGACTCTCCCCTGATATCACTACCATTAACACTCTGTGCTCAATAGCAGGGGGGAGGGGGGGGGGATACAGTATTATATTCTCACATATTACGCTTTAAGTTTCCTATCACTTTCAAGATCCCTGGTGGGTTAGCTTTAATGGAAAAAATTGGTTTTAAAAACTTCTGGCATATCCTAGTAGCATGGCAGATCTGTGGGGGTCCATGTGCTGAGAAACTCGCGGTCGCTAAAACAAAGGGGGGAAGTGTTCAGCTGAGCGCCGTACCCCTTTTTCTGATCGGCTTTGGTCCTTCGGAGAGAAGAGTGTTTTGTAGGAAGTTGAATCAATGGAAAGTCTATTGACATCTAATCATAACGCAGATAAGTATTTACATGTACGGCCATTTTTACCAACTTGCCATACAAAACCCAAATCATGTAAGTTCCATAGGAAGAGAGTTCTTCCACTATCGCTGGTCTAGTTAGAGAATGTGAAGAGTAACAACGTAGGACACAATAGAGCCATATTTATAGGTATTGCCTGTTAAGATAAGGACTTTTGTATAGTTTGCTGCACACAACTTAAAGGGGCTGTCCAATTGTAAACTACTGATGGCCTATCCTTTGGATACTGCCTCAATAGTAGATCTGCAGGGGTCCACTGCTCAGGACCCCCGCTGTTTTCTGTGTACTTGCTCTCATGAACGGAGTTAATTTCTGCAGGAAGCAGACAGCTCTGTTTCTACTGCAGTGGCCAGGCTTGGTATTACTGGCAAAGTTACCATTCAATGAGCACGGTGTCTGTAATATCAAGCCTGATCACTGCAGAAATCAACTTGGTGCTGCTCTACTGAAGTCTACTGATGGGGCAAAGAGCTGATCGGTAGGGATCCCGGGTGAAGGACATCTACTGATCTACTATTAATGGCTTATCCTGCAGATAGTTTGCAACTGGACAATGCCTATAATGGACACTGGTTTGATAATTTTGCTTTCTGTTGTATAGGGATACCGAGGAATCACGTGCTTCATTGTTCCTAAGGAAACGGAAGGATTCCACATAGGAAAAAAGGAGGATAAACTAGGACTCAGAGCGTCTTCAACATGTGCGCTGACGTTTGACAATGTTAAGGTAGGACTGTGATGTGGGACGAAGTAGAAACCATATATTGAAGATGTATTCCAAATTACCAATCAAAAACCTAAGCAGCTGCACGTGCAGCACTTTCCTCTGGCGCGGGTCACTAGGCTGTTAGTCACCGCGGCACGCAGCGTTTTTTTGCTTTAACCAGTACAGACACTTTATACACTGACACAGTACTTTGGCATTTTATAACCATATTTGATACATTTTAATGCTTGACCATTAGCCTGCATTAGTCCCTTGATGACTCCTTAATAAATCTATTGGATGAAACACGTAGGGGGCGCACTTTTTTATTGATCCTTGAACACGCAGGTATGGACCCTCCTTTTGTTAGAGGCATGTTTAGGGTCTCTGAAACAAGGTCATCTCAATAAATTGCCTTTCTCAGGGCAGTTTCCCTGCTTTTTCATAGGGCATTACAGGTGACAGTAAACTAAGGTTAGAATTTGGGTCCCATGTCTTGCTCTTCAGTATATGCCAGAAGTATCACAACAGGACGGCTGCCATTGGCTTATCAGGATTTGGTATAGGTATTCTTCAAGTTATCAGTAAGATCATTCTGTATGTTATGCATATGTCTATTCATGGTGGTATGCAGTTTATGGTAATGTAGCCAGCTATTTAGAGTGCATCATGATTATGTTTTTGTGTTTATTTAACCACAGCTTTGTTTTCTATATGGTTATTTATTGTCTTTACCCATTGTCTTTGGCTGCATCACCAAGTGACATAGCTGCTGCCACTAGGAGGTGAACACTAAGCAAAAGAGTGTTAGCTCCTCCTACCAGCTGTACTCCTCCTGCAGGCACCAAGCTAACCAGTTTTAGCTTTGTGTCAATAGGAGGCAGACCTCCTATGTCAACAGTCTTGTGATGGCTATTTTTTCCCTTTCTCTGAAGCTGGAAACACAGGGTTGACACTGGACTCTCCCTGTTACCCCACTAAAGGGGGGCAAACAGATTTGCATTGTTTACACTGCTTTGCTGCCCTATTCTCAGAAGACTAGGGAGCACAGTCGTGTACTAACTTGACTGTGATCCGCCAACCACAGTGTTCCCCGAGAAATGCAGCACTATTTTCCTCCTCAAAGACAGGCAAGCACAGGGGCGCACACTGCTGGAGCCACCCCCTTTACTAGAAGGGTATTTCACCATGCTTAAGTATCCTTTCCACCTCCTTCTCTGTCCTGTGTCGTTCTCTTCTGCTTTGTTCCAATTCTCTCCACCTAGTAGGATATGCTTTTGGCCCCTGTTCGCTTTACTTTCCACCCCCTACATGAGTGTCCATGTGGGGTCTGGGCCATTATGGTCCCCTGCCAGCATACCTGGCTGTCGGATGGGGACGTTACCCCCAAGTCCCTGCCATACCGCTTGCCTATCGTTGCTTCTTCCTCTGGCGCCCGATGCCTGATCAGTAGATGGGGAGGGTACAGGTGCCACTGCACTCCAGTCCTGTCCAAGGTCCCTGGATCTCAACATGCATGTGCCGCGCACCTGGCACCAGCCACTTAACTATAGTGCTGGACGCTGCACCTGCTAGCTACACATGCCGGACTCCCTCTCAGCCACTTTGGGTTGTGCTTTTACTACAGGCCCTGGCTTTGGGCCTAGTGTGATTCTCCATTTCTCCCACACTGCAGCTATCCATTGGCTCTACGCCCTTTCTCCAGACCAGCTTCAGACTTGGTAAGCTTTGCCTGGTGGCTAGCTCCCCTTATCCACTTCCTCTACAGCACCTCTAGCAGCAGGCCTATACTGCAGTTCTTTACCGCCGGCCATGCATGTGTTTTTTGTCTTATGTCTGACTCTAGGATAGAAGGCTGTAGACAAGTTCAAATTGACAATGCGACTGCGGTTGCATACATAAATCAAGGTGGGACCCGCAGCGCAGTTGGGGTTTGTCCAGATGTTAATATAATGGCGTCCAGAATTAGTTGCAAGCTTCCAATCTTCGTTTCCAGGTCTCATGACCCAAAGGTTCAAGCAGTGGGTCCCCTTTGTAATTCCTTGGAACTGTTTCAAGTTCCCCTACACCTTTGCTTTGTTCCCACTCATCGCATGTTTTCTCAAGAATATTAAGCTGGAACGGCTTTCAGTGACCCTCATTGCTCCAAACTGGCCTCGATGAGCCTTGAATCCTGCACTGAGCAGGGGGTTAGACCCGATTACCCTGGAGGTCCCTTCCAATGCTACCATTCTATGATTCTACACAGATGTGGTTCAACTGCTGGCCAATGCTTTTTGACGTCTTACTCTTCACGATGATCTTCTCTCACAGGGACCTCTCTTCCACCCAAGTTTGTCCACTCTTAACAGTGTGGCAGATGATGCCATGGTCCTGAGGGCTCGGGAATTTACAGAACCCATCATACAGACTATGCTGAGGACCAGAAAACACTCGTCTCCATAGGTTTACCATCTCATGTGGAAAACTTTCTTCCTCTGGTGCAAACAGCTGCTTTTCCATCCCATGCACATCTGTCTATCCTGACTACTGTCTTTCTATAAAGAAGGTCTGGACATGGGCTTGAGTAGTTCACTGAAAGTCCAGGTGCTGGTACTCTCCATCCTTTTCCAAAACTCTTTGGCTTGAAAGTCAGCCCTTCATACCATCTTGCAAGGGATCGCCTATGCTGCCCCCATACCGCTATCCTGTTGCATCTCACCCCTCTGTGCCCATGTGCAGCATCCCAGTTCATCTCCTGTCTTGGAAAGCTTCATTTTTGGTGGCAGTTGCCTCCATCTGTTGAGCTTCTGAGCTCGCAGCCCTGTCGGCCAAACCTCCTTTCACTGTCTTATATCAAGACCAGATGGTCCTGCGTCCTTTCCCCTCCTTTCTACTGAAGATGATTGCCGACCTTCCACATAACTGAGGACCTTGTCTTGCCCTCATTCTGTCCCTCAGCCTCTCATTCGAGGGAATGCGCTCTCCATTAACTGGATGTGGTTCATGTTCTGCGGATTTACTTGTTGCAGACATCAGACAGGGGGCTGCACTGCATGGAAGTGACTGCAGTACACAGATGAGATCTCCAGAGTGTGACAGGCAATCGGGTGAGGTACGAAGGCATGAAAAAATGTGTTTCTGCCAGAATAGCCCTTTAATCACAGAGATAAAACTTAACCTTTAATATACATATTAAAATAAGTTAATATTGCTATTTATCACCCATCTGATAGCAGCGGGTAAGATCCTGAATGTTATGAACTTTGGTATCAGCAGAGAAACAACGGGCACTGATTTACTAAAACTTGGCAGAACTCATTTCATGTGACTGACTTCCAGTTTGTCTCCCCCTCTTACTTGCAGGTTCCAGAAAGCAACATACTTGGCAATTTTGGACATGGCTATAAATACGCCATAGGAATGCTGAATGAAGGTCGCATTGGAATAGCAGCCCAGGTGATGGGGGGCTGGTATACGGGAAGTTGTAATTACTGAGATATTTGCATAAATTTACACTAAATGCAAATAAATAGGTTTTATAATCTAACATGTAGCAGGAAATAATCCCGTGGAAATGGAAATGTGCAGCACATCTTCTCTATCAAGGATGGTCCTGCAGGTTTCACTCAATGTTATGTAATCGGTGAAAACTGCAGCTAAATCTGCATGTTGGGGGTGTGTGGATTTTGCTGGCTTGCCAAATGGATTTCCTTGGCAGCGTGTGGTGCAGCCTTATGACTTTATACAAATTGGGGCCCTTTTACACGGAGGGATTATCGTTCACCTTAAATGCTGGCAGCAACTGTACGACGAATATTTTGTTTCCTCGTCCATCTATTAGCCAGGCATAAAAATCAAACGATGATCAGGCAGTTGTTTAACTATGAATGACTGCCTGTTTACTGTGAATGAAAGCGGGCAGCCAAAAGTGACTTCCGTCCCGCGCCGCCTCCATTCACTGAACGATTATTACTCCTGTGCATTTTAAGCACCCGACAATCATCTGGTCTTAAGGGACTTGAACTGATTCAATCTGTTTTGATCTTTAGATGGTGGGTTTGGCGCAGGGCTGCTTTGATCACACCATTCCATACACCAAACAGAGGATACAGTTTGGAAAGAGAATATTCGACTTTCAGGTTTGTGTCTGTTTTTGCTTTTTGAAAACTTTTTTGTAAAAATACTGGGGTTTTAAACTTGTGCTGTAATCTAGCAGAAGGAGGTAAGATGCTTGGCTGTCAGAGACAGCCGTGGACCCGGAGGAGAAGAGCTTTTTATATAGCTGCTTCTGCCTTCTCTTTGCCAATCTACATAACGCTCAATGAGCATTATGTAGTGAATAGAGCAAGTGGCAGTGCTGTCGCCAGTGACCCCTGGCATGGCAGAGCTGCTGAGCCTTTGCAGACCCCAGCGCAGCTCTGCTACTGACTATTGTCACCCTAAGGGGATGTTTTCGCTGGGGCTCCTATGGATGCTTCCCCTGAGGATGCGTCAGTTATAGTGGAAAACTGTAGGAAACAAAATGACATTTGGAGTGTTCCCCAGAGGTCTTATGATGTCAAAGGAGGCATAGATGTTAAAAAAAAAGTGGATGAATGGCGGCTGAATCCGCTGACCATCTAATGTGTATGGGGATGTGCCACCCTGTATAGCGCTTTCTACAGACCTCTACGTCGGACGTCTTCAGCTGCCAGAAGGAGCCAAACAGCAGCGAAGACAGCCAAGGAGGGAACCGCATTCAGCACTGCATCCCCCTCGTTCTAGCGATCAACAGGAGTCTCATTAGCGGGACCCCCACTGATCAAAACTTTTGACCTGTCAAAAGTTAGCAGAAAGTGTAGCTACTCTTTAAATCCCTCCTGACGTCTTATTGGATGCTAAGAACATGAGTTGTTCAGACTCTTGTGACTATTTCCTGTTCTTATAGAGCCATGATATTTGGTATTACTATACACCTGCCTCCAGGGGGTTCACAATCTTCAGCTTCCTTATCTTCGGCATTGTCCAGTTTCATAGGAGGGGCTTGTCTGGACTTGGGAATTCCGTTTAAGAGGTGATCAGTCTGTCGGGTTCCCCTTTATTAGCCCGACAGGTGGATCAGCTGTGAGTTTCTGCTGCAGAAGGACACAGTTGTCCATTGAAAGCCCTGACTACTGGTTAAAATCAATGATGCCCTTCAGTGCCTTGCTCCCCCCGTGGCATTACTGCAGCTAGCGCAGTTTTCTGGGGCGAGGAACAGTCTTGCCGTGTTCGCAACAACCAACCTGAATAACTCCTTTATCATAACGGTTTTGGGGTTGTGGAAGAAGCTAACGTGAATGCGGAGTGAATGTGCAGACTCCTTGCAGAAGTATAAGCCTCCCATAGTGCCGTTCTGCTCTCTGCAGGGTATGCAGCACCAGATCTCACAGGTCGCCACCCAGTTGGAAGCCGCACGACTACTGACTTACAATGCCGCCAGACTAAAGGAAGCAGGACGACCGTTCAAGAAGGAGGCATGCATGGCAAAATACTTTGCATCAGAGGTAATAATAATCTCTTGTTTTATCTTTATTCCAAAACACTTCCATATTACACAGCTGCATCCTACACAGCCTCGCCAGACAAAATGTCGCAGCCTTATGCAATTTTCAGTGTATGTTCAGACAAAGCAGTTATGCTATATTTTTATTGCAGGTGTCAATGGGACTTTCTAATGTTTAAATTGCATCGCACAAGAATCGCAGAAGCACACACTTGCGATTTTTGTGCGATGCGATTTTAACATTAGAAAGTCCCATTGACACCTGCAATAAAAATAATGCAGCGATTAAAAAAAACAAAACGCTAGTGGGTAGAAGCCCTCAAGAGGAAAATTGGATTCTACCTCATTGGGGTATTTTGTCTTCCTCTGGATCAACATTGGGGGGGGGGGGGGGGGGGTAATGGGCTGAACTGGATGGACGTATGTTACTATGATGACCGCACCAGAGAGAGTAGCGCCAAGTGTTCAGTCCAGGATGCCTTGGGTGTACCTATGTGCTTTCATCATACAAAGCGGGCGAGCAGTGAAAAGATAAACCAAAGACCGTGAGTGGGAGGAGAATAGAAGTAATACACTGTGGGTCGAAATTGGAGATGGTGGACAGCAGGATGAATGTGAATTGTTGTAATGGGACTGGTTCGCGGAGAGACAAATTGACGCATCTGCCGTCTTGCAGTACTGGCTCCACAATCCACAGCTGGTGACCTTCTGCGGCGTGTGCGGTCCGATTTGGATGCTTTATATTGATGGTGAGTGTTCTCCATTCCTAAGTCTTCTTTCTGTAATGAAGACACTGTGGGACACTATTAGGACGCTCTCCTACAGCCTCATAATGCACTGAGCTGTGGTCAGCGCCACCCCAGGACAGTATTCCAGCACTCATTGGATTGATGCCACGGGGGGTCACTGTGGCCCAATAACCAGGATGCCCCCCACCCTGCCCTGCTGGTCATCCTGGTTATTGGGCCGCAGTGACCTCCCCGCTGCCCTGCTGGTTATCCAGGTTATTGGGCGGCAGTGACACCCCCCTCCCCCCTGCCCTGCTGGTTATCCCGGGTATCGGGCCGCAGGAGGCGTGGCATTGTTTGAAATTCAAATCAATTGTTCAAATCGTAATTCTCTGTGTGTTTTCGGCTCATTTCGAGCATTTCTTCATAGTGTGGCATTTTCTCTGTGAGGCTTAATATACATTTTATCACCAACAGGTGGCGCCGTAAGGATGGAGTTCAAATAGTCTATAGTCTAATAACACTATTGGTATAACGGTTTCTTATTACAGCCCACCCAAAGTTATTCGTATCGTTGCATTTTCAGATACCAGCTAGAGGGTTGTTGCTATGAAGGGTTAAAAAACCCGCAAATAAAACCTGAAAAAGTTAGATTTTATATTATTTTCTTTATGAAGGATCTTCGTTAGTCTTTGTGGTGTTTTCACGTATGTTTGATGTTGCCAGCAAGCTTAAGACGGGATATTGTGGCTCATTAACCCCTTCCTGATGTGCGCTGTACATGTACAGTGCTCGTAGTGTGTGTCTATGGAGCCGGTCTTACTTTTAGACCGTTTTGAAAAATGAACCCAACCTTCTCCAGAAATGCGCACTAGACACCAGCAGCTGCCGCCCCCTGGCGTTCAAAACACCTGTGGAGGGAAACCGGATATGAGGCATCGGTGAACGCTGCACTCCTGAGAATGAGGTCACAAATGAGAACCAAAAGAAGGGTTGCACTTTTTAATGCATATAGAGAAACTGACTATGGGCCTTTTACATGGGCCAAACTGCTGGACGCAAATGCCCAACAGGTCATCCCAGAAATAATCGTTCCTGTGCTTTTATGCAGGAATGACCACTAGTGATTAGAGGTGGAGCGGGCCGCGGATTGTTCCCGACCGCCCGCTTGCCTCCATTCACAGTAAGCAGGCAGGCAGTTCAGAAGGCCGATCCATTGTTTTCTGCATGCAGAAACTGAACAACAAACAAGAAGCAAACATTCCCGTTCGTCGATCAGTCGGGGCATGCCTTTACACTGAATGATAATCGTTCAGATTCCCGCTAGATGTGGAAATCTAAAAGGTTTATTAGCCAGTTTAACAGGGCCCTATAAGTGATTCAGCTTGCCTGCTCGTTGCAAGTGGTGCAGAGGGGTGGAGAGGAGGCAGAGAGGGGGCGGGAGCTCAATTCCTGCCCCTGGCTCTTCCATACCCCCACCCCCACCCGCAGATGAGGACACCGTATATCGGCTCAGCGTGAAAACCGAGCCGATATACGGTCGTCTGAATCCAGCCTAAAGTTGTGGAACTGTACTTTATTTTATTTTTACATCGTCACCCTTTTTATATGTTTTTGTCTACACAAAAGACTTTATTTTAAATCAGAAAAATCAATTGCCATTGTTTTTTTTTCTTTAGGTGGCCGGAACGACGACTAGTAAATGTTTGGAGTGGATGGGAGGTGTTGGATTTACCAAGGATTATCCTATTGAAAAGTATTACAGGGATGCAAAGATAGGTGAGCGGTGCTGCAGTGTGAATGCTGGGGTAGCAGGATGTGTTTCCATCCTCTCTGCTTTTTTCCCAGATACTAAAAAATACCAGGACTAATAATACAAACCAAAAAGAACTACCTTAAATCCACAATCCAGCGCTTGTACTGAAACCCTACCTATATGTAGATGTTACCAGCTTGCATATAATAGACAACGCCATATTAAAGAGGTTGTCTAGTTGTAATCTATCATTGGCCTAAAGTCAGGATAGGTCATCAGTTGTAAATCAGCAGGTTCCACCATCTGAGACGCCTACTGATCAGCTGTTCTCGTGCACTAGACTGATTTCTGCAGAAAGCAGAAAGCTCCGTTCCCACTGCTGAGGCCCAACTTGGTATTGCAGGTCAAGTTCCAATTGAAATACATGGGCATTTTGCTTTTAATACCAAACCTGGCCACTTCAGTGGGAACAAAACTCTTAGAATCATAGGATCATAGATTTGGAAGGGACCTCCAGGGTCGTCTGGTACAAACCCCTGCTCAATGCAGGATTCACTAACTCGTCCCAGACAGATGTCTGTACAGCCTCTTCCATTGAAGGAGAAATGACCACCTCCCGTGGCAACTTGTTCCACTCATTCATCACCCTCACTGTCTAATATCTAATGTATCTCCTGCCTTTCAGTTTCATCCCATTGCTTTTAGTCTTTCTTGTGCAAATGAGAATAGGGCTGACCCCTCTGCACTGTGGCAGCCCTTCAGATATTTGTACACAGCTATTAAGTCTCCTCTCAGCCTTCTTTTTTGCAAGCTAAACATTCCCAGATCATTTAATCATTCTTCATAGGACATGATTTGCAGACCGCTCACCATCTTGGTAACTCTTCTCTGAACTTGCTCCAGTTTGTCTACATCTTTTTTTAAAGTGGGGTGCCCAGAACAGGACACAGTATTCCAGATGAGGTCTGACTAAGGAAGAGTAGAGGGGGATAATTACCTCACGTGATCTAGACTCTATGCTTCTCTTAATACATCCCAGAATTGTGTTTGCCTTTTTGGCTGCCGCATCACATTGTTGACTCATGTTCAGTCTATGATCTATTAGTATACCCAAGTCTTTTTCACATGTGCTGCTGCTTAGCCCTATGCCTCCCATTTTGTATGTGCTTTTTTTCATTTTTCTTGCCCAGATTTAGTACTTTGCATTTCTCCTTGTTAAATACCATTCTGTTAGTCACCGCCCACTGTTCAAATTTGTCCACATCTTTTTGTATCCTCTCTCTTCTGCAATGTTGACTATTCCTCCTAGCTTTGAGTTGCCTACAAACTTGATTAGTTTCCCCTCAATTCCCTCCTCTAGATAATTTATAAAAATGTTGAACAACACTGGGCCACTCTTTGATTACGATCACTCATCTAGTTCTGAATCCACCTAACAGTTGACTTGTCAATCCCATATTTGGTCATTTTTTTCAATAAGTATAGTAGAAGATACTTTGTCAAATGCTTTACTAAAGTCAAGGTATACTACATCTACCTCATTTTCCTGATCAACCCAGTCTGTGAGTCTGTCATAGAAGGAAATTGGATATATCTGGCATTACTTGTTTATTACAAACCCATGCTGGCCCTAGTTCACTGCTCCATTCTCATCCAAATACTTGCATATATGCAGTTTAATAATTTGTTCAAAGATCCTTCCTAGTATAGAAGTCAGGCTCACAGGCCTGTAGTTTCCTGGTCCACTGTCTTCCCTTTTTTGAAGATGGGGACAGCATTTGCCATTCACCTATCTTCCGGGACTTCTCCTGTTCTCCAGGAATTTTCAAAGATTACAGCAAGGGGTTCAGCAATTACCTCTGTTACTTCCTTCAGTATCCTGGGGTGTAACTCATCTGAACCTGGAAACTTACATGAATTTAAGTTAGCTATGTGATCTCTCACTATATCTTGGTTTTACAGATCGCCTGCATTCTTTTATTCCCCCAATAGCACAGGGAAGATCAGTTGATGCGCCATCTACTTTCTGAGAGAAAACCGGTACAAAATAGTCATTTAAGTCCGGCCTCCTTAACATCATTCTTAACCAATTCACCATTTTCATCCTATAAACATCCTATAGCATCTTTGACTTTTCTTTTGCTTTTGGATTTACCCCCCAAATCCTTTTTTATTGCTTTTGGCCTCTCTTGGAAATCTCAATTCATTATTAGCTTCAGCTTTTCTGACACTTGCCCTACAGTTTCTGCAGACCACATTATACTCTTCTTTAGCTATTACCCCCTCTTTCTTTATTTTATTTTTAGCATGTATTTAAGTTCATCCATCCTGGTCTCTTTAAATGCTTCTCATTCTTCCTTCTTTCAGGGAATATTAATAATTGTGCTTTGAGAATCTAATTTCACAATATCTCCCAACCTTCTTGGAAATTTCTGCCCTTAAGAACATGCAGCCATTGGATCCTTCCTACCCCTTTTCTGAGTTCATTGAAATCTGCCTTTCTGAAATCCAACCTTGAGGTCTGAGTTTTCTCAGGTCTTCCTCCTCTTTTTATCCAAAATTCAAGGATAGCATGAGCACTGCCTCCTAAGGTCCCAGCCACCCTTACTTCGTCAACCATTTCCTCCCTGTTGGTAATAATTAGGTCCAAGATAGAAGATACTCTTGTTTTCTCTTCTACCTTTTGGAAGATAAAGTTGTCAGCAAGAGCGGATAAGAATTTGTTGGATCCATTACTTTTACCTGAGAGATTCCCAACAAATGTCTGGATAGTTAAAATCTCCCATGATCACTGTCATACTTTTTGGAGAGCTTGGCCATCTGATGTAGAGAGCGTTTATCAACATCTTCTGCTTGTCCAGGCGGCCTATGGTGTCCTTTCTGTTGTTCTCTCCTTGTATTCTTACCCAAACAGTTTCTACAGAACTCCCATGCTCTAAAGCTTGAATCTCAGTGGAGATGAATGCTTTCCTAACATACAAAACAATACCTCCTCCACTTTTTTTTGGTCTGTTTCTTATAAATAAGTTGTATCCCTGTATTCCAGTCGTGTATCATTCCACCAAGTTTCCGTGATGCCTATGAAATCATTTTTCTCTTCCTGTGTTGGGAGCTTCAGTTCTCCTTGTTTGCTTCTCATGCTCTGGGCATGTGTGTAAAAAAATTTTAGTTTGTGATCGGTGTCTCTTACTCCTCTACTTGCCTTCTGAATTTTTTGTCTTTGTTTTTTCTTTCCACTCCTAATAACAAGGTTCTCAATTGTATTATTAGCTGTATATTTTTACCTGGCCTTTCACTCTCCTTCCCTTATTGTTCTAGTTTAAAACTCTCCTAATGAGTGTAGCAAGGCACCTACCAAATATGTGCTTAAATGTCTTTGTAAGGTGCAGTCCATCATATAGTTCACTCCATGGTCTAGAAATCCAAATCTTTGCTGTCTGCACCATTGACGTAGCCAGTTGTTCACCTCTAGAATCCTGTTTCATCTCGTTATTCCGTGACCATCCACTGGGAGGATGGATGAGAAGGACTACCTGTGCTCCTAGTTCCTTCACCTTCTTTCCAAGGTCTTTACAGTCTCTACAGATCCTTTTTTGCAGTGTCATTTGTCTCTACACGTATCGGTAGGAATGGGTAGTGGAAGCTGTCTGCTTCCTGCAGAAATCATCTTGGTGCACAAGCGCATCGACCCAGAGAACAACTGATTGGCAGGAGTCCCAAGTAATAAACTTTTGCTGATCTACTGTTGATGACCTATCCTGAGGACCAACACCTTTTAAGTTGTCCCCGGCTTATGTCCTTTTTTTTGCTAAGCAGCCGCTGTTCTTGCTAAAGAGCGAGGTTGCAACAGACCCCTATAAACATGCATTGTCAGCCTGGCCAGGCGCACAGTTTTATTTCAGTGGTTACCAGGAATAAATTGCTGCCAAATAATAGTCAATAGTTGCCTTTAACCCTTTCCAATCCAATTTCCCTGCCACTCTCTCCAGCTCTTATTTATTTAGGTTGGGGAAGCGCTTTGTGGATTCCTTGGAATTACTCAACAGAAACGCATGAAAATGATGTCATGATGATTTTATTAGCAAGTTTTGGAAAATTAAAAGTGTTAATATGTATATTACACTATGCAGGAGAGGGGTCCATCATCGGAGCGGTCTTATTGAAGCTCTCAGCTTCAATGTCTGATCTCTCCTCTGCATACTGTAATATACAGAAGCCAGTTACTATGTCGGAGTTCTCTTCTGTAAATGTATATAAACTATGCAGAAAAGGTCCGACATCGCAGCTCTCGGCATACTGTAATGTGCTGGAAGGGTATGTCCGAAACCACAGGTTTAAGTAATGGGGTTGTCCAGGGTGGCAGAACCATCTAAACCATCTAGGGCATGGACGTTTATGCAGATGGCACACTTTCTACATATATTTTATCTTCTGTTTCTTAATAACATCAGTAAATTGTGTAAAATAAACCTTTTTTTTCTAATCCAGGAACTATATACGAGGGAACCTCCAACATCCAGCTGAGCACAATTGCCAAATTAATCGATGAGCAATACTGAAAAGCAGAATTACAGCATCAGATCCATCCTTGGACTTATAGACTGATCACCGAAGAGTTGATACCCGGGTCTCAAATATGAATGTTCACATCTGTATCAATGCAGAATCTTCATTAATCAACCAACACCCATGGACATTGCCACTATCTCAGTGATTCACCTTTTTATTATGCTGTCGGTGTTAATGATAGATACAGGTCAAGGTAAATGCAATTAGTTACTGCTGCATCCTTCTTTAAGGACTAATTCTACCAACTGCCCCATAAAAAGGGTGGGGGCGAAGTCCGAAGAACATTGTCAAACTGCTGAATATTTCCTCCATTTCTTCTTGCTGATCTTCTTCAATGGATCCATTCTCAAGAAACCTTTAGCACAAAGCATACTTGAACTGATCCTTCCCATATTGCTGTAACATGTCCGGATTGTAAATTGTCTCGTGATCAGGGCATATAGATGACATAGAGGGGTCCTCCACACCGGACTCTTTCTCTATGAACTAGAGCAGAGCATTGCTCCTAAGGAACAGACCTGGGCCAACTGTATATGGTCAGCTTTTATCACCTGCCCTTGTATTGGTCTGCAAATCCACAGGGAAATGAAATATTGCTCTGAGCATAGCACAGGAATGGGGTGTCCAGTGGGTATGGGGCACCACTCCCCGGACTCACCATTCCCTAACCGTTGACCCCATAATGTCTTTTGACAGCCTGTATCGGCGGCCTATGTATGAAGAGAGATCGCTGGGCGACCTCTCTTCATACAACGCAGACGTCAGCTGTTTATTACAGCTGACACCTGCGGGCAATAGCTGCAATCGGCAAGGCCGATCGCGGCTATTAACCCTTTAAATGCCGCTGTCAGTTCTGACAGTGGCATTTAAATCCCCCGAACGATGTTTAGATCGCAGGGAGCCGTACGGGTGTCATGGCACCCAGGGGCCTTCTGAAAAGCCCCAGGGCTGCCTTAGCAGACTGCCTATCAAGCTATCCCTGTGGGGTGGCGTGATAGACTGCCTGTCACATTGCAGTATGATTTAATGCTATGGCATTACATCATACTGTAGGAGCGATCAAAGCATCGCTAGTTGTGGTCCTCCAGGGGGGCTAAAAAAAAAAAAAGTGAAAATAAGATCAATAAAGTATTACTAATTGTGAAAAAAAAGTAATAATAGTTTAAATCAACCACCTCCATAAAAAGTCTGATCTATCAAAGTGCGCTTTATTTACCCCGCACAGTTAATGTCAGCCGAAAAAAAAATAACGCCAGAAGTGCACTTTTTCACTCACTGTCTCCCAGAAAAAATGCAATAAGAAGCTATCAAAAAGTCGTATGTATTCCGAAATGGTACCAATGTAAACTACAGGACATCTCGCAAAAAATGAGCCCTCGCACAACAAGTGTTTAAAAACGCTGAGTAAAAAAAAAGTATTAAAATTCGGCGTTTTTATGAAATTTCTCATCCTAAATATTTCTTCTATTGGATGGGTACTTTCAATTGACTGGATGCTTTCAATGGGAGTACTCCTTAAATGATTCAGTGCAACTTTGTCAACTGATGTTCCCCTCTCTTTAGGGTTCTCGTTATGCGTTTTATTTTGACCATATCCTCCACTGCCTGCGATTTCTCCTTGGGTGTTCTCATTATTCGCTTTATTCCAATCACATCTTCCGCTGGTTGTACTTCTTCTTTAGGAATTGTCATTATGCACTTGACACCAGTTAAATCGTCCACAGGCTCTTCTTTTTGTTTGGGGGTCTTCATAATTCTTTGGACGCCAGTGAGATCTTCCATAGGCACCCCCTCTGCTTGGGCGTTTTTACAAGTCTGTCAATGCCAAGCACCCCAAGGTTGGCGGATCTCCAAAAATAAGTCTATGGGGATTCACTTTCTTTCGGGGTCCTCAACAGTTTCCTTCGTGCATGAGAGTCAGTAACTGGTGTCCGTTTTTGTTTTGGCAATGTCATAATCCGTTTGATGTCAGAGACACCCGCAGATGCCAGTTTTAGCCTTCAGTGATGTAAAAGTTTCTTGTGACAGATCAAGCGTGGCATTGTCATCCTTATGCACTCTTAAGAGGGCAGGACTTGAGCACAACGAATACGATAGAAATCTTATATCAGGTATCTGTTACAGTTGACCTAAACAAAAATTACTAGGGAAATTCCATTTTTTGGGAGTTTCTTGTAGTTCTTTTTAAGAAATTGCGATTGTACTAAATGCTGTAATCATGGCAGCACTTGTTGCATCTCGCAGCACTTGTAATTAATTTTGTGTCTTTGTACTGTGGAAAAAAAATAAAATGAATTTAAACTTGTGTGTGTATATTTTGGAAGACCATAAAATGCTAACCTTGTCTTAACTACACTCATGAGCATGGAGAAGACCACACGAGCGATGGAATGGAAGCGAGCCCGAAGGCACTGAAACAGGGAACGTGACGTAATGCGAGCCCGCAGACACTGAACTGGGGGACGTGACGTAATGCAAGCCCGAAGACACTGAAACGGGGGACGTGACCTAATGCGAGCCCAAAGACACTGAACTGGGGGATGTGACGTAATGCGAGCCTGAAGACACTGAACCGGGGAACGTGATGTAATGCGAGCCTGAAGACACTGAACTGGGGGACGTGATGTAATGCGAGCCCAAAGACACTGAACCGGGAGACGTGATGTAATGCGAGCCTGAAGACACTGAACCGGGGGACGTGACGTAATGCGAGCCCAAAGACACTGAATCGGGGGACGTGACGTAATGCGAGCCCAAAGACACTGAACCGGGGGGCGTGACGTAATGCGAGCCCAAAGACACTGAACCGGGGGACGTGACGTAATGCGAGCCCAAAGACACTGAACCGGGGGACGTGACGTAATGGGGGACGTGACGTAATGCGAGCCCAAAGACACTGAACCGGGGAACGTGACGTAATGCGAGCCCAAAGACACTGAACCGGGGGACGTGACGTAATGCGAGCCCAAAGACACTGAACCAGGGGACGTGACGTAATGCGAGCCTGAAGACACTGAACTGTAGAAATAGGAAAATCCCGCAGCACACCTAACACATGCACTTCAGTGCAGAGGTTCCAGTCTGTATATGCCAAGCCACCTGTGGGGTCATGAACCAAACCCCAAATAAATGCAATGGTATCCAAGGAGGCGGCAGCATCAACGGTGTAAAGATAGTAAAAAAAGGGTTTTATTGCTCCATAAAATGGCGACGTTTCGACTTAATCTAAGTCTTTTTCAAGCCTTGAAAAAGACTTAGATTAAGTCGAAACGTCGACCCTGAACTGGGGGACGTGATGTAATGCGTCACATACATTTTATTTTTTATTCGAAATCCTGTTCTCCAGAAATGTTGGACAGATCTGGAAGCTGACCAGCGTATGTAGAAGCGTAAAAAAAAAAAAACTAGAGGAGAATCCCCACTAGGCATGCACCGCTAGGAGGACGTAGGGCCATCAATGAGCAGCAGCTCTGGCAGGCATAGCCATTCATCCAAATGTCCACTGTATGAGGCCGGTTTCACGCGCCTTAGAATGTTGTGTGAGTTTGGTGCATTGCGAGACTCGCAAAGCCTGTGCAAATATAACCCCTGTATACATAAGCAATGTCCAATCTTTTCGCGTTCCTCAGAATTCATCGCTCATTGTTTTCAATGAGACAGTAAAACACATCGCACTCCGTGCAATGAAAACAATGGGAAACACTTGCGGATCCTCTAATCTAAGCCAGAAAGCCACACCGGAGGATCACAACTAGAGATGAGCGAGCGTACTCGCTAAGGCAAATCACTCGAGTGAGTAGTGCCTTATGCGAGTACCTGCCCTCTCATCTCTAAAGATTCGGCTGCTGGCACGGGTGAGCGGTGATTTGCGGGAGCAAGCGGAGGGGAGAGAGTGAGAGATTTATGTAGCGGCCATTGATTTTAACCCTTACGTTACTCCCGTTTCTAACCACTAACAACCACTGATACACCTTCTGACAGCCTGTATCGGCGGTTTATGTATGAAGAGAGATTGTGGGACGACCTCTCTTCATACAACGTGGGGGTTTATTACAGCCGACACCTGAAAGCAGTAGCTGCAATCAGCCGCGTGGCTGATCAGCGCTTTTAACCCTTTAAATGCTACTGTCATTTCTAACAGTGGCATTTAAATCTCCCAAATGTTGTTCTGGGGTCTTGTACGGCTCCCCTCGCGATGAGATTGCAGGGAGCCGTGTGGGTATCATGGCAGCCAAGGGCCTTCTGAAAGGGCTGCCTTAGCAGGCTGCCTATCAAGCCATCTCCGTGGGTTGGCTTGATAGGTTGCCTATCTGATTGCAGTATGAATAAATGCTATAGCATTATGTCATACTGCAGGAGTGATCAAAGCATCACTAGTTGTGGTCCCCTGGGGGGGCTAAAAAAAGAAGTAAAAATAAAATCAAAGTTTTACTAATTGTAAAAAAAAAAAAAAAAGTAAAAGTTTAAATTACCCTTTTGCCATATCTATAATGAAAAAAATCAAATTCATAAAACAAAAATACATATTTGGTATTGCTGCGTCCGTAAAAGCCCAGTCTATCAACGTAGCACATTATTTACCCCGCACAGTGAACGTCGTCCGCAAAAAAAACCCCCGCCAGAAATGCCCTTTTTATGGTCAACCTGTCTCCCAGAAAAAATGCAATAGAAGAGATCAAAAAGTTGTATGTATTCTGAAATGGTACTAAGCTAAACTACAGAATGTCTCACAAAAAACGAGCCCTCGCACAACTACGTCAACAGAAAAATAAAGTTATTGCGCGCAGAAGATGGTGGCAGAAAATAATTTTAAAAAATTAATGTCTTTGAAAAAATAGTACAGCAAAAAAAAAAAAACTACAAACGTTTGGTATCGTAGCAATCGCCCTGACCTATAGAATAAAGTTATGTCATTTTTTTGTTGCAGTTTGTGCGCCGTAGAAACAAGACGCACAGAAAGATGGCAGAATGTCGTTTGTTTTTTTTTCATCTTACTCCACTTTGCATTTTTGTAAAGTTTTTCAGTGCATTATATGGTACATTAAATAGTACCATTGAAAAAACAAGCCCTCATACAGCGACACCGATGGAGAATTAAAGGAGTTACGATTTTTTAAAAGGGGGGGAGGAAAAAACGAAAATGGAAAAAAAAAGCTGCATCCTTAAGGGGTTCATGGGGAGACCTCGCATCGCAGGGCGTGCACCTAGCTGGCAGTGCAATACTGCCGCCGGCCACTTTGAAAACAATGGGCAATGCAAGGGCACACCCAAAGATTAGGATGTGCCACGATTTGTTTCCCGCGACACTGTGCGGGCAAAATATCGAAAGATCGACCCCCTTCTCGCTTGATTTTCTTGCCTGCGTGAAGCCGGCCTTAGGGTTAAAATCTGCAACAGAGATGGGCCTGCTCCAATTTACAGTCTGCAGCATGCTTCAAAAATGCTGTACATTTGTTGCAGAAATCTTCCTTCTCCGTCTGCAGTTGATCTTAGAAAACTCCTCTACATAATTTGTGCTTTAAATGCAGAAATTCTGCAGCATTTCTGCTGTTTGTGAAGTCAGGGGTGGTCCGGGATGTTATAGAATTAGCCATTTTCAAAAACAAAAAAAATGTACTCTCCTTTTTAAATGTGCCTCTGCTTCACCCCTGGAATGTTCATCAGCAGTGAAGTACCAGTGATCATATGTGATCATTGAGGCCAGTGATTGGCTGCAGCAGTGAAGTACCAGTGATCATATGTGACCATTGAGGCCAGTGATTGGCTGCAGCAGTGAAGTACCAGTGATCGTATGTGACCATTGAGGCCAGTGATTGGCTGCAGCAGTGAAGTACCAGTGATCGTATGTGACCATTGAGGCCAGTGATTGGCTGCAGCAGTGAAGTACCAGTGATCATATGTGACCATTGAGGCCAGTGATTGGCTGCAGCAGTGAAGTACCAGTGATCATATGTGACCATTGAGGCCAGTGATTGGCTGCAGCAATGAAGTACCAGTGATCATATGTGACCATTGAGGCCAGTGATTGGTTGCAGCAGTTGCATGTACAGCAGAAGTAATTTTTGAGTAATTTTTCCACCCTTTATTTACAGATATCAACCCTCTGGGTAACTTTTTTTTTTAAATTTTTAAAAGAGATTTTACCCTTTCAATTGAAGGTGAAGTCTGCTGTGGATCCGCAGTAAAATCCCCAGTAAGCAATGGCAGAATTGCACTTTTTTTGGTCACCTTGACTCAACGAAAAAAATGGAATATTAGGCGATCAAAAAGTGGTACCGACAAGCTACGGGCCCTCTTACAAAAACAAGTCCTCGCCGAGCTACACCGATGGAAAAAAATCAAAAAGTTAATGAAGTCAAAACATTATGATAGAGAGTAATATTTTAAACTGCATTTTTTTATAAATTTTTTTTTTTAAGTAATGCAACTTTTACGGGAAAAAAAAAAACTATAGAATTTTGGAATCGCCGTAATCGTACCGACCCACCGAATAAAGATAAGTCATTTTTAATGTAAAAGCAACCTCCACCTCCAAGAAATTGTAAAATTGCATTTTTTTAATTGCTGCCTACTTTTTCTAAAAGTTTTTCCAATGCATTCTACGCTGCGTTAAATGTTACCATTAAAAAATACAACTCGGTTGTTGGAAAAAGCTTGTTTTGGTTTTTTTTTGTTTTTGGTTTCTTTAAGCGGAGAGAAAAAAAATGAAAATGAGAAAACTTAACAAGGACTGCAGCGGGAAGGGGTTAATTTAAAAATGTCGAAATTTGTATTCTTGCATTTTCCTGATGATCTTTAACAGAAATCAAATCAACCTGAAGCCTCTCGAATGCGGAAAACCTCTTGCAGGGAGATGTGTTAATCCCAATGAAACAATTCTCCAAACAGCCCATTAGGATTCCAGGTTTTCCGGGGCTAAGTGAAGAGAAAGCAATGAATTACAGAAGAGGGCTTTTTTTGTATTTTTTGCATAAAAAGTGAACCCTACTTTTGAGCACAATGGCCCCTATATCCAGATCATTCATCTCCAAAGGTTAAGATGGCTTTATTGGTAAGCTGCAGATATTTATGTTCGAGTTACGTCTCAGCAGGAGCCTTGCAGCCTGTAAGAGGCAGATGAAAGGAGCGCGGTGGGAGCCGTGTCTATATGGAAGGGGCTCTTTTTGTGGCTTTTTTTTATAAACTCCCCCTTTTACTTAATTTCCTCACTGCCAGGCCTGTCCCAGTTAATAAATGTAATTGCCGTCTTTCATGAAAATACTATTATCCTGATCACACGTTACAGTGGCAAAGCGGTTTTCTCTTTAAACACCGAGCCTCTCGCCTCTAATTATTCCCCTATCAAGTGGCCCCCGCACAATAGAGCAGTGTGTCAGGGGGAGCGAGGAAAGGGAGCGCAGGCAAGCAGGGAACAATGTACAGATTACACATTAATTTCCTGATGAAAACTCAAACAATTTGCTATCTTTAAAAAGATGAAGGGGGGAAAGAAAGTCTTCAGCCTCCCTCGGTCCATGATCAGTGATAATACCGCACTTCCTGCGGTCTTCATAGTAATAACGTCTTTAGATAGATCTTAGATGACTTGTTAGAAGCCGCCTTTAATTTTCATGTGTTTTCCGTTATGTAATAATGGAGTGGGGTGGATGGGGGTGAGCCATGGATGACAGGTAGTGTGCCTTCTATTTGCATTCATTGGTAATTAAAGACCAATTCCACCCCCCCCCCCCCCTCACCACCACACTGCAATCAGCATCCATCTATGTTTATACTGCCCTGGGGACAGGCTTCAGAAGTCCAAACCGTGATGCATTGTAGCAAGGGGCTAATAAAAAGATTGCATGAAATGGTATGAATTTTGCCTAAAGATGCGGTATTCTTGCCCATGGTCTTTGTCGAATATTGCAGGGCAGCCCTACTCACTTCAGTGGGATTACACGGATGAAGCTACACAACACTGAGGACCTAGGGGAGCTCCCCCACCCACCAATACACACTTGGTAAAGTAGAAGGTTCAAGGGTGCCTTTGGCGCTCTACCCTGCTGTTCAACTTTTAAGTAGCAGGTGAAATTTAAAGTGACCCCCTAGTTTCAGGACAAAATTCTGTCCCCGAGACAGGGTGTAAATTACCTGCAGTTGGTATTCTCTGCCACCCCTTTGACCCGCTGGTTCTGGGTCCTTTTTTTTTCAGCCATCTACGATTGCCGATGCAATCTTCAGGCTAACAAGTACCCACAATGCATTGGTACTAATGCACTATATCTGCTCTATGATTGGCCACAGATGTGATCAGCACTGGCCAATCAACAGTGTGCATTAGATTGTTAGAAAATTGCTACAACTATTAGTGCGGTTCTCATAAGTGCAGCAAAAGTACCATAGCAGTCTAGGGCAAGTGCAGAAATGAGTAAGGGGAAGGGTGTGACACTGGCGAAACGCAGGAAATACAAGACAGCTGGACCTTGTTAGGCTTAAATTGCCATGAAATTCAATGCTAAGGTGTGTCACGTGTGTGTGAACTTGCCTTGCGTGCGCAAAAATTACAGTGATATGTGCAGATGTGTGCAACACGCTTTTCAAACCTCATTCATGTGCTACCGCGTTTCTCCGAAAATAAGAGCTACCCCAAAAATAAGACCAACCCTGATTTTTTTTTTGGGGGGGGGGGGATTTTCAAGGAGGCTTGAAATATTAGCCCTCCCCCAAAAATAACCCTAGCTAGATTACATTAAAAAAAAAAAAAAAAGCAATACATTACCTAGCAGGTGTGGTCTGGGTCCTCCGGCTGCCCTCCAGAGCTCCAGCACACTTGCTTCAAGCTTTGTCCGCCAACAGAAGATCGCTTCTAGGTTACGGGATTCATAAATCCTGCTGCTGGGAAGCAATGGCACTGATTGGTTCTCGAGCACTGCTCAGCCAATCAATGCAGCGCTCGATGAACCAATCACAGCCATCACATTGTGGAGGCGGGATTAAAGAATCCCATAACCAGGAGGTGATCCTTTGTAGGCGGCTGAGGACTGCAGGAACCACACCAGGGCTCTGGAGAGCAGTGGGAGGACCCAAATTGAGGCTGCTTGGTATGTATAATAAGATATCCCCCAAAAGTAAGACCTAGTGCCTCTGTTGTGATACAAATTAATATAAGACAGGGTCTTATTTTTTGGGAAGTGGGTAATATTCGTGCAAACGCTGGTGTGACGCTGCCCTAAAACTGATTTTTACTTCACACAGGATGCAGGCAACGTATTTGATGTAAGAGTGACTTGACCAAAAGTTTTGTCCAAATTCGAAATGCGTTGCCTGTGTAAAATCATTTTATACTTTCCTGCCTGGTACACATTGATCGGAGCTCCGACTTTTGTTCCCACGTACTGCCAGACGCCAACACTTGCATTTATGGTGTAGGAACCTACGGCCGCCCAGTATATTGCAAACGCTTTCGGTGGTGTGTCTATCACAGCTCGGTCAGGTCAGCATGTTGTGGGCTTTGAGTGATAATCCCTGTCCTGCTGGATCTTCACATGAGGCGTTTCTGTCTTTTGTTTTTGTACGTTTCTAGAAGAAAGCAGCCATGTTTCTCCAGCCTCATACCATTTATAGCCCATGCTCATTTCTGTTAGGCCAAGTCTTCTCCTCTTTAGTTTCTCAATAGACTGTCGTAACAAAGGCTCAATTGTCAAACAAAGTTTACAATTATTTAATCTTAAAGATTTTTTTATATAGTCATTTAACAACATTTTTTCAGCTAATTTAGTGGCTTTGGACACTCCAAGCAGGGCGATGGGCTCTCTGGTCAAAGACGTGGTGCCAACCCAAGATCATGGATCCACATCTATCTCAGAAAAGGATTATTTCCAGATTAAAAAGGTTGTCTAAAGATACAAACGTATCCCCTAGATAACGAATAAGTGTATAATCCTAGTCGGTTGACTGCTGGGACCCACCAATCATAAGACCGGAGTACTTTGCCCGTATAAATGGAGCTGTATGCAAGCTTCTGCTACATTCATCTCTATGGAACTGGCTGGGCATGGTCATCGGCTTGTCTTTGGCAGTCCCACAGAGCTAAATAGTCTGGTAGTGCTCATACTTGACTGCTGTTCCATTCATATGGGGATGTGGGACCCCTATGCTGTGGATAAGGGATAGGCTTCTAGCTTGGAACAGACCTTCTAAAGGGGAATCTAACAACTAATACTGCCAAGGGGTTTGGGGCACTAAAAAGAGCACAGCAGACCTTTATTTAAAGGGAACTTTTCAGGTTGAGCTGCGGGTAGCAGGATATAGTTAAACCGATAGGTTTAGTGGTATGACAGATTTTACTTTTGAAACTTTGCAAGGCTGAAAAAGGAGTCCAATAAAGCTCATGAATATTCATATATGCATCCCCCAACCCTGCCCTCCTTTACTGCTTTCTTTAGTTCAAGTTTTTGTTTTAAAAAAACCCTCCTTCTGAAAATAACTAAATAGTACAGAGCAAAATGAATTAAAAGCAGCTAACAAATAAAGGCCCATTTACACACACAGATCTTTCAAAAGATTGAAAGATCAGCGATCGTTTTGCATAAAGTACTAATAGGCACTAATTGCTATTAGTACTTTATCAGCTTCATTCGCATGCAAATGAGCTTCTGGGAGCTGTTGCAGAACTCAGCAGGAAATCTGAGCTCTGTAATTAACTCCATTGTTCAGCCATGGGCTGCTAAGAGAAAACAATGTAATCTCTAGCTCTGCGTGGAGAATTCAGCACCATGGACAGCAGACACAGCTTGCCGTCCTGCTTCTCAGCTGTTCTTCCAAGGGGCTGGCAGCTGAGACAAAGCAATCAGCTGTAATCAGCTCTCCTCCAGCAGAACACAGAGTGCGGTCCTGCTTATTAGCTGTTCTGCCGAACGACAATTTTCCAGCAGGACTGAAAACCGTTGTGTGGCAGAAAACTGAAAAATGGGCACATTTGGACACAGCGATTATCACTCAAAAGATGGCTTTTGAGCGATAATCATTGTGTCTAAATGGGCCTAAAGGCCGGCTGTACACAACTGTGTCGGATTCCGAATGCAGGAGCCCACAACAGAATCCGACCCTGTGTCCAGCCGGCATCTGCATGTGTCTGCTTTCTTTTTGGCTGGCTGTACTGTGGATGCTCCACATAGCGAGCCGTCAGACATGCGCAATACAGTTTTTTCTTTTTTTTTTAAATCCCGACTTTTCCCGCGTCGTCGCTAGGTGATGACACGGAATCTGCTACCTTTCCGTAATGTAATTGCGGAAAGGACGCGAGTTGGATGGCTTTCATTAACTTCAATGGAAGCCATCTGGCCGGAAACCCCAACAAAATGGAGCATACTGCGATTTTTTTTCCCCTCGCCAGCGTAAAATCGTCCGCTCCGGATTCCACAATGCAAATCCGCCTGTCTGCAGCCGGCCTAACGGTGCTGTAAGTGGGGTGAATGTAATTATGTCTGTATGAGAGTCCTAAATAATGATATTGTGCTTATATAATAAAAAGGCCTCACGTTGCACATACGTGTTTAAAATGAGAGCTATGTACACGTATATGCACTTTTAGGCCCCTTGCACATGAACACATGCGTATTTGCATTATAAAATATGCTTTTTTTGTGCGCAAATCGGCACATTTTACTATAATTTTTGTGTCTGCAAGACCTGTTCATTTGCACGCAGCATAAAAAACCCACACCGATTGAAATCAATGGGTTCTATTCTCTGAGCATTGTGTGCACAAATCCGCCCTTGTAAAGGGGGCCTTGGTTGTGTAAATTGGTTGTGTTTAGATGACGTATGTGTCTTTCTTTTACTCCTCTGTGTCATCCATTTTTTTTCCCTGCATTTAACCCTTTGCAATCCAATTTGGGTTTCAGGGTTTCCTAGGGGGCTTTCTCTTTCTGCCATTATACAATGGCACCTTCTGCTGGCTAGAGCCAGTACTGTGGTATGGGACATGCTGGAGAGGCCCCTGACAACAGAGCAACAAGTAATCTACAGTAAGAATACCCTGCCGGGCGTCTTCTGACGTCGGAGCTGTACAGCCTTCAATCAGAATGTCTTTAGACATCAGACAGTGGATTGGAAAGGGTTAATAATACCATAAAGTTAGATTCAAGCAAATGGAAATCATTCATCTTACTTACAAATGAAGTATTTTAAAAGGCATCTAGAAACCACCATCCAGGAGACTAAGACAGGTTTTGCTATTCTGCTTCTGCCAGGTCATGCAAGCTTATATCTAAATCAGGCCCGACATCAACACCCAATAAGAGATGGGTCATAGGGGTCGGGGCTGTTGAGTCAGGCACAGCAGCATTAAAGGGCGCCATTGTCCCCCGCTAACTTCCACTTCTACATTGTGAAAATCACATGATCACTGTAGTCCCTTCCCTTCTTCAGTGTTAATTGTGTCAGAGTAATGTTGGCAGCAACCATGTAATCGACACACACGATCGCCCAATGTAGAAGTGGAAGTCGGCGGTGAACAATGGCACCCTTTACAGCTGCCAGGGAACAACGCAGGAGGGAAGTATGGACTGTTTGTTATTTTATTACATACAGGGGGATGTTGGAAGCATTTTTTCTAAAAGGGGGCATAATTATTCAAAAAAGAGGCCAAACTAATTATTTCTGAAAAGAGACAAATGGGGTATTACTTCTAAAAGGGGCAAATGGGGGCATTACTTCTAAAAGAGGTCAAAAAAGGATTATTTCTGAAAAGGAGCAATAGGGCATTATTTCTGAAAGGGACATTATTTTTGAAAGGGGGTATTATTAATGAATGTGGACAAAAGGGGCATTATTACTGAGGGGAGGCAAAAGGTGGTATTATTACTGACTGGGGACTTAAGGCATTATTGCTAAGTGGAGGTACAAATTACTGTGTGAGATCATGATAAGCAGTGCTTACTGCGTGGGACCTACAGGGGGCACAAAAATGGGGATAGTATTATAGTGTGGGGTATCACAGATGGCATTATTAGTATCTTGGGCACCATAGAATGGGGGGGGGGTATAAAGTTGTAGATAACATAGGGAAGGTGATAGAAACGTGAGTAGCCAAAGATATCCGTGTGTCAAATTCTGCAGAGACAATTTGTGGTCAGGAGAAGTTGTCATGGCTGTCTGGGCCGGATACAGAAGAAAAGGGAAACTGAATGACTGTAGGTAGCATGTTTATAGAACAGGAGGAGCTGAGCAGAGTGTTAGATACACTTTGCTCAAAAGAAATTAAGGGAACATGAAAGATCTGTGAAGAGAATGGGGTGTCGATGCTGGGGCTGCTGGTTCTGGGGTTCTCTGCAAAAATGCCAGTCGAGCTGCACAGTTTCCACTACAGGACATTGGGCACTCATGTCACCCGCATGGATTCTGCTTCTGAGAGTTTAATAATGCCCATGTCCTGGTATCTGCTCCTGAGATTATGCTGAGAGACACGCATGACTGTGCCATCCTGAGGGTGCAGGACTGCCTGTGCCACTTCACTGGGCTGCAGGTAGCGATTCATGTACCAGCAGTGACAAACGCGCTAGCAGAATGCAGAACTTGAGAAGAATCAGTCAGGAAGGAAAGAGGAACTGTCTCTGTTCCCTCTTTGGGGTGTCTTGCTGTCGTCTCTCCGGCGCTCCTGTTGTCACTTTCATTTGCACCAAAGCAGGTAAAATGGATTCACAATCACTTCTGCTTCCTAACTGGACAGATTGAAATCCCTGAAGTGTAAGTGACTTGGAGTTATACTGGGATGCTTACTAGAGATGAGCGAGTATACTCACTAAAGGCAATTGCTTGAGCGAGCATTGCCTTTAGCGAGTACCTGCCCGCTCGAGACGAAAGGTTCGGGTGCCGGCAGCGGGCAGGGAGCTGCGGGGGAGAGCGGGGCAGAATGGAGGGGAGATCTCTCTCTCCCTCTCTCCGCCCCGCTCCCTCCTGCTGACTCCCGCTACTCACCGCTCCCTCGCGTCGGCACCCGAACCTTCCGTCTCGAGCGGGGGAGATACTCGCTAAAGGCAATACTCGCTCGAGCAATTGCCTCTAGCGAGTATACTCGCTCATCTCTAATGCTTACCTGTTCCCTTGGTTTTTGAGCAGTGTAGTTAACATGTCACAAGTAAAATGACACAAAAATCTCCCATTTTTAATCTCCATCTTTAATATAGGTACATGACTCCCCCCGGCGCTTGCTGAGTGTGAGCCCCGCATTCTATGCTACACTGTGGTCCCTGACACATTACTGATCCCCCATCGCTGCGCGCTCCCTGTGACCTTTCTTCCTGAATGTATTGACTCCTTTCATGGAAATAAAGAAGAATGCCAAATTAAGGACAAATGCAGGAATCTGTAAAACATCCTGTTACTGTCTGAGACGCGCTCTCTGCCCGGCTCATAAATTCGCCTGGTTGGAAAAAGAAAGACTTATCGCTGAGTTTAGCCGTATTTTCCATGGGAATGGCACCTTCCAACCATTATGCCGGTATTTATTTGATTCTGAAGGAGAACAAAAGCCAGCTCCACAAATAAAGAAGATTAAGGAGCCGCCGGTGAGTGGCGAGCTCGCTTTAAACTCTGAATGAGGTGTCCGGCATTGACTTACTGTGTCCAAGTGCCATTTGTACAGTTTGAAAAGTGGGAGTATTTCTCGCAGCTGTCAGCGCTCACAGCGGAGAGAGCAGGTGAGTGATGCTCCGAGAGGCCGCGCGCTTGACTACATCACTCCTAGCCACATTGTATCAAATGTATCAATCCGGGCCCAAACTCTTCATTTACTGAACCCTGGGTGATGAATCCTTGTGTATCTTTCTCATAGAAGAACACAGCCCCATAAACCTTCACCGCTGGAATCTATTATGTAACGGAAGGACTAGCAACCTGCCAACAAGAAGGGCTTCAAGAGGACATACATACACATTACATACCTGTCACTGAAGGTGCACCACGATTGGTTAAGACTTGGTAGGACAACTCAAGAACTTGTCTATATTAGTGGTCCTAGGTAGGCAAGGCGCTTTAACCCCTTAATGACACGGCCTATTTTGGCGTTGAGGACCAAGCGATTTTTGGTATTTTTCCATCTCCATTTTTCAAAAGCCATAACTTTTTTATTTTTCCGTCGACACGGCCGTAAAAGAGCTTGTTTTTTGCGTGGCGAACTGTAGTTTTTTTCGGTACCATTTTTGGGTACATAGACTATATTGTAAAACGTTTATTATTTTTTTATGATGGTAGGGAGAGAAAACGCATCAATTCTGCCATAGATTTTTTTGTGTTTTTTTTAAAAGCGTTAATTATGCAGCATAAATGACACACTACATTTTTTTCTCCGGGACGGTACGGTTACAACGATGCCAAAATTGTTATATTTTTTTTAGGTTTTTCCACAATAAAAACCCTTTTTTTGGAAATTATTATTTTTTCTAAGCTCCCTGCATTCAAAGTGCTATAACTTTTTTACTTTTCCATGGACGGAGCTCTGTGAGGGCTTATTTTTTGCGAGACGAGTTGTAGTTTTTATTGGTACCATTTTGGGGTACATATGTTTTTTTAAAATCCCTTTTATTGCGTTTTATGGGAGGCAAAATGCTAAAAATTTGCATTTTGCCTCAGTTTTTTAGCATTTTTTTAAACGCTTTTTGCCGTACAGGATAAAAAGCATGTTTAATGTATTGTACGCGTCGTTACGGACGCATCGATACCAAATATGTGGGGTTTTAAATTTTTTTATGCTAATATGAGAAAAAGCCTAAAAAATGGGTTTTTAACATTTTTTTACATTTTTATTTTTTGAACTTTATTTTTCTCTTTTTTTTACAATACTTGTGTCCCTCTGAGGGACTTTTACTGTAACACTTCAGATCGCTGCGATAATGCATGGAAGGGCTTCTTCCCTGCCATGCCTTATTGCTTACTATAGCGATCATAGGCTATGGCAGTGCAGGACGCCGGTATCCGGCATCCTGTTGCCATAGCAACCAGCCAGGCTCTCGCGATGGCTACTAGTGACAGCTGGCTCCAGCTGAGGGATAGCGCGAGATCTGCTATGATCTCGCTCTATCCCCATTACGTAAGGCATATTGCAGGAAGTACTCGCCTTCCATGACATACCCTTACATCATGGGGCGGGAAGGGGTTAAAGTAGGGCATATGTATTATAAGCGTGCGCCAAAATTGTGACCTTTACACATGGCAGAGACACTTCTTCAGGGCTGATGTAGGTTTCTATCTAAGGGTGCTGTCAGCCACGGTGGAGGATCACTACTTCCCCGAAGTGATGTGGGGCGGTTTTGAAATAAAAACGCTACGCATCCGCGGGGAAATCACATGTTGGCGAGCGCGATGTCGGGTCGTGATTCACGTCTGATATCGCACCGCTTGTGTGAAATTAGCCTAAGGCTACTGCAACACTTGCCATGTGTGCGAGTGATTCAGGTGCAACTCGCATCGAACGCCTGTCCAATACACACATTCATATACATTTGTATATCCTAATTCTTGTCTCTGATACGGACAAGAAAAATGTTTTTTCACGAAGTCCGTGTCTGGGTGAAAAAACTCAGCAGTGTGCTGTCTCACTGACAAATATCACTGGCGTACCAGCAGGGGTTGCAATGACGACCCGGCCCCTGCACTGAGTGAGCCCGAGGGCCGCCCTCCGCCATATATGAATGCACATACATTGCATTATCAACTGGTTGCACTGCCAGCCAGGTGATTGCTGTGGGGTGGGCGAAAGTGCAAGCTGGAGAGGAAGCCTGCCAAAGCACAGGAGGAGCGAGGCAGGCAGGCAGACACATGGCACAGAGCAGAGAAAGATGATGATGTCATCACCCTGCTGCTCCTGCTGACACAGTGTAGAACATCTGCGTGCCCTGCTGCTCTCCTCACACAGAGAAATGGTCCAGGGTATCTATCTATCTATCTATCTATCTATCTATCTATCTATCTATCTATCTATCATCTATCTCTGGTATAAGTTATACATCTCCCTGTATATACTGTATGTAATTGCACACTTTACACACAATTAAAAAACTCAGCAAAAACACATGCAGTTTTTTATAGTACAGTATATGCAGTTTCTTAAAAACATCTGTGGTCTTTAAATACTGCATGCAGTTTTTTTAATGTGTTTTTCTTAATTGTGGTTCAAAAGTCCAGCAAATAACATGAACACACCCTAAAACCACTCTCACACATGCGTTCAGAAAATGCAGCTCAAAATCGTGGCTTTTTTACTGCAATTTTGAGCAATGTCTTTAAACACATGGTACAGCGTTTGACAGCGCTTTTTAATGTGTCCCATCATTGTGTGGGTGAGGAGGTGCGTTAAAAGCTGCGAAAACACAAAAATAGAACAGACTGCTCTCGAAAATCGTGGCATTAGAAATACTGTGTTAAAGCTCAGGTCTGAGTAACCCTGTTAAAACCAATAGGAGCGTTGTACTGCAGTTTGGATTGGCGCTCTGTACGCCGCGCTAATAGCAGTCAAAAGCGGTGTTTGTGTGACAGTGGCCTAATGAGTCATGTTCGAAAAGATCACAGCAAGGGGCAGATCATGTATGTAAATTCATTTTGCAGGTGTATGCAGCACGATTTACATATGGGCACTTTTGCACCCGGGCCCCTGGGCCCTTAGTTACACCCCTAACTAATATGTATCCTAATGCTGTCCGTGTGTCATCCGTTTTTTGTACGTAAGACACAAGAATGAAAAAAAACACAGGTGTATCGGTAGCTTAAGGCAAGTGCGATGTAGGTCAGTGAATGTCTGACCTACATTACATTCAGTGTGTACGATGCATTTTTGCACCGATTCGCACCGATATACATGCATTTTCATTTACATTTTTCATGTGCGTGAAAAAAAAAAATCACATATGATTCTGTTAGTTAAAATGGTAAAAAAAAAATTGCATTGCACTCGCATGCAAATCTCATGGCATGCAAGTGTGATGCGTTTTTTTTCACCGCCATAGCAAATAATGGACAATTCTTGAACAAGAACTGCCCAAGAACAGGACTGGCCACAATTTTTAAAACTTAACCCTTTCCAATCCATTGTCTGACGTCTTCCTACATTCTAATTGAAGCTTGTACAGCTCCAATGTCAGAAGACGTCCGGCAGGGTATTCTTACCGTCTATTGCCAGCCTCTCTGCTGTCGGAGCCTCTCTGGCGCACACATGCTGGCTTTAGCCAGCAGATGGCACCATTGTATAACAGCAAAAATAGAAAGCATTTTAGGAAACCCTGAATCCAAAATTGTCAGACTTTGCCAGCTGCAGTGCCCACTATATAATACTATACACTAAGGCAGGGGTCCCCACTCCAGTCCTCAGGGACCACCAACAGGTCATGTTTTCAGGATCTCCTATAGTAAGAACACCTGTGGTAATGTCTGAGGCATTGACAATAATTACATTACCTGTGTAATACTGAGGAAATCCTAAAAACATGACCTGTTGGCGGTCCCTGAGGACTGGTGTTGGGGAACACTGCACTAAGGATCCCATACATTGTCAATCAGTCCCTAGAAACGTGGTTGCCCCTAAACACATTGGGGCAGATTTACTATTGAAAATGCAGAAGTACTTTGTGTAAGATGTATTTAAACACTATTGGGTACTCCAACTTTGAAAAGAGGTGTAATTTCATGTGAAGTGACATGGCTTCATGGGAAGGGGGTGTGGCCTAAATGCAAATTTGTGCACCAAGAATGCACCAAAAGTTTGCTGCAAGAACTGTTATAAAACTAAGTCAACTAATAGGTGATATAAACTTAGTGTAGAGATGCATCAGATTTATCATCCAGCATGAGCCACTGCATTGGTACAACTGGCTCAACAGCTACTTCTGCTATCCACTTACCTGTTCCCCTCAGTGCTACTCTGCTCCTCCAATCATGTGATGCCACTCTGTGGCTTCCTATGTTTAAGGTCTATGTAGCATGTCAGGGAGCTGCTGCTAATGCAGTTCCATAATCTGGTAACTTAAATTGTTCCAAAATGAGAGCTGCATGTTGGTATAACCTAAAAAGTGAAGCCTTGGTGTTCTTCTACGCGAAAGGAAAATGCAGGATTCACTAAATCATCCCAGACAGTTGTCTGCCCAGCCTCTGTTTGGAGGAGAATTCATCACCTCTCATAGCAACCTGTTCCACTGTAATACAAATCCTGGCCACTGCAGTGGGAACGGAGCTATCTGCTTCCTGCAGAAAGTAGCCTGGTGCACTAGCACATCGGCCCAGTGAACAGCTGATCAGCAGGGATCTTAGACAGGGGTCTGCCAACTATCTACTATTGGTGGCTTATCCTATGCATAGGCCATGAATAGTCCACAACTAGACAACCCCTTTAAGGGATCAAATCTAGATCCTGATTAATTTAGGGAGTCTGACTCTATTGAGCCATGCCCTTTTATATAAGTCACACCGCTAGAAAAGGTCACTGCTATTTCTGCCACAGTGCACTCTGGTTGACATCTCTGCATCACAAGGGCGACAGATATATCGGTCCTACAAAATCGCAACCATATCACAGCTTTGTTCCTGCGATTTTTAGTGATAGCAATGCGTTTTCTTGTGGAAAATCGTGCAGCGCATTGATGCTGCCCACAATAAAATCACACAATTTTATTGCAAGATGGTTAAGCCCTACCCCGAAAATAAGCCCTAGCTGCATTCCATATAAAAAGGGAATTTTTCCCTAAAAGGCTGGGTCCATGTCCTCCCGCCGCTCTCCGGAGCTCTGCAGGGCGTCCTGCAGTCCTCACAGGCCCACAGAAGATACTTCCTGGTTGATTCCTAAATCCCGCCTCCAAGAAGCGATGGCTCTGATTGATTCATCCACGGTCGCTCAGCCAATCAATGCAGTGCCTGATTAATTAATGTGATGGCTGTGATTGGTTCTTCCAGAGCTGCATTGATTGGCTGAGCAGCAGCCGAAAAACCAATCAACAGCCAGCGCATTGTGGAGGCGGGATTTATAAATTGGCTGAGACGCAGCATTGCTTGGCAAAGCATGGGCTTCACACAGGGGCGTAACTATAGAGGGTGCAGGGGATGCGGTTGCACCCGGGCCCAGGACCCTTAGGGGGCCCATAAGGCCTCTCTTCTCCATATAGGGAGCCCAGTACTATGAATAAAGCATTATAGTTGGGGGCCCTGTTACAGGTTTTGCATTGGGGCCCAGAAGTTTCAAGTTATGTCTCTGTGCAGCATGGTTTAGGTATGGGTACGGGTACAGATACAGATAGAGGGGGGGCCCCAGCTCACCATTTGCATCAGGGCCCCTGAGCCTTTACTTATGCCCCTGGCTTCACATACATGCATTTTCTTGCTCTATCGCGGTAAAATCGCGCAATTTTGACACCCGTGTGAAAGCAGCCCAACAGACATCTCTGCCCTCACCATACCTGTAGACATTACTGACACATGACCCATATTATGTTCACAGCAGCAGGTTGGCAGGATATTATATGTATATATTCTGTGTAAAGCCCATGTGAATTACAAGTGCTACAAATAATAGACACACACGTCATATCCTTGCAGACAATCTGAACATCCATGACATGCATGTGCAACGTGTACAGATGCTTGTTATGCAGCGGACATGCTGCTAACTTGCACCTGCACAGTATATGATCAACTCCGATGCGTCGCGCTGAAGCTCCGGCTCCATGTAGGGATTGATAGTGAGGAACGGTGACTGATCCATGACCTCTATTGATTGGAGTCCTGGGACTCAGCTGCGCTCTGCAGACCGGTCAGCTGCGGAGAAATTGAAAGCTTCAATGTCATCCTCATCAATAACCCTTCTGAGGGTGACTGAGAGATGGACTGAGAAGAGAGGCAGGAGAACATCAACCAAAGCACCAGCAGCTCTACAATATAATGCCGGTCATAAGTCATTGTGTGGCGCCGGTCTGGTTAATCATATGGGATTAATTGGGATAATGATTTCTCTATGTGATGTTGAAGAGGATCTATGAAAAAAAAAGGTTTCTAGTAGTTACAGTGCATAGCGACAGAGCGGACCATGTGCCGCCATATGGTGACCCTGGCGCTGTATTATATTGTACCTGAGAAGCAGTGCTCTTACCACGGTATTGGTATGGAATTTGAGTCCTAATGGAGAGGCAGAGCTCGGCTATTGAATTACGGCTCTGTTTGAGTTGTATGGTCATGTGCAGAAGTCCTTATTCCAGAAGTACATGGAGTGCCAACATCGAGGCCATTTTAACCCATAACGACCGACCATACGCCTTTTGACGGCGCTGCATTAGAAACCTGGCATGGGTACTCTGCTGTTAGTCGACAGCCGGGCACTTGCTACAACATCCAGGACCAAAGACACTTCAGATTCCCGGTGTTCAACCCTTTATATGCCACGGTCAGTTTGACCGTGGTATGTAAAGATCTGACACAGGGGGCTCCCACCGTCACCCATCAGTGTGATCGCGGGATAGAGTTGGGATGCTTTGGCGCCTGGCTTGAATGTAGCCTTCAGGTTTGCCAGATACGGTGGCCTATGAGGCTCAGTCTCTGGCTGACCTCATAGGCTTTCTAATGCACTGAAGTATAGAAGAATGATACAAGATGCTGATAATCAAGTCCCCTAGCGGGACCAAAATAAAAAGTTAAAGAAATATCAAAAAAATTGTAAAAATAAAATGTCAAATCCCCACCTTTCCCCCTTTACTATGTAAAAAATAAAAAATCCCACGTGGTATCGCTGCGTTTGTAATGGCCCAGAGAAAAAAGTTAGTACATTATTAAACCCACAGAGTGCATGTAATGAAAAAAGTACTTAGCTATGCCTTACAAAAAACAGAATAGAAAGTGATCAAAACGTCGCAAGGATCAACAAATGGTACTATTAAAAAGTACAACTCATCCTGCAAAAAAAAAAAACCTTACACAGCACCGTTGACAAAAAAAAAGAAAAATGGCAGGGGTCTTTGGATGCAGTGATAAAGAAAAAAATACATTTTTTTTTCTTTTTTCAGTGTGAAGAAGTTGCAGAAATATTTAAATTTGGTATCGACATAATCATACTAGCCTGAAGAATTATTTTAGCATATCATTTATACTGCACTGTCAATTGCTGTTAAAAATTAAAATTAAAAACATGCCAGAATTGCAGATTTTGGTAATCTTGCCTCTAAAAAATTGGAATAAAAAGCAATCAAAATGTTATATGTTCACAAAAATTAGATAAATGAAGACTAGAGATCATCCCCCAATAAAAACAAGCCCCCATAGAGCTCCGTCGACAGAAAAATAAAAATGCTATGGCTCTAAGAATGCAGGAACACAAAAGTAAAATTTTCAAAAATAAAGGAAAAAGTGTTTTTTGGGTACAAAAATAACATAACATATAAAGCCTGTAGAAACATTATCGCTAGAATCATGCTGCCCCAGAGAATAATGGTATCACATTGTTTTGCACACTGAATGCTGTAAAAATGAAATTTAAAAAAAATGGCAGAATTTCTTTTTTTCCCCCATTCCCCCTAAAATAATTAATACAAGTTATACAATACATTATATGAACCCAAGAATGATGCTATTATAAAATACCACTTGTTCCACAAACAACAATCCCTCATATCGCTATGCCGACAGAAAAATAAAAGGCTCCTGGAATGCGAGGATGAAAAAAACTGAAATATTGGTTGGTCATCAAGGCGCAAACTGGCTTTGTCACTAAGGGGTTAACCATTAGGCCAACTATGCATGTATCTAGGGCCTAGAAACTGAGAAGACCCGGGAAGATGTGCAAACAGTATTTTCTACCATTACATGACTTGTATCCTGCATTTATCACCAGTTTTCTCCTCTGCAGCTCTATCACTAATTCTCAGTTCTCTATGAGCTGTCAGAGGTGCCTGATGTTATGTCTTCTATAACAGGGTTTCTTCTATACCTCTTTATAGTGGACATAGATATAACATTAGCATGGGAAACAATGGGACAGATTCACCTAAATGTAATTGCAGTATCGTCTATTAAGGTGGAATTAACCAAAAGGTTTCTTTTGAGGCCTCGGTCAGACGTGTGTGTTTTTTTGCACTGTCCCTGGCAGTCTTCTTCTGTTTTTCTGGTGGCTAGGGATTGAAAAATTCCCGCCTCCTGAAAGCTCTGCCTCTGATTGGCTGAACGTTGTGACCAATCAAAGGCAGTGTTCAGCCATTCACTGAATGACAGCTGGCTGAGCACTGCCTCTGATTGGTCACAGCGCTCAGTCAATCAGAGGCAGCGCTTTCTGGAGGTGGGTTTTTTTCAATCCCTGGCCACTATAAAATGACCGAAGTTCAGATGTGACTGAACAGATAATCATCATCATCTCTCTCTTCCCCCCCGCCACCCCCCTGAATCTGCTCGGTCCAGTATGCAGTTACCTGAGAAGAGCGATGCTCACTCGAGTAACTGTCTTAACCAAGCGTGCTCGCTCATCTCTACTCACCACCCATGTGTACTGTTGAGACATATATGAAGGAGCCAACTATCAAATGAATAAAGGCAAAGGTTGAAAATGATTTTTAGTATTAGAATTCGACAGATCATTCCTCACACCAACAATTAGTGGGACATTTGACCAATCTCTCATTCTGCCAATACAGAATTAAGCAACTTTGTCACAGCTAAGAATGGAGAAATCTATTGGATACCAAGGACTGAGCGCAGTCTTCAAGATCAGCAGGGAATGGACACTAGATCACCAGGAAGCCATTGTGCCACCTGGTGCCAAAATGGAATCAACTTTGATCCACCACTGTCCCATTTGGCTCACCCTGGAATAGACACTTGACTCAGCACCACCAGAGAGTAAATGTTTGGTAACTTAGCCACAATAGTATGTAACCTAAGCCCTTTGGTTCTTCAGGGATTAGACACTTGATGTCAAAGAGTAACTGCCTAGCTACTTGGCCACCAAAGGCCAAAACTGCCTGGTCATTGGGCCAACATAGAATGTAACACCTCTGATCCGCAGTAAGTGGACTCGATACCATTAGAATACTGTGTGGCATACTTTTTCATCTTAGCAAGTATGGTCTTGCCCCTTGAGATGCAGATTCAACATTTTTAATCATCATTTCCAAATGAATCGCATGAGTTACTTTTGTCAAAAACCCTTTTTTCCACTATATACGACCTCAAGTTTTTTTTGTGTGTCTTAAAAGCACAGAAAGTGCTATTTTTAATATAAAGCAAAAATCTGCATTTCTATCATAAAATTGTCATATTGCATGAATCTAATGTGCCCCCATGAAGGTTACTGCGTCCTCCAAGCACAGGTGCATGCACCGGGCCGCTCCTTCGTCAGAACGGAGCACTATACATCCATCATGCATCACATTACGGTGATTGGGAGATATCCTGCACATGTGTAATGTTTAAAAGCAAGAGAAAGTGGGGAGTTAACTGAGCATGCAAAAGCTTTCAGAACGTAATGCTGAAATAAATTGGGGAAACACACTGGGGATCCCTCACCGGGAAATGCTTGAGGAGCCCGATGCCGATAAAATGCATAAGGATAAAAATAAAATACGGCCAAGCGCCAGGAAAAAAAAGTCATTCTATAAATCAGGGAAACGAGAGGTTGGGTGAGGGAACAAGGGGAGTTAAGAGTAATTTCATTCTTAAACGAGCCAATATGAGGGAATTTATTTTTGAGCAGGAGAATCTACAAAACACGTTAACCCCTTCCGAGCCGAGGGGAGATTTCCGCACCGTTTTTCTCAGCTCTACTTTCTTGCTTTCTGAGAATTCAGTAGGAATACTGGACTGCGCTATAGTTAGAGATAAAAAAAAAATCTTTATACAGGCCAATGGCAGTTTTTAGTTGTTAGCTTGCGTTCCCACAATGCAACTGTTGCGTATATTTTTGGATTATGAAGTATAAAGAAAGGTTCACACATGATATTTAACCCCTTTAGTGGCACGCCCGGAAAATTTCCGGGGCTTGCTGCACTGACTATGCAGTCAAACCTTGGAAGATTTCCGTGGACAGCTCCAGTGCTGAAATGCTGGCCAGCACACAGTTATTGTGCGACTGTACACATTCGCCACTTCGAATTACCTCCCAGAAAATCTCCGGGGCTTGCTGCACTGACATGGTAATAATAAATCTGCCACAGAAGGGGTTAATGAGGACCTATCCACTATTTGTTTATATAAATACTTGCATGCCCCCTAAAATAATACTGCTGGAGTACCTTCACTGTGTATGTGTTTTGCTGTCCCTCTGTTATTCCTCCTGGAAACGTAGGAGTAAATGGACAAACTGTACATTATAATTGCCCTTGTCAATATTCAGTGTTTTTACATACTCTGACCATATCCTATCAGTACTGCCAGTATAAGACTGTCTTGAGACACAAGGTGACAAGAGGTATGGTAACATTTTTCAAATCTTTTCCAGGAGGAGTAACAAAGTCATCCATATGGTGAGGAAAAAGTCTGCATAGAATCCATGGCGAAATTGACATGTTGTTCTGATTTCAAAATCCGCCGCGTGTCAATTGATGTTGCGGATTGTCAATGCGGATTTCACTTCTTCAAATGAGGGGGTGAAATCTGCCTTAAAATCCGCACCAAAATCCATGTCAATATCTGCATATTATATACAGTACATACTTCGATGCAGATCTTGTTACGGAAGCGCATCAAAATCCACTATATGTGACTATAGCCCTAAAGGGGCACTGTATAGGCAAATATGTGACTGGTTCTTCCATTATGACAACGCACGGCGCTGAGTGTTAGGCAATTTTTGACGAAAAATGACATGACCCCCTGGCCTCACCCTACGTACTCACCAAAACTTCCTCTGCGCGACTATTTTTTTAGTGCTTTGAGCAGTGAAAAAGGAAATAAAATGTCTCAGCTGCACGCTGTTCGTATGAATCAGCCGTCACAAAGTAGGCGAAAGACTGAACAACTTGTTAAAGAAAAATCATTGGAACGGAACGCAACCTGCTCAACAACGTCGGCTGCCGTACCGCCTCGGAAGGGCTCTGCAGACATTCACCTAACAGAAGCCTGGACTAGTAACACCCTGCACCCCAGAGGAAGATTCCTGCTTCTTTTAAATACCCGCTCGTATGTCTAATATCCCAATAGACTGTATAGTCTTATCCAAAGGCCAGTATCACATGAGCACATCCCGGGGTGCATAGATGCTCCCATTATATGCCCAAGTATCCTGGCCCAACCGCAGGTCTACTGACCCAACCTCAAAGCTCATAAACTCATTATATGTGTACATTAAAGTCTAACTGTACTTTCCAAAAACTTTTGACTTGTGATAGGGACTTGTCAAAAGTTTTTGCTCGCTGGGCTCCAGGTGCTGTGGCCCCACCCGTCGGTAGAATGGAGCAGCTGAAGTGCTTATCTGTCTTCTATCATACTTTACTACCTGGAAATGGGCCCCGTAGACCTTTTATTGTGCCCGTCTCGACTTAGCGAGCAGTGACACATCTCAGCGCTTCGGTTGCTTTGTTCTAGTGGTCAGTGGGAGTCTCAGCACCCAGAACCCCTGCGAATCAAAACTTTGACATGTCCCTATGACCTGTCAAAAGTTTTTGGAAAGTGTAGTTAGACTTTAAATATGTAGAGAAGTAAAAAAAAGTTGAAGGAGTTGGATGACTTACGGTTACACAAAGTTTCTGTCAAATGAATGATAATTAGAGATGAGCGAGTATACTCGCTAGGCACATTACTCGAGCGAGTAGTGCCTTAGCCGAGTATCTCCCTGCTCGTCTCTAAAGATTCGGGGGCCGGCACGGGTGACAGGTGAGTTGCAAGGGGGGGGGGAGAGAGATCTCCCCTCCGTTCCTCCCCGCCACTCCCCGCCCCCCGCATCTTTAGAGACGAGCGGGGAGATACTCGGCTAAGGCACTACTCGCTCGAGTAATGTGCCTAGCGAGTATACTCGCTCATCTCTAATGATAATCAAATTTTATTAAACTTTGCAATGTGGTTCCGCTTTGGATTTTGTGTCTAGCTCTATATCTTCTCCTGGAACATCAGAAGTGTTTGTTCACCGGTTGCTATGGATACGTCCTATAGGCATTCTAGGTCAGGCTTGCTTAGTAAAAACAACCAGGGATGTCTTTTTTTCTCTTTAGCTCTTGGAAACAGCTTGTTGATCAATAGCAGGCTTTAGTGGGGGGGCACACAGCAAGGAAGTACATAGCAGGGAATTGTGGGAAATGTAGTTTCAAGCTGCATGTCAGTAGGGATGTGGTGGCCATCTTGGAAAATAGTGATGTGGGGAAACATAAGAAACGGAGAACAGGATAACAAGGTAATGGCTACGAGAATCATAGCCATAACCAGCTGTGCATAAACATGGCGCTAACACCTTACATATCTGGAATTTTAGAGAATTTGCTCCACAACCGGAACGCCCCTTTAAGTATTAGGATTCATGCACACTTCTGTGTTATTATGTACAACCTCTGAGGATACAAAGACACCTAGAGACGTCTTGGTGCCCTATGTGCCTTTGTATGCCTCTGATTTCTGTAGATGCTATCGGAGTGAGATATTTTCCCCTAGAGGCAGTTAGTATATGGTCCTCATCACTGTATATACATATAGAAGACCACGGTCACACAGGCTAGTTACGGGGACTAATGTAATCAATTGTCGCAGCGATGCAGTATATTTGCTGGTAAATAATAGGAACTCATTAAATAATTAGTCTGGGGGTCAACAGACGGTAGAACTGGAGGGGCACTATTTCTCCTTGTGGAGACCGCCAAGATGATATAGGGAGACTTATAGGCCATGCAATGCTCCCTGGGAAATAAAGTAACACTGGTGGATTTATTTCCTCTTGCAAAGCCTCTCCCTGACACTAGGGGGCAGTAGCTGTCTTTTGGCTTATGTTCATCTAAAAGTACAAATTGCTGTTAGACGAAAATCCTCTCCTGCTGCTGTACATAGCACTTAATTAGTGCAACCCCTATTATCCCACCTTCACGTAAGCCTCCCACTTCTTTGATGGCCTTATAGACCAGTCACTGCGGGAGAATGTAAAAAAAAAGATAGGTCTTTTAGTTCTTTTTTGTCAAGTTTTTTAAATTGTCTGCTAACTTATCATCCCATAACTAGGCATCAAGAGTGGGAAAGTTGGGTCAATCTTACCAGCAAGGTATTGATGGCCTTGTGGGGCGTCACCCAGCTTTACCAGGAGCAGATATGATGCATTAGAGAACAAGGACTGGGGCTTACTAGTGATTTATTTTCTAGGTCAAGGTCCTTTTAAATAATACGATCTGGGTCCTTCTATTCTTCATGGATGGGCCCCGCTGTGTAATGGATAGGATTCGGCTACAGATCAGTATCTATGATGATTGTCACATGCATTATGGTATTAAATGACCCCCGTTCACACAGCGGCAGATTCGGAAACCTCCGCACAAGACTAATGGTTGTTGTATCTGAGGATTAAAGGTCATGTACATCTGTTCACGCAGACTAAAATGCGATTCCTGGGATGACATTATAGGGCTGAGGCCTGCAGCAGTGAAGGGGTTAAAGGCCTCATTTGGCGCTATGCTCTAAAGATGCCATGTGCGTATATCTACTTACGTATACATGGGGGTGACATCAGTACTAGTAATTGCATGACTTGTTGGACCCCATCCATAGGCCTTTTTACGGCAGGCATGAAGGGCCTTATTCTACATTTAACCATGGATTCTGCATCATATAAGCATCCAATTCATTTGAATGCAAAACTGCGTCATAATCTATACGCCACAGATATGTTGAGTACCGTTCATTTAACTGCGTTGTACGCAGGGTAACTCCATCCCCCTCCATTTTTTTCTGCTGCCATAGAAGTCTATGGGAGCTTTCTGGGTAACATGGCGAAAGATAGGGCAAGACCTACCTTATCAAGCCCCATAGAAAAAAGACGTCCGAGAACCATAGAGCTTGTCTGAATTGTAAGTTTGTCTGAATGAAGCAATTGAAATCCAATGCATCACACGGTCACGTTATAAGTGCGACTTTTTAACACGCAGAAATGCAGTCGTCTGAACAAAGACCTCTAATGCACGGATTTCTGCAGAGGATTGCAATCTGGATGGGATTTTTCCAACATGGATGACTACTATGTGAACATACCTGAAAGTGGACGCCCCTCTGATCACCGATACACAACTGGGAAGGGAAAGACCCAATATTGTTGGAATCGAAGTAAACAATAACAGTCATGTCTAGCATCCCCCATTGAAGTCAATGAGGGTGCAAAAAAAAGGGGAGCTCATATGGATGACATCGGAGTATAATTTTTTTTTCTGCACACCCATTGTCGTGTAACCTTTTATGGGTGTTTTCTGTGCGTTGTGGCAAACATGACATGAATGGGCCATCCTTCTATTTTTTTTGCACACAAGAGAAATGGATGATACACGGATAACACACAGACGTACAAAGAAGACACACTAAAAAAATATGGTCATACACGGCCATTAAGATTGGTCAAAATCAGACATGTTTGTGTGAATGAGGACTAACAGAGAAGGCGCCTACAATTAATTACCTTCACACAGGCGGCCCAATATCGCACTTGTCAACGTGCATCTTTACCGGTGGATGCAAGACGTTTTTCGCTACTTCGGTGAAGGATGGCAGAGTGTTTTCCATTGTTTTCAATAGGGAGAACTTGCATCGCACTCGTGTGCACCTAGCACGCGGTGTAATGCTGTCGCCAGCCTATTGAAGATAATGGGCGATGCAAGAGCGTGCCCAAAAATAGGACGGGCCGCGATTTGTTCCCCACATTGCAGAAAAAAAATCGCTAATGTGTATGACCCTATTTTAAAGGAATGGGTTCATATTCTTGCGACATTTGGGCATCACGTGCGATTTTCTCGGCCATGTATCAGCAGCCTAAAACAGACACCCTTCTAGAATGGTTTCACGCACTGCATTTCCTGGAAAATCGTCAGCTTTTGATGCAAGTTTTTGGCAGCAAAGCCAGAAGTGGATCCAGCAAGAAGAAGTAGACGTCCTTCCTTTATATTTTCCATTCCTCTCGAACCCACTTCTGCTTTGGTTCTAAAAACTGCCTTGATTTCCCAAAAACCCCCGCTTACCAGAATATCCAGACCAGAACTGAATGGCCTGAAATGGATCAGGGAGGTTTATGTTAGCAAACACGACGCTGCTGGTAGACGAGACCTTGCGGGCGGATGACATTAATTGTCCCCAACTGTATGGAATGCCCTATCCGTTACACAACAGCAAGTCTTCTTTTTTTTTGGGGGGGGGCGAAGGATCCTCCCAAGAAATGAAGGGTGCCTGCTTAAACTAAGGAGGGACAGCGAGTCCTGATAGGGGTGAAATTTTTTGTAATTCTTCCCCCGGGAAGGCATTAGTCTATCAATCTAATAAATTGGAAAGCTATTAGCAGGTCGGGTTTATGCGTTTCAAGCTGTTAACTAGAGTTTGATGGATTGCGTTCCTTTTGATGGGATATGGAGGCCTGATCTGACTGGCTTTTGTGCTGCCATAAATTACAGGGCTGCTTCCCGGAGAGAATCTCCCCTGCAGGCTGCGGCTGCTCCCAGCACACTGCACACCCTCTGCTTTATGGAGCCATTTAGCCAGCAAGCTCCTCAGCAATCCTAGCCTCCAAAAAATCGAAGCATAATCAAGGTGTATGTTTGGAAAATTTATTGTTATAATTTTCCCCGAGTAATCTCCTCCATTTTCCCGGCAGCTCTAACTCATAGATCATCATCTAAGAGGCAAAATGAATAGCAGTTTAAAATTTATCGGTCTTTGATTCTCAATTATACGTGTTTATGGCTTCATCTGTCTTCGGTGGCTTCAACCTTTTCCATTCCGATGGAATATTATTTGTACGAGATCCATTAAATTCACAATCCAGCCCTAATGGTCGGCTGTAGCATTTTCAGAAGGAAATTTTTGAAAGGTGCCGTGCAAAAAAAAAAAGCGCAGCTGTTATGACATTAGAAATTGCCTTATTGATGGCTCCCCTCTCTGCCGCTCTCCGTGCAATTTGTAATCTGGTCCATATCTATATCTTAGGCTGACAGCTCCAGAACAGCCCTTTAAGCCCCTCTCACACATCATCACACTCGGTGACAGAGGGCGTCCAGACCGACAGCGTCCGTTCACCCTCATAAGGCTCTGTAAGGAGCCGCGTTAGGGGGATTGGCCCTATGGACCGCTCGCAGTCGGGGGAACCAACCGCAGAACTATGTGTCAATGAGCAAAAGGCATCGAGGGGCATATACTAAAAGCACTTGATCCAGCTGTCCTGGCATAATGGGAGGGAAGGCCTAAACTAGGACTGGCAAGGAGTCCCACTTTGGTTTTACTATGTGGCCCACCCTGTTTTCTATTATGTGTGCGACGGATCCAAAATAGATGTATATTATAGTATAAGCTTTGCAAAACTGCTACAACAGTTGTGGTGGAAGGGATCCTACATTGAACTGCCTCCCGCAACATCATAAGTGCATGCATTCAGAAATGTCACTCTAGCAGTGGCAGCATGCAGTCAAACCCCCTTCCCGTAGTAGCTGCATGCAGTCAAAATTCCCTGCCCCCAGTAGTAGTAGCTGCATGCAGTATTTTTCCCCTTATAGTAGCTGAATTCAGTCAAAATTTTCCCCTCTAGTAGTGGCTGCATGCACTCAAAATACCCCCCCAATAGTAGCTGCTTGCAGTCAGAATTTTCCCCATAGTAGTGGCTGCATGAAGTCAGAATTTTCTCGCTAGCAATGACTACCTACAATCGGAATTTCCGCCCAATAGTGGCAGCATGCAGTCAGACGTTTTCCCCCTATTAGTGGCAGCATGCAGTCAGAAGTTTCCCCCAGTGGTGGCTGCATGCAGTCAGAAGTTTTCCCCCCAGTAGTGACAGTACGCAGTCAGGATTTCCCCCCTAGTAGTATGCTATATGCGACTACTAGAGGCTGTATGCAGTCAAAATATTCCCCCCCTTGTAATGGCTACATGTAAGCAGGATTTCTCTACTCGTAGTGCCTGCATGCAGTCAGAATTTTCGCCTGTCGGTGCTGACATACAGTTAGAATGTCCCCCCAATAGTGGCAGCATGCAGCCAGAATGTTGTCAGTTTAATATTGCCCTATGACTTCTATAAACACCACTGGCCAAATAGAATATTTTTGACATTCTAAAAAAATGGAAAAGAAAAATAAGTTACATTTTTGTAACGTGTGTTTATGCTTATATAGAGAAAAAAAAACTTTTAAAACAAAATTCTAGTAATTCTACCATTGTCACCCCCCCTCGTCCCGTTAACAATGGTAATACGCAGTGAACATCATCATCCAGTACATTTTTGTTCTGTAGTATCCTTTGCTGCCATGGGCTTGTGTACGGTATAACCTGGGCGCACCATAGCTGGGGACCACAAACAGACATGATGGATGACAGCTGGACTCAGCCCTCTACACTTATATAAACTCTATTGCTGTTTGTGGCAATGCAGCATTTTGACTTAGGGGGCATTCTACCAAAGCTGCTTATTTTCCAGTGCTCAAGTGCTTACACCTTCATAGGCAGGAAGGTTTATGAGAGATTTAGGTAGCTGCAGTCCTGGGAGAATCTCAGGTTGTAAAGCATAACATAGGAACCTCCAAATATGCCTGACTGCGAGCGAGGAAACGAGCAATAGGAAAATAGGAAGAGAATAAAAAACAAAGCGGTGAATATTATAGGGCGGGCAGACTTCGGCACCTCTATGGTGAACTCACAATTCAGGTAAAGCGTCACTATATGCTATAGTGCACACATATAGTACCGGTAATACGGGCAAATGTCCTGTCTGCATTATAGATGGCAATGCTATGTAATGCAGAAGCTGCCCCTATTGTCAATGGTGCACAAACTTACTTCTGTATATATGGACATAGCACTGAGATATAAGCTCATATGGAAGTACTCTACAGGGGCCAGGGCAACATCAATGTTCTGTATGGACCACCATCACTGGCCTTAGCTACATGCAACCGCTTGGTTGCACAGGGCCCCGGCCACCAGCATGTAGGGGGGGGTACCAAGCAGATGTTAGCTAGGTGTGATTGCCCCACTTAGGGCCATCCAACTAAATTTGGAAGCATCTCGTGGGGCTACATGAATCCTCCTCCTCCTGGCTTTGTATCCTCCTCCCTTATGGTCCAAGGTGTCAGCCCATCACTACAATTGCTTAATTTTGCTTCTGTATTTCGGTTAGGAACTTGACTTTGGGGCTATACTTATGTTAGGAGATTGGTTCTGGTGCTGCATCTATGTATTGATGTTTGGTTCTGGTGCTGTATTTATTTTATGAGCTTGGTGTTGGTGCCGTATTTATGTTATGAGTTTAGTTCTGGTGCTGTATTAATTCATTGAGCTTGATTCTGGTGCTGTATCTATGTACTGAGCTTAGTTCTGTTACAGTATTTATTCATTGAGCTGTTCTGCTGTGGGTATGCAGCCATCTTGCTGCTTCCTGTACTAGCGGAGTATAGGCAGAATGTCTATCAGTGCAATAAATATAGCTGTTTTTCTTATGATGGAGGATGGGCGGCACTCAAAAAGAATTTGCACAAGACCCCATCTAACCTTAGAATGGCACTGTGGACCAGTATTGTTTCTTCTATAGTTAGGGTTCCTAGTGCACATGTGCCTTTCTGGCAGGTACGTTACACAACACTCCTCTATAGTAGTTAACCGAACACCCCTTTATATAGCAGAATGAGGAACAACTCACAAAGAGCCGATAATGGCTGGTGGTTGGACTCAATTGTACCTATCTTCATGAAGAATGCAATGAAATGGCACAAGCAAAAAAAAACAAAAAAAAACCTTGGCCAGGATTTGGGTAGGCAGTTCAAGACAGTCCTGCAAGAGAGGGCATCATTTGGGTATCACTGGTATCAAGGCTCACCAACAGTTTTCCAGAAACAACAACTTTCACTCTTAAAGGGGACAGGGCTGCCAAATTTTCTGAGCAGGAATGTGGAGATGAGTAATAGCAGGTACTACTTAATATTGGCTTGGCATGTAGTATATTCCCATTTAACCATGACCCAAAGCAGGTATGCCAATTTTTAGTAATTTTCTGCTACTGCCTAGGGGATTTTATTATGGTGCTCCACAAATATCACAATGTGTTACCACAAATCTACATACCATAATATCCTTAAATTTAAACCTTTCTAGATGGGTGATGGCAGGAAGAGGGTTAAGTCTTGGCCTGATTCTTCGTTAAGAAATGGATACTAACTGCCGTTTCCGGTCATGGCCCCCATTACATACATAATTTCTTCTATGTCAATATTTTGCATAAAAGGTTAAAAAAAAATAAAAAAATTTGCCCCCCCCCCCCAAAAAAAAACACCTGGGACAAATATCGGAGTGCGTTGTTTTCCACGTATTAGTTTTTATATCTATTTTGTAGATTGCAAATAAAAGTCAAGGAGAAAGAATTGTTAGTGGGGTGAGATTTTTCATCATTTGCTTGTTAGATGGTGATGGATGTTTAGCTATAAAAATACCTAAACTAAAACCTTTAGCCATCCAGCAGCCTACTATTCTCATCATCGCTCTAATAGGAATCAGTGACTGCTCAGCACCATTTGTCATTTTCACACAGGAAGAATCAATATCTCGGCTATGAAATTAATAATTTAACACTCCCCCATACATTATTTTCCCTTTCAGTTCCTGTTAAGTAGAAGTTAGGCCGGGGGAGCGCGATCGCCTCTCATCAGAGGAACAGCTGCCCCTCCAGCTAGACAAAAGCTGGAATATTCATCAAATATCAGAGCGGCTCTGTATTCTGTATAGAGTCTCATTCCGTCCTCTTAGTTGAACACGCCTCCTGCGTGATGTCACGATGACATCATTAAAGAAGTAAATACTCTATTAATTACTTACACAGAGATTCTGGCCTCATTATGTATTAATATACTATTCTACATCTATTAATCATTAGTGAATATTGACTTGGTGTAGTTTATCTTGTAGTTTTGCTCTAGGCATTATAAAACTTCTTAGATTGTACCTTGGCCAGAATGCTTTTTGCGTCCCCCTGTCATAAGAAAAAAATGATACACAGTAAAACCTCTACTAACGTTGGTAATCCATCCGAAAGCAATCAGCTTTACCTGAAAGTGTTGCTACTCGAGGTAATTATTTCCATAGGAGTCAATGTAAATCCAATTAATTCGTTCAAGACATTCCAAAAAACACACCAAACCACATGTAATGGAGAATAAATATGGTCTTTAATGGTCAAAAACAATAACAATAGTGAATGAATATAAAAGATTGTTGTAAAGAATAAATGAACATTTAACATGTTATTGAACATGTTACTGTGTGTTATCTGTGGTGTTACATAGGACTGCAGGTCAGATCTGCTACATTATTTGTCCTCAGCGTTATCACAGTGTTCTCTGTGGTGTTACATGGGACTGCAGGTGACTTCATTATCTGTTCTCAGTGTTACCTCTGTGTTCTCTGTGGTGTTACATAGGACTGCAGGTGACGTCTGCTGTACTACAGCCCATCTTCTGTCCTCAGCGTTATCACTGTGTTCTCTGTGGTGTTACATAGGACTGCAAGTGACATCATTATCTGTCCTCAGCGTTATCACTGTGTTCTCTGTGGTGTTGCATTGGAGTGCAATTGTACAGTACTGTACTGGTGTATTACCCGTGGCCAATGATGGAGAAGGAGGAGTAGACGCTGAATAGGAGATCACGTGGGTTCAGCAGCAAGGTCACGTGGGCCGACACACGCCGGTGTTATTAGAGGCAACCAATGTTACTAGAGACAAATTTTTTGCTAAAAAATGGCCTTAGTTGAAATCGGCCTTAGTAGATGTCAATGCTAGTAGGGGTTTTATAATATATTGCACTGATGAGTAGTCTGCCTGTAATCTGCATGTGCAGAAAGTAGCACATTAGCACCATGCCTACAGCAGAACAGCTCAGTGAATAAATACTGTATCAGAACCAACTCATAGCATAAATACAGCCCCAGAACCCAGCTCATAATATAAATACAGCCCCAGAACCAAGCTCAGTACATAAATACAGCTGCAGAACTTAACTCGGTACATACCTACAGCATTAGATCTAAGCTTATAACATAGATACAGCACTTGAACTAAGCAATTCTATCTAAGGGTGTGTGTCACCCCCAGCCTACAAGGTGGTCGCCGGTGCCCTGTGCAACTGCATGGGTTGCACAAAGCTAAGGCCAGCCATATACAAAATAAAGGCCAGATGAAACAAGAGGGGATAAGAAATGAGAGCTATGTTCCTGATCAACTAAAGTCTGCAAAGCAATTGTATAGGTAAGTAAGTGCGCTCACCATCAAGTAGGACTGTGGGGTCAGTCAAAATGCCGAGTCATATTATAGCTTCACATATTATTATATTGAAGGGGTTTTCCAGGACTAAAATATTGATGACCTATCCATGGAACGGATAGGTTAGAGTAGTGGGGGCCAACACCTGGCACCTCCTCCGATTAGCTGTTTGAATAGGCCGCAGCACTCGGGGGCCTCTTTACCGGATACAAGGCATAATGCCATACATTGTATAGTGGCGGTCCCTGCCATTGGAGCTCAAGCCTAATCATTTGAATTGGACTAAGCTAGCTATACAGATGTCACATGACCAATGGATGTGATGTCCCAGGTCTGAGAAGAAGTCGGAGCGCCCACCCAAACGCCTTGGCTCTTCAAATAGCACATTGCTGGTGCCAAGTGTTGTCCCCCACTGATCTGATATTGATGACCTATATTGAGGATAGTAAATAAAGCAAAGACAGTGCTCCATAGTGCCGGACATCCGCTATACGTGGTAGGATGTGATCACAATAGTCTCACCTAGCGATGTTGTGCAATACCAGACCCGTAGATGTTGTCCAATCTAAACTGGTTCCTAAAAGTGGAATAGTCCTGCAAAAATTGGAGTCTTGGTCTGGTCATCCCTAGAAGTGTTCCCTATGGAAAAACCTATCAATCTATCAAGATGATGAGGGGTTAAATAGGTCCATTCAATCATTAGTGGTTTATTCATGGTCTTCAGGAGAACATTATTTAAGACGTATTGGTTTTAACTGCAGGTCTCCACAAGAGAGCAGCCTTCATTTTCCAAATACAGTACCCTCAACTCATAGACATTTCTTGGGCCCACAGAGTAGGAATAAACTTTCTGATTTGTGGGGGTCGGATGACTGGGACCTCCACCAATCCAAAGAACAAGGGTCCTAAGGTTCCCAAAATGAATGGACCACCATTCCATTCATGTTAAAGGGAGTGCTGTAGATTGCTGAACACTTGTACTTAGCTGTCCCTTGCTGTCCCAGTGGTCGGACATCCACTGATCATAGAGTCCCATGGATAGGGAATAACGTTAAATGTTGGCCAACCCCTTTAATACTGGGCCAAGTTACCTGGCTGTCTTAAATCAGGGGCTGACAGGGAATAAGCTGGCATCGCTGCCATTAAAGGGATTGTACAAGATTAGATAAACACGGCTGCTTTCTTTTAGAAACAGCGCCATACCTGCCTAGAGGTTGTGTGTGGTATTACAGCTCATCCAGATTGAAATGAATGGGGATAAGCTGTGATAACACAGACAGCCTATGGAACCTCGCAATGGCCAGGAAAAGAGTTATCTCTCATTCCAGCTGTTTAACCCTGTAGATGCCATGACCAATAGCAACCACGGCATCTAAGGAGTTCGACAGAGGGAACAATTTTGGTGTGAAGATTGGTTTCTGTGACAACCATAGACCTGACAAAGGCTCCCAGGTCTGTCCTTAGGGGGATAAGGACTAATATAGCTGACTAAGGAGTCGAGGTCGCCTTATAGCCATAGTCAGTCTAGCGCTGGTCTACATTCATATATACGTAAGGTAACCATTGCTATTACGTCACACGATTTCGGAACGATGCAGCCTTCAGCGTTAAACGGATGACACCATTGATCAGTTCTTGTATAGAGAAGAGCGACGGAAATGAGAACAAACAGTGATCATCATCTGCGCATTTTTAAGTAAATCGCTAACTTATGGTATTTCGTAATGGCCTATTAAGAAAATGGATGTAGCAATTATGCGCGGTGACAAACGCCGACAATTTATTTTTCACATTTAAAGCGACACTTATGCTTTAGTGGGTATCATAATAATGAAAAGCTAAAGCCCATAATCAATGCAATCCTTTCTCTTACGTCAGTAAATTACTCTTCGCATTTTGTAAATCAAGCTCAGAGATTAAACTCGGCTTTTGCGATCAAGCTGTTGCCATGGTTACAGAATCCTCAACTACCTTAAAAAGGTTTTTCGTCGTTGAACTGGCGTCATAGGTGCTTTATCCTTCGTACAATGGTGGGAACGAGGGCGCGGGTGGAACTCAATGGGTTAATGATGTGAGCAGTCTTGGCAATCCGGTAATTTATGGCGGGCTGAAGGTGGGCATGTGGGCTCTGGAACCGTAGATCACTGCATCAAATTTTTATTGGTTTAAAGAATGTGCTTGGACTGAATTATTATCTGACCCCCCAACCAAGATTAAGTCAGAAGAAAGTGACCTGAGAAACAGCGAACGATTTATGGCCGGCAGTGAAATTACCCCTGATATATAGGATTTACGGTTCATTTCTGTCAGCGCTAATACAAAATAATACCTTGTCTTGTATAGCTCTGGATATGGCCTGTACATACATACCCATGAGTATATACCTATAGCTAGGACCCCGCACTGGTTTAAAGGGGTTTTCCAGCACGCCAATATGGATGACTTATCCTTAGGATAGCCCATGAATATCTGATCGGAATATAATGCACTTTTTTGACAACGATCTTTGAGGTAAGTCAAGTTCTGTTTACTTCTGCTATGGTTCCAGTATCCAAGTATGATATCCCTTTTAATATAACCGTAACCCAAATTCTACACATTGTCAGTGTCCGTATTGCTAACACTTCCTATAGCAGGCCTGCTAACGTATTTTCCCTAGTGGTTTTACTGAGGCTGGCCTCACTTACAACTCTTTGATGATGAACCCTTCATTGCCCTCTTCAGGCAGCAGTAACTTCAACAGTCGTTCTCACCTCCAGGGGTTCACGCTTTGTTGCCTTTTCCTCTCTGGCAGCAGCAGTTCCTCTGCAGGCTGTTGCACCTCTCCAGTACCAGGTACCAGCAGCTCCCCATTCACTAATAAAGTCTCTACACTCTTTTAATAGTGCTGACATCATCTAACTAGAAAGTTCCAGGGAGTTCTGTTTGGAGCCGCCATCTTGGTGCTCCGTTGTGAACCCCAGTACACCCTTTAGGGGAGCCTCTTACATGTTCAGATGGGGCGTAACACTGCAGATGTCTGCACAGGAATTGCTTGCGTAGAATGCGCAGTACTTACAGTAACAGAGTAGTAGATGTGATAGTTAATCTTATTCACATGTTGCAAACAAATCAGTTCAGATTTCTAGTCCGCAGCATGTCCATTTATACTGGGAGTTTACTCTACGCATTTCACCTTCTGCAATGCATAGTATCAGGGGTGTAGCTAAAGGCTCATGGGCCCGGGTGCAAAAGTTTATCTTGGGGCCCCCCAACTTCTCTTAACCACTTAACACAGAGCTGTAACTTAAAGCTCCTGGGCCCCAATGCAAAACCTGTAACAGGGCCCCCAACTATAATGCTTTATTCATAGTACTGGGCTCCCTATATGGAGAAAAGAGGCCTTATGGGCCCCCTAAGGCTCCTGGGCCTGGGTGCAATCGCATCCCCTGCATCCCCTATAGTTACGCCAGTGCATAGTATGAATTACATGGCAAATCTGCAGCAAATCCACATGTGACACGTGTGGATTTTGTCGTGGATTCATCATAGATTTTTAGCTGGTGGATATGGCAACATTTACGGGTTCCACAAGGGGGGTGCACATGTGTATCCGTTGTGTGTGGCCAGTGGTTTTATAACTGAGCTGGACCCAACCGATGAAATTTTGGTGCACTTTGTACATCAGTCCGGCATCCATATCTAGACAGAGAAACCCAGCATGCAGTGCTTTGCTGCCGGCACAAGGAGACATCCAGCACCAAAAGCGATGCACCAGAGGCCATATATGATCCAATAGAAAACTGTGGGATCAGTTTCACCATCAGATCCCCTCCAGCGTTTCACTAGAACACCAGAAAACTTAACGTGTGCAAATACGCTTGTGTGAAGAATCCCTAACAGCAACTGGTAACCAATAATTGTGGCTTGCCACATAAAGTCCATAAGTGACCAAAGAGCGCTGTGCACAACTAGCGGGCTTGTAAACACTCAGAGAGAAGTTCCTAAAAGTCTCCGGCTCGTTTACTGTCAAATCTCTGTCCCTTTTTACTAGATGTTCAAGCCAAGAACTTACTAGTGTCCCACAGAGCAGTGTTATGTGACTAGCAGGCCTGCATAGTCCCCAATAGTCACTATGCGTGTGCACATGTTAGGCTTTTATTGAGGTTGACCTTACTTCCGATCCCAATGTGTAACTCGCTGGAATATCCTTTTCCTGTCAATCACGGTCCGGTGATGCAGCAGTCCTGGTGCTGTATGCTGTATTTCCCTGCAGGTCGCTGCAGTATCCTATACAAGTCCCTGCAGGGGGTGGAGCCTAGTGGTGCTGTAATGGAGGGTGGGTGAGCGAATGTGCTTCCCCAGTACATGTCGATTCTGAAATCTGCATTGCGTAAAAAAAGAATTGACGTGTCAATTTTTGGGATAGTTTCCATTTGTAAACAACATCATTCTGCCGCACGTGGATTTGCCGCGTTAACAGGGGTTTGTTTTTTTGCACAACTCAGCACAACGTATTGCCGCTATGTACGAGGCTTTTCTGCGCACGTGTCAGCACATTTTACTGTATTTTTTGCGCATGGAGGGCATGTTCATTTGCCCTTTACAGACAAGCTTGCCTTGATTTAAATGACTGTTTAGCCTAATGAGTTCCAGATGTTTTCTTTTTTTTTCACGGAATTGCGCAGTGCATTGTGCATTGCCTGTCTACTTGCCCAACTCCCATAGACATCTATGGGAAGCTTTGGTATGCAAATGCGCACAAAATAGATCTGGTTCTATTTTTTCACGCATGCAAAAAATGGGGAAATCGACGTTTTTTTCTAATTTTTTTCTGCAAGTCTGCAGAAATTCTGCACATTGCTACCGATGGGCGAGAGAAAAAAACGTGTGTTGCGTTCACCTGTCCATGTGAGTATGATGTGATTTTTAATTGTTGCTATTGAAATCGCATGTTCAGCGATGCAATGGAATTTTCTCGCTGATCACAATGCACTCGCAGTGAGCATCGCAATTTTACAAGCTTCTTGCACCCATACCACGCTTACCCGTCTGAATGCACTCTAAGGGTGACTACCCACTACAGTTTTTTTTCACAGTGAAATTCGCAGTGTTTTTTTTCTGCAGGGGTCTATGGGACTTGCAATGTTAAAATCGCGCAAAATCGCAATTTACCACGAAATCGCGATTTTGTGAGATCGCGATTTTAACATTACAAGTCCCATAGACCCATGCAGAAAAAAAACGCTGCGGATTTCGCCATGAAAAAAAAAAGTAGTGGTTAGTCACCCTTAGGCTAGCTTCACACGGGTAAGATATCGGCCTGATATCGCACTTGCCAGCATGCAATTTCCCCGCGGATGCATTACTTTGGGGAAGTAGCAATGCTGACAGCTGCGGCAGGGGATCGCGCATTTTATCCCATTGTTTTCAGTGGGAGACCTCGCATCGCACTCGCGTGCACCTAGCAGTGCGATGCGATGCGATAAAACATCGCTCATGTTTGGCCCTATTATAGAATGTGGTTCCTATTCAGGCACAAAAAAGAACAGCACCATGCACTAACGCACGCGCAATTCAACCTTGTTCGCTGCGCAAATACGTTGTGCTAAAGCACGCATATTTGCGCATACGCTCGTCTAAAATCGCCCTAAGGGCTTTAACACATGGGCGTGTTTTAGTCCCGTTCTGAAAATCACGCCCGCCTAACGGGACGTAACCATTGTTTCTCACAAATTAATACTACGCGCGAGAAAAGATTTATCTTCCACAGTTTTTTTTCTCAATCCACAGCGTTTTTCGAAAATGCTGCGGATTCGTTGCGGACATTTCCCGCTGCTTGTGAAGATTTTAGAAATCTCTGTACGCCTTGTATTGTAAATTCCGCAGCATTTCCGCTGCGTATGAAGTTGTCAACCTGCGTTTTAACCGCGGATGCGAGGCGATTTTCAGGCAAAAACGTCTTGCATCTCTTCCGTGAAATTCCGATCCTCTGGCGCGAGTTTCACGTATGATAGCGGATCGGAAGTGTTTCCAATTGATTTCAATGGGAAGCGTGACATCACACGGCATGCCAGAGCTGTGCCATGTATGAAAGGTCCCATTAAAATCAACGGGCGGAACGCAAAAATATAGAACGCGCCACGCTTTTTCCCCTCTCATTGCAGTGAGGGGAAGCATCGCTCATGTGTATGACCGCTCAAAAGAATGGAGTCCATATTCATGCGAGTTCTGTGAGTCTCGCAAAAAACCCACAAAACTTGCGCAAGATTCTCGTCCGTATAAAATCAGCCTTAAGCTAACTCCATGGCCCGATATCGCGCTCGCCAACATGGGATTTCCGCGTGGATGCGAGGCATTTTTATATCAAAACCGCCTCGCATCACTTCGGGGAAGTAGCTGTCAGCCGCGGCGGAGGATGGGGGAGTATCTCCCATTGTTTTCCATGGGAGACCTCGCATCGCTTTTTGTGCACCTGCAGTGCGATGCCACCACCGACCCCATTGAAAGCAATGGTAGATGCGATGCACGGGCACGCCTGAAGATAGAATGTGCCGCGATTTTTTTTCTCGCATCACGGGGAAATTGCATGTTGGCGAGCGTAAGATGAGGCCCGATATTGCACTTGCTCGTGTGAAGTTAGCCGTACTTGTTTTAGTGCTCCTTTGCACACATGTATGTTTGTGTGTGCCTCAGCGCAACATATTTGCGCTATGAACGAAGCTTTTTTTGCGTGTAGCGGACCATTTTACTGTATTTTTTGCACGCGCAAAACATGTTCATTTGCGTGCGGTAGAAGAACGCATCCTGATTTAAATAGCTTTTCAGCCTACGGAGGTCCAGATGCGTTCTTCTTTTCATGGAACTGTGCAGTGTAATGCACGTCTATCTACATTTTCGCACCTTCCATAGACTTCTATGGGGACCTATAGTGCGCAAATGTGCACAAAATAGAGCAGGCCCTATTTTTTTTGTATGCGCAAATACGGATTTGTTCGCTTCCCAAGTATCATTCAGTTTCTGCATACAGAAAAACGGAATGACAGATCGGCCGTCTAAACAGGCAGTCATTCATTTACGAATGACTGCCTGTTTACTATGAATGTCGGCGGGCGGCTGGAACGATCCCCGACCGCTCCGCCTTCATTCACTAGCCATGATGGTTCCTGCGTAAAAGCGTAGGGGCGATTATCCCTGGGACAACCTGTTAGGTGACCTGATAGTCCCGTATAAAAATGGCGCTAGGCCTCATTCACAGAGCGGAATGACAGCGCAGGTTCCAACACTTATTCTGTGCGCAGTCTGCGTCGGAATCTGTGTGTTTTCCACTTTTTGTTATTTTTGCGCCATAGTTCATACAGTGCGGATATTTATGCACGCAGACTTGAAAAACGCGTCGCAGTGCTCAGCTGTGGATTCGCTCCGTCAGTACGGCAAAATCTGCATGCGGTCCTGTAGCATTTCGAAATGTAAATCTGTGGACTCTGCGAATGGCGTTTAGGGCTATCCTGTATCTTGAATAGGTGAGTGTCGTCCGTAAAACGGAGGCGCGTGCGATGAGTTTTCCACACAGTCCATATCTGCATGAGAAAATGTGGCGGTTAGTATTACGCAATAGAATAGCGTGAGTCCGTTTTTTTGACAAACGACACACAGACGAAAAAAATGCCAGTGTACCGTAGGCCTAAGGGCGTATGCGCAAATATGCTCGCCTCAGCGCAGTAAAAGAGGTTGAATTGCGCCCGTATTGGTGCATTGTACTCTACTTCTTGCGCTCACAGGGTCTGTTCGCATTTGCGCCACCCCCGCCCTGCCATGATTTAAATGGCTATTTAGCCTAATGAGATCCAGATATTCTCTTCTTCACAGAATTGCGTTTTTTTCGCACCTCCCGTAGACTTCTATGGGGCTCTTGTTGCGCAAAGACGCGGAAAAATGGAGCAGGTCTTACTTTTTTCTGTGTGCAAGAAATGCCCCCACGAGAAACGTGTTCTCCTTTTTTGTGGGGGCGCTCGCAAAAAAATAGCAACTGCTCTTTTTTTCTGCGTATTTGCGCCGCAAACATCCCCATAGAATCCTATGGGAGGTGCGCAAATGTGCATTACCGTGAAATAAAGAACACGCCTGGAACTCATTAGTCTGAATAGCTATTTAAATCAGGGCGGGGTTGTAACCCGCGCCAATGTGAACATGACGCTCCTGCGCGAATACATAAAGTACACAGGCACACGCGCGAACAAGCCGCGCTCACTGCGCATGTACGTTGCGCTGCGGCGAGCGTATTTGCGCAAGAGCCATAATGCTGGTGGGTTTTCAGTATCTTATGTGGATTCACCTCACACATCCGCAGGTATGGCCGCCCGCACCTCCCCACAGCGGCCATCCGCCCGCGTTATCTGCACCTCCCCACAAGGGACAGCAGAGGGCGCTCCAGCACCGACATGTTTTGCTCTCCTTTTTACCTCAAGAGCCACTAAAATGTACAAATCCCGGCTGTTACCGCTGATTTTTATGACTTATTTACGTAGCGCGTCTATTTAACAATACTGTTAGCGTTTGAGAATTCGTTTTAGAGAACATATTTCGTTATGGAACGTCCATAAAAATGTCCCGCCGCCTCCGCAGCGCAGGAGCCATCCTTCTGCCGGGCGCCGCCACATCATACCCGCCAGAATGAGCGATTCGGTGCCGGCGGAGGATGAAGAACCGCAGACGTCTGCACACCGGCCGCCGGCGGGACGAGCTCCGCGCTGAGAGCGGCCTCATCGGTCCCGCACACACTGCCTGTAGAAGGCGGCCCGATAGTCATCACATCCATCCCGACAGTCATCACATCCATCCCGACATCCCGATAATCATCACATCCATCCCGACATACTTATATCTGTCAGCGGGAAGGAGCATAATGTAGGGGTGTAAGCCGAAATCATACAGGCTCCACCAGAAGGACACCAATGGCAGATAGACAGATAGATAGATAGATAGATAGATAGATAGATAGATAGATAGATAGATAGATAGATAGATAGATAGATAGATAGATAGATAGATAGATAGATAGATAGATAGATAGATAGATAGATAGATAGATGATAGATATGGCATAGATAGATGATAGATAGATAGATAGATAGATAGATAGATAGATAGATAGATAGATAGATAGATAGATAGATATAATGAGATAGATAGATAGATAGATAGATAGATAGATAGATAGATAGATAGATAGATAGATAGATGGATAGATAGATAGATAGATAGATAGATAGATAGATAGATAGATAGATAGATAGATAGATAGATAGATGATAGATATGGCATAGATAGATGATAGATAGATAGATAGATAGATAGATAGATAGATAGATAGATATAATGAGATAGATAGATAGATAGATAGATAGATAGATAGATAGATAGATAGATAGATAGATAGGAGATAGATAGGAGATAGATAGATAGATAGATAGATTGATAGATAGATAGATAGATATAATGAGATAGATAGATAGATAGATAGATAGATAGATAGATAGATAGTAGATAGATAGATAGATAGATAGATAGATAGATAGATAGATAGATAGATATAGAGATAGATAGATAGATAGATAGGAGATAGATAGATAGATAGATAGAATGAGATAGATAGATAGATAGATAGATAGATAGATAGTAGATAGATAGATAGATATAATGAGATAGATAGATAGATAGTAGATAGATAGATAGATAGATAGATAGATAGTAGATAGATAGATAGATAGATAGATAGATAGATATGAGATAGATAGATAGATAGATATGAGAGATATATGTATAATTAGATAGCTAGATGGATGTTAGAGATAGACAGATGATAGATGGATAGATAGATAGATAGATAGATAGATAGACAGATGATAGATAGATAGATAGATAGATAGATAGATAGATAGATAGATAGATAGATAGGAGATATATAGATAGATAGATAGATAGATAGATAGATAGGAGAGAGATACCTAGATAATGTGATAGATATGAGAGAGATATATGTATAATTAGATAGATAGATGGATAGTAGAGATGGATGATAGATAGATAGATAGATAGATAGATAGATAGATAGATAGATAGATAGATAGATAGATAGGAGAGATATAGAGATAGATTATTAGGTAGATATGAGAAAGATACATAGATACTGAGGTAGATATGACAGGAATAGATAGATTAGGTAGATATGAGAAAGATACATAGATACTGAGGTAGATATGACAGGAATAGATAGATTAGGTAGATATTAGACACATAGTTAGATAGATTAGTTACATATTAGACACATAGATAGATATTACATAGAAAGATAGATAATGAGATAGCTATGAGAGGGATACATAGATAATGTGATAGATAAATTAGATAGATAGATGTATATTGAGATAGATACGAATGATAGATAGAAGAGATGGATAGATAATGATGTATACATGAGAGAGATGTAGATAGATTATTAGATAGATATTAGACAGATAGATATGAGAGAGATACATAGACAATGTGATAGATATGAGAGATACATAGATAGATTATGAAAGATAGATGAGCTAGATAGATATTGGATAGATATGAGAGAGATGCGCTAATAAACTGTGTAAATAAATAAATAATATTTGTGTATATATAAAAGATCAATTACAGATAAATATCATGTGGGATTTGCAGGCTGATGATTATAGTCCTGATGTGTGATGGTTTCCTCTCCTGTGACTTGTCCTGAGATGACTGGAGGATGCTGTGGATGAGGGGACTTGTTACTTATACACAGAGTACATTTGCGACAAATAACTGCGCACTTTCTCACATTTATCACTGAAGCAGGGGTGTGTATACGGGTATTTATCCTATGCGTCCATTATTATAGTAATCGTCTTCCCCGTATGGTCAGTGACTAGTGTGCTCCATACACTAGTGTCATGTCACTATGGTTATAGACTTGTAGATGCCGAAATATCTTGACAACAAGGTTAAAATCACAAAAGAGTTCCTCCAAGCCATGCACTGTCACATGTGACGTGGTATTACACTGAATATATCGTGATATCTATTCTACACTGCCACTCCGAAGCAGGAAAATATAGATACAGCCTCCTAATCCATAGGTACATATAGTATATGTTCTCTACACTGCACAAAGACTGGGGGTGATCTATATACAGTATACACGGTGTACTGCAAGATATAGATGAACTTGTCCTAGATTTACACAAAAGATTAGACATAGTAGCGTCAATACTACTACTAGGGTCAATAGGATAGAAAAATTTAATAGATATTTGTTTAAATGAAGCTGAGATAGATAGATAAATAGATAGATAGATAGATAGATAGATAGATAGATAGATAGATAGATAGATAGATAGATAGATAGATATGAATGGATAGATATGAGAGACATAGATAGATAGATAGATAGATAGATAGATAGATAGATAGATAGATAGATAGATAGATAGATAGATATGAGATAGATAGATAGATATGAGAGAGACAGATAGAGAGATAGATATGAGATAGAGAGATAATGGATACAAATTTTAATAGTTAGATGTTAGATGAAATAAAGATGATATACATAGATAATAACTGAGGTAAATGTGATGGACGGACAGATAGACAGACAGACAGATAGATAGATAGATAGATAGATAGATAGATAGATAGATAGATAGATAGATAGATAGATAGATAGATAGATAGATATTAGATCAAATCAAGATGAGATAAAAAAATAAATAAAATAAAAATTACATAGATGGATAGGTATAAAGAAGATACAATACAGATACGATAGATGGAGAAATAATGGATAGAAAGTTTAATAGATATTAGATTAGATAAAAATGATATATTTAATAAAATAAAGATGACATAGATAATGGATTAGATAGATAGATAGGATAGATAGATAGATAGATATGAGATAGATAGATATGAGATAGATAGATAGATATGAGATAGATAGATAGATAGATAGATAGATAGATAGATAGATAGATAGATAGATAGATAGATATTGGATACACATGACTAGGTAGATCTAATAGATCCAAGATTTATATCATTTCAATAATTGAATTTATCACATAGACCCCTAGATGAATCATTTCTTTAAACTGAAATATACGAGGTCAAGTACATTGTAATTAAGAGGCGCAAATAATAATCATCATCACAGTCCCGGGAGGTGATGTGTAGGAGGAGGTATAGAGCCAGGTGGAGTTGGGTGCAGTGTCTTTAAATCGATGCCTTGGAGTTTCGACATAGATCGCTGAATATAAATCGTTTGATTGACTCCATCAGTGGAACAGCGCAGGGAATGCGCTTATAATAAAACTATGGAGATGTATTGCATCAGCAGCACTTTTAGCTAACATTATATCTGCATAGAATCTATAAATGGGCATTACTTGGCATCGCTAGATTTGGCATAGTTGTTATTGTACAACATCAGTAAAGAGTTGTCATTACATCCCACAGGTGATAGGACAGTAGTTGGTGCCAGCTGCACTGAGCTGGCAGAACAGAATCCTCTAATGTGCCCTATATTTTGTATCTAAAGCAAAAGTGCCAACTTCCCCTGAGCTGTTCTTTAGGTTGTGCCAACCGTCAGATCTGTGTCATTTGCCTGCTGCACTTGTAGCGGTGTTTTACTAAAGCCATATCCTTTGTGCTAATAGCCTTGTCCTCATTTGCTGCCTAATTGGACTATCTAAAGCCAATAAGAGGAGAGTCCTTGCAGCCTGGAGCCAGAGCACTGAGTGTGAGGAGTTGGGCAGTGCTGCTGCTATGCTGAACCCTCCTCCTCCTCCTCCTCCACCTCCTGGTCCTCTTCCCTCCATCCCTCCTCCTCCTCCTCTTTGACTCTTCCGTCTCTTGCTTTTTCCCAGTTGCTATCTGCCTTCCCAGTTTGCAGGTGCTGACTGCTACTCCCTGGATGGCTGTTTAGTTTGTCATTGTACCTTACCGGCCTTCCTTTTCAAATGTTTGCTTGGGAGTTGTAGCCCCCCTTACCAGCTTCTACAATCTCCAGGATTTGGGGGTCAATTGGAAAGAAAAGCAAAAACTTTCATTTTTTATTTTTTGGTTGATGGTTACTACTGACCTGAGCCATGCCTGAAACGGGACAAGAAAGCAATACTACTACCCCTGCCAAGGAGTCCCCCTTCTCCATCAAGAGCCTCCTGACTTGTGAGCCACCTAAAGCAGCTCGTCCACCTAAAGCTCTCTTCACCCCTATCAAAGGGACCTTGGATGGAGCAGCCTTTGCCTTATCCCCCCTGACTGATCTCACCTTTCCCAGGCTGGAGATCCCAACTCAGAGGTTTGCTTTACCTGCACATTACTTGGAAAGATCCCCTGCTTGGTGGTACTCCTACACCTTGACGCATGGAGGTCATACACCCAGGACTGAAGGTAAATAATTCTATACCCCATCATCATAAAGTTTGTTAGATGAAAGGGTTAATGTGATAAGACGTGTATAGGTAGACATATCATAGCAATGGATAATCGTACTATTGCACCTTAACTAGAAAACAGTAGTAACTCCAATAAAATGTAAATATCGAACGATATTATCGAACGATCAAATCGAACCAATCTTGCAAAAAAAAATTCTGGTGCATTTAATTGGAGAAGAAAAAGATAAGAAGAAGGTAAGAATAAATGTCTAATAATAATGCTTTTTATTGGAGGATAATCGGACTACAGCACCGTAAGTAACTAGCAAGTAGAAGTAGCTCCAATAAAATGCAAATGTTGAACGATATTATTGAACAATCAAATCAAACCAAAATTTTCTTGGTGCACTTAATTTGTGGAGAAGAATACAAGAAGCAGGTAAGAAAAAAAATGTCTAATAATACTTTTTATTGGAGGAAAGAGGAGACATTTCAATTAGACTGAAATGAATAGGTTCCTGGTAATGGACAGGTGTATTAATAGGGAGCTAAGTGCTGCTGAGTTTCAGATGTTCTCTGATGGCTTTTTTCGGGCCATGAAGAAGAGTTTGATGGATGAAAAGAAAGATAATGAGATAAATAGGAGGGAGAGGAAATTGAGCTTTTTTAGGTGCATTGGATTCTCATCTTCTTCTCACATTACCTTCCTCTTTTCTGGATCTGCATATTAGACACAGTGTACTGGGTAGAGGACAATTATTCAAATAGGTAGGACTTAATGTATGAAAGGGGGACCTATAGTTTCGGTTCATGTGCATCTAATTTTGCTTTGTGTGGTGCACTGTACACGTACTGCTCTGGGCTTGGTAATTGCATCATGTTCCTCAGAAGACATGTTTGCAGATAAATTGGTTGTAATGATGACATAATAGATAATGTTATTGGGGCAATGACTAATGACTTCTCTGTTTGTTTGTCTTGATAGTTCCTGAGAAGAACCTTCTGCTTGGTCCCTCATCACCAGTCTCTGGTGGAGAAAGAGAGTCTCCAGAACCCATCCATAGTCTCAAACCAGACCTGGACCACAAGGAAAGTGACTCCAAGAGCCCAGAAGAGATCATCTTAGAAGAAAGTGAACCTGAGGAAGGGGGCAAAAAAGATGAAAGTGGTGAGGATTGGAAGAAAAGGGAGGACAGTCCAGACAAGAAGCCTTGTAGGAAGAAGAAGACCAGGACGGTGTTCTCCAGGAGCCAGGTCTTCCAACTGGAGTCCACCTTTGATATGAAAAGATACCTAAGCAGTTCAGAAAGGGCAGGACTGGCAGCTTCTCTCCATTTGACAGAAACCCAGGTTAAGATTTGGTTCCAGAACCGTAGAAACAAGTGGAAAAGGCAACTGGCAGCAGAACTTGAGGCTGCCAACCTGAGCCACGCAGCTGCCCAGAGAATTGTTCGAGTGCCCATATTGTACCATGAAAACTCATCCAGCGCAGAGAGTGCAAGCTCTGCGGCTAACGTGCCAGTCAGCCAGCCTCTTCTAACTTTCCCCCATCCAGTTTACTACTCTCATCCTGTGGTCACATCAGTCCCTTTACTGAGGCCAGTCTGAGGGCATTTTCCTTGGCACCTGATTTTTTTTGGTGCGGTGGGGATGGACATTTATTTTATAAGAACTTCTGGTGGACAGGACAATCCACCACCATATAACGCTGCAGGACTTTGTAAGTATTGAAAGTGTCTTGAGTTCTGCGTCAGTTTGAGGGAACTCAGAAAAGGAGGACTTCTTAAAATACAGGTTGCGACATTTTTTTAAAAAGTGAACAATCCCCCCTCCCAAAAAATACTATTATTATGTTTAACAGAAAGGGCAAATATTATTTCATCCATTTCTTCTTCATTGTGCCAAATGCTGACTCCCCTGGCACCAGTTTATTGTAGTCACAGCTCTCACTGTATTATGTTATTGTGTTCTGGGCGCATTCACTGTATGCAAATTGTTTTGCTCATTTTTGTAATTTTTTTTTTCTGTTTTAAATATTTTTTTATAAAACCATTGAATTGTTATTTATTATATAACTCCTTCTTACTTTATCTCCAGAGCCCCTGCTCCTGTTCTTTTCATCGAGAACATTCTCTCTGTTATATACTTGTTGACGACTTGAACCAAACTGTAACGTTATTATTTTTGTTTTTGCCTTTTTTATGTTATAATATATATATTTTTTGGATTGTGCAATAGGAGAGAAGGTTCACAGCCCCTTTTATCGTGATGGTCACATTGCAAAAAAAAAAAACTAAAATAAAACAATTCGATTATAAATACAAGTTATTCTGAAATAAATGACTTCACATAATTTGCATATTTAAAGGGAAATGGTGGAGCGTGCTGTGTACAAGGAACATAGGAGCTGGGCTTTGTATTAAGGGACAATCAATGTAATTTAAGTTATTTTATAAATGTACAGTATCCATACAAGTACAGTGTGGGATTAGGGCTGCTTGTGTTCTGCTCTTCTCCATGACTTGTTGCTATACAGGATGAGGGGGGAAATACTGGAGCAGAGCGCACAGGGAGCTCCATCTTCACTTGTATCTGGGACATGTTACAGAATTTTTTTAATAAAATATATTTGTTAAAAAAAATGAATGTTTGTTGTGACAATGAAATAAAATACAATTTCTTTACTTTGTCTGTGTGTTCTTTTTATCTGTTCTTGGAGCCAGAACGCGTAGTATGGCAGGTTACAGCTACGTGCCATATGTAGAGGTGACTGTATGTAGCTATGTGTGCAACTAATAATAACAACAATAATAACAATACTACTACTACTACTACTAATAACAATACTACTAATACCATTAACAATACTACTAATACTAATAACAATACTACTACTAAAAATAACGGTAAATTCCTGCTATGTGCATTTTATTATTATTTTAAATCAAGCTGTTTATGAGTGAATTTTAAGTCAAGGTGAATGTATAAAGCAATCACAAATTATAGTAGCCCATTTAAATATACACTCATTTACATATAGGGCTTAGGGTTCTGCAATATTCTTTATTTCTTCCTCGTTTTAGTATTATTATTAGTAGTAGTAGTTTGACAAATTATAGTAATAATGCGTAGTAGTAGGAATATTTTACAATTTTACTAGAGTTACTTTGTTAGAATGATATAATAATATATAGTAGTAGGACCTTTTAGCTTATTATTATCATCACCAGTAATACTTTAATATAATAATCTAATTATTAGTAGTAATGTTGTATACTATTATTATTACTATTGACACTTCATAATAATAATGAATAGTACTGGTGGTATTTTACAATACCGTTATTAGTAGTAGTAGTATTTCACTTTATTATAAGTAAGACTTATTATAAGCATATAATAGTAATATTTTATATTATTGTTTATTAACACCAGTAGTATTGTCTATTCTTATTATTTTTTTCTTTAACATTTAGTAAAGGTGATTCATATAGTTATTGTGATTTTATAATTTCTCTCTCATATTTAATGAGGATGATGTGAATTAGTCTATATATTATTAGGAGTAGTACGTTGAATCATAGTAATAACAATACTAGCAACATTTTCTATTATTGTTCTTTATATCAGCAGTAAAAGTAATATTTTCTATTGCTGTTATAGTTGTAGTTTTTAGTACTTTTCTCCAGTATTTGATGATGATGATGATGATGGTCATTCCTAATAATGTACTATTATTATGAAAGGTTGTTGATCCAGGGAGTTATTCTGATTGCCAGATGTGGAGTCAGGAAGAATTTTTTTTTACCTTAAATGAGAATAATTGACTTTTATCTCATGGATTTTTTGCCTTTCTCTGGATCAACATTGCGAGATAATAGGCTGAACTGGATGGACATATGTGTTTTTTTTTCCAGATTTATACACTATGTTACTATATTGTTGTTATTATTACTACTATTATTGTTGTAGTTTTTGTTATTTTTTCCCAGTATTTGATGCTGATGGTGTTCATTCCTACTACATTATTATTAATGTAGTTGTTATACATTTTATTATTTTTTTTGTTATTTTTTTGTCCATATCACCACCATCGTTGTTCCCATCATTACTTATCAGTCATCATTTATTTTTCCTTTGCCTGATAAAGAGATTATTAGCTGCCACCAACTTTATGCGCCTAAACATTTCCCTAGTAAAACATCTTTTCCTCTCCTGGCTACTTTTAATCAGTACAATTGATGGGCTGGAGATCCATAGTGAATGCCTGTGCTTACCTACCTCAAAAAGATGAAATAAAAATCTATCAGCCATTCTGAGTGAAAGTAGCAAAGTGGAACTAATTCTACAGCCATCTGTTCCTACCTCTCAGAATGGAAAGTGCATCGCTGGGGAGGATGATGTGCTTCAGCATATAGCATCGGTGGTGGTAATTGAGATCCATTCTTCTATTCTGCATACAATTTTTCTAAATATTTTCAGACTCCATAAGCCAATTAAAAATTCTAACTTCAGAAATGTCATTAAGATGACATTGTGTGTTGTGTATACATGACACAAGTGTGTACGTGTGGCTGCACTTGTCTATTAGATTTGAACCTGTGCCTTTCAAGTCAGGCCTCCCATCCTTCAGCCCTGGCAGAGCCACTTGTGTTGTGATGATGATAAAGATGATATCAGAAGAGAAGAATTAAACCCTTAGAATAATTTGTGTGTGTTTTTGTTCAATGATTTCAAAGCAGACTGAATACTTTGAAATGTAGCGTTTATTTGCAGAACCCCTGGCATGCGACGCAGATGGAAAATAAACCTTGATATTTGAAGTCAAAATATGTTGCCCTTGTGTATGTGACAACATAGGGATGCGTCCACTGTTTGCAATACTAACTCCAAGACAAGTCAAAGGGAGCTCATTAAAGTGTTTCAATCCCAAACAAGCGCCAGATTTCACAGAGATTATTCACATGTTACCAAATCACAAGAAAATAACTTCTTTATTTAGGGTTTAGTGGCTACAAAACGCTCCTTGACTTATCCAGTCTTTGCTAGAAGGAGAATTTAGAAGGAGGTTGTAACCAGAACAAGCCGATGAGTGTTATTGTATCAATTGTCAGCAACAGGACCCTGCAAGAACAGGTTCGGTTCTGCTCTACAGGCCTGCTGCCCTGATGATAGCACTGAGAAGAGTGGGACAATGGAATCCTTATTTCTTTTAATCTATGGTTGATAATAGATTGCATGTAGATAGTTGGGCTCTGTGTCTAGGTACCAATTTGTACCTGTAGATGTTATCTATGTCAACACTGGAGTTACCAGGTACCATAGATAAGTATCTCTTACCTTTACACTTACCAACTAGGATGAAGACAAATTGTACTTTCTGTGCTGAAGTGCTGCACAATTTTCCTTCTACATATTACTGAAAATACTTAAAGAAAGAAAGAGAGGACAGATAGCAAAAGAAAAAGGAAGAAAAAGAAAAAGAGAAAGAAAGAGATAGTAAGAAAAAAGAGGAAGGGAGGAAGGAAAGATAAGAAAGAAAGAGGAAGGAAGAGAAAGAAAGAAATAGCAAATAACGTATGAGTAAGTGCAGTAGGTGAAGAGTTTAGTAGGTGCAGAGGTAGGTAGATCGATCGATATAGGGTATATGTAGTATTTAGTACTAATACTAAGCACATAAAAAATTATAAATACTTATCATAGTAGTAATAATAACATGAAATATAACAACATTATTTTTTGTAAGTGCTTTGATGTTTTTTGAAAAAATGTCAGCACATCTATATATTGTATTTTTGCCTGCAGCGGACTGTGTGTTGCACATATACATTTTATTCTGTCAAAGTGACTTCTATATAAGGGGCTTCTTTTTTATCCAGGGCTTTTTATAGTAATGACCCTGCAATTAGTTGTTAGATTGATTAAATCGAACATTTCCTGCGCTGGTGAAGCCGGAGAGGTAAATAGTAAATGAGGGGCATTAGGATGGGCATTAGTATGTGCAGATGAGGAGCCCGGATTCTCCCACCTGTGTACAACATCCACATCCCCTGAATACAGCAAATTAAACTATTAATGGAACAAAGAAGAGTCTTCACAGCACAAAACATTGTGCTCCCCAAAGAGGCAACACTCAGCATATTCATGATGGGTAAAATAAACAGCTGCCCCTCTTCTTCTTCCTCATCTTCCTCTTCTCGTGGAGAAATGTAATTACACGGAAAACATAGAGCAAAGCTGGAACAAGTGCTATATGTATTCTTGCTACTCTTCTCCACAATGTTCTGCAAGCAAGGGAGGGGATTATTCACGATTAAAGTGCGCAATTGGCACAGAGAATGGCATAGGGCGCAGTGTGACTGAATGGCACAGATAGTATTTGCTGTCTTTCTAGATGCCCCAGTTTTATAATGTCACCTGGATAGAGCGAATGCAATATCATGGGTGGTGTTGTTACAGTGTTTTCTTAAGTTCTTTCAGTTGTGCCATAGCACCCAGAAATAGCTTCAGAGTGGCACTGGCACCGCACATCAAGCTTTATAACAAGACATATTAAGGTGATGCTATAGTTTTGGTATTGTCATCTGAGCTTAAAAACACAGTACTGTATAGGAAATATCACGGAAAATCCCATTTTATTCAGTGTAGCTATGGTGCCACTGTGCTTTTATATTACTGTACGTTATGCCAATGTGCCATCTCATATAAAGCTTTATATCCAAGCTAATGCTCTAGTTTTATAATATCATCTGTCTATAGCAGCAAAGATGAAGAATTTACAGGGGCAATGGTAAGACTGTCAGTAACTCCTTCTGCTGTGGCATAGTGCCTAGCAATAGTAATAATGCCCTGTGCCATATGATGCCAGTGTGACATCGCATATAAAGCGATATATTCAAGCTGATGCTTTGGTTTTCTTATATCATTTGTCTATAACAGCAGAGATGAAAAAATATCAGGACTAATGGTAAGATTTTTGATAACTCATTCTGCTGTGCCATAGTGCCTTGCAATAAAAATGCCCTGTGCGATATGTTGCCAGGGTGGCATAGTATTTAACGCTTCATAAGCAGACTTGGGCGAGGTTGCCAAAATACAGTGAGTGAACTATTACGTTTCTAAAGTTCTTCTGTTTTGCCATAATGCCCAACACTATGTATTGTGCCATATGATACCAGGGTGGTATCGCGTATAAACATTTACATTCAAACTGATGCTCTACTTCTCTAATATCATCTGTCTATAATTACAAAAATGAAGAAATAACAAGAGTAATGGTAACATTTTTGTCAAGTTCCTCTGTTATGCCATAGTGCTTAGCAGTAATAATAATGCCCTTTGCTATATGATGCTATGGTCGCATCACATTTAAAGCTTCATATCCAGACTTGGGCAAGGTGGCTAAATACAATGGGTAAAATACCACTTTTCTTCAGTACTTCTGTTATGCCATAATGCCCAAAATTACAATACAGTTCCAAATGATGCCAAGGTGGCATGATCTATAAAGCTTTATATTCTTACGTATACCCTAGTATAGAGGAATGAATGGAATTGGGCAATGCTATTACTTGGATACGTGTTCCTGTTGTGTCACAATGCTCTGTGCCAAATTAAGCTTTATCTTCAGACATTTTTAGGTGATGCCCTTTTAGAGCAGAGGGAAGTAAATGCCATTTGTAATGCTACTATAGTCCTCCCATAGTACCCAGCAACAGCAATTCACGATGCCAAATAGTGCCATAGTAGCATGGCACCTATAAAAGTTTTATACTGAGAGGAATTAAGGTGATAGACATCATAAAAGTGACAATGATTTGGAATCTTGGCATTTACACTTGCTGTGCCCTCTCCAGAGTTGGCAGCATGTGATGCGTCTTGCCCTGGCGCATCTCTTGGAGCTGCCCCTTGCTTTTGATGTGGGCAATCCAGTCAAGCGGTGCATTTTCTTAGGCAATCTGTGAATAAGTCCTCGGACACTTGTGTTGATTCTTTGGAGTTTGACTTCTAAATCTGAGCGTTTGTTTGCAATTAAAAAATGCAGAATTGGCCATGTCCAGTGTTTGGTATCAGACTGAGCAGATCTCGCTTGGCTGTTTGCAGTAACAACACACATGTATTTCTTTTATTTGATAGTAAATACTCCTTCTCTTTGTATAGCAAACACCAGAGAAATATATAAATTTCCTTGCTCCACATTCACTCCCATTATAGAGCAGAGGACCAGATGCTGACAATACACCCTGCACACCTGGCTGCAGCTTCCTCCAGGACCTGGACTCACAACAAGAACATTAACCAGTGCAGGTCAGTGGGAAAAGGGGGCTGCATGGTGGTATAACTTATGGGGAAGGGGATGCAGTGCAAGCTTAACCCCCTCTGTGCTTCAGCTTATTATCCATGACTGTAATATAAAGGAAAGGAGTCTGCAAATGAGAAGAACATCCCAGATCTGCAGGGAGGAGAGGGAAGAGCAATAATAATCTATGAGCAGTGATTTATGACATGCTGCACGGTCGTTTATCAGTAAACGTTAAATAATTGCAATGGAAGACCAATCCTCATAATGCATATTAGCTAGGGGAATACAATCAGGTTAAAACTCCCCCCATTCTACCTATATATACTGTGTAGATGCAACATAGAGAGCAATTTTGCTCCTTCATAGAATGCTCTGCAGAGACTAAAGAGTTAAATCTGTATGTTTTTTTTCCAGTTAGGTATATTTCAAGCAAGTAAAAATGCAAAATCATTTCAGTCTGACCATGTAGGTGTATGATGTCCCAATGTAACACACACCTAATGCATACTGATAATGTCTATTAGCCAGTGATTGGCATGTGTTCTTTGTGTGGAGGTTAAAGAGTTAAATCTATCTTTTATTCTGTACATTTATTATAAAATGCACATATGCAATATCCAATACCCAGAGGGAATTCTGTATAATACTTTATATAGTATATAATGTGTACATGACCAAGAAAACATACTGGATGTCAGCAGGAGACTGCCATGTTTCCTTCAAACTGCTTCCTAAGAAGATCAACTCTCTCATTCTGGCTTTTTTCATCTCCCTCTTTCTTTCTTTTGCCTCGTTCTTTCTATCTATTCTCTCTCTTTCTATTCATCTGTCTGTGTCCTTAGCTTCTCCTCTTTCTTTTCTTCTCATTCATTCTACTTCTCCTTTCTTTCCATCTGTATATATCTATATGTCCTCTCCCTCATTCCCTCTTCATCTTTCCCTACCTCTGTTTCTCTGTTTTCTCTCTTCTTACTTCTTGTTCTTCTCTGAAGTACATATATATAGTATGCAGAATATCCACAGATGATGCCTGACTCTCCACTAGTAGTTAATCAATACATATCATATATATTAGCAAAGGAGACTCTTATAATCACTCACATTATATTATATGGATATTAGAGGGTGAATATCAAATTTCCTTTCAAGGTATATTCCATGGTTAGGGCTCCTTCAGACAAGTGCAAATACGCAAGTGTCAGCGCAATGTATTTGCGTAGTGAACGAGGTTGATTTGCACGCATATCAGCGCAAAGTGCTGCACTTTTTTGCACATGCAGGGCCTGTTTATATGCGACCGCAACACATGCCTGCCTTGATTTGAAAGGCTATTTAGCCTAATGTGTTCTTTTTGTCACGGAATTGCAGTGTACTGTGTATTTGCGCACCCCCCCCCCCCATAGACCTCTATGGGAACCTTTGCTGTGCAAATATGCAGGAAAATAGAGCATGTCCTATTTTTTTTGGCGCATACAAAAATCGTTAATGTGAGCGAACCCATTGACATCCATAGCTTCTATTCTCTGCGTATTTGGCTGGTATATTTTGCGAGCGCACATACGCATGCAAATACATTCATCTGAAGCTGCACGTTTCAGCGCAGCTTATTTGCGCAGTAAACAAGTCTTTTTTACGCGTGTGTCTGCGCATAATACTGTACTTTTTTTTTTTTTAGCCTGTTCATATGCATGCGCAACACACCCCTGCCCTGACTTAAAAGGCTATATAGCCTAATGAGGTCTAGATGTGTTCTTCTCCCATGGAACTGTGTAGCGTATTGCGCATCCTGTTGCATAGTGCGCGTGCGTTTGTGCACCCACCATAGACTATTTTGGGGCCTTTTGGTGCGCAAATATGTAGGAAAAAAAATCAATGACATCAATGGGTTCTATTTTCTGCATATTGCGTGCGTATATTTTGAGTGTGTGCAAAAATGTTTGAAAATACGTCCGTCTGAAGCCGACCCTTAGGCCTCCGGCACACTAGAGCTCGGACTACGCACGCAGTATACAGGCTCCGGGGGCGGATTCACACTGCATCAGGCGCAAGTACACTTGGTGGAACGGAGCATAGCTGCGCCTGAATGAGGGAGATTTCTTCTTCCTCACCGGCAGTTCAAACTCCGCGCCAGTGCGAAGGAGTTTGAAAAAGGTGGTGGAAAATCAGGGGCTGCCTGATCTCCCCCGCATGATGTGTTCACTACATGCGGAGAGGATAGGGCAGGTCCTATATTATCCCGGCCATACAAATCACGTCCGGAAAAAGAGGTGGTGAAACAAAACCGCTGAAATAAGGGGCCAAAACCACGCTCGTCTAGGGCTTGAAAGACGATCATGAACGTGACAAAACAAAACCATTGATTTCAATAGTTTCGTTTTCACTAGCGCAATTCTCGCACAATATGACTCCGCACGGGAAAAGATAGGCCTTGCCCTATCTTTCTCGCACGTAATTTTTCTATGTGTGAGAAAAGATCAAGTAGGATCTAACTTCCCGCTTTTTTTTTTTTACCCGCGCACAATAGCGCAAAATTTGAACAGTAAAAAAAAAAGATGTTCATGCGCCAATACGCACCTAAGCGGCGAATACGCTCCCAAGATGGGTGTGTTTTAGCCCTGTTATGCGGCCATTAAAAAATCACAATTGCATAATGGGACATTGTTTTCAATGGTTCGTTTTCACTAGCGGTGTTCTCAAGTGGAGGAAAAAAATGGACACACGGGCTGAATATGGAGGCCACACAGAGCGGCACATGTATGAAAAAATGTCATTTTTTTGAGGATGTAACGCAGACTTTTTTTAAGCTTTTGAGAATTACCGCGTCTCTGCACACGTACAATATGTCATATTTCCCCTCAAACTATATTCTATGGTTAATTCCCGAGTTAGGTCTTCTTCAGCTGACCGTATTTGCGTGCGCTTGTGTGCATGTAAAATATAAACGCTTAATGCGCAAAGATTTGAGCCCATTGATGTCAGGGGGTTCCTTCTCATGAGCGCATTTTGTGCATGAGAAAAAAAAAGGAACCGCTCTGCTTTCCTGCATATTGCGCAATGAAGGCCATTAAAGAATTCTATGGGAAGAGCACAAATGGGCGCTCAATGTGCGTGCAAAAGCACTATATGCTGCGCAATTCCATGAAAAACAGAACACATCTGGACCTTATTAGGCTAAATAGCCTTTTCAATCAGGGCAGGGGAACTTTGTGCGTGCATGCCCTGCGTGCGCAAAAAATACAGTACTATGCGCTGATACACAAATGCATTGCGCTGAGGTGTGCCCAGTTGTGCACGCACAAATATGCACAAATAGATATAAAATCTGGACACACAAAAATACACGTATATACACAGACAGAAATATAGAGTACACAGAATTCCATACACACATACATAAATGTGCACATGTACACACACAATTACACACATACATACATTTACAGACATATATATATATATATATATATATATATATATATACACACAATACACACAGATAAGCACATACAATAGACATATACAAGCATGCACACACAATTACACACATACATACATTTACAGACATATATATATATATATATATATATATATATATATATATATATACACACAATACACACAGATAAGCACATACAATAGACATATACAAGCATGCACACACAATTACACACATACATACATTTACAGACATATATATATATATATATATATATATATATATATATACACACAATACACACAGATAAGCACATACAATAGACATATACAAGCATGCACACACAATTACACACATACATACTTTTACAGACATATATATATATATATATATATATATATATATATATATACACACAATACACACAGATAAGCACATACAATAGACATATACAAGCATGCACACACAATTACACACATACATACATTTACAGACATATATATATATATATATATACACAATACACACAGATAAGCACATACAACAGACATATACAAGCATGCACACACATACACATACACACTAGTACGAGGGCTCCTTCAGATGAGCGTATGCACGAATGCGCACATTTCCACTCAACATATTTGCGGAGTGATCATGTCTTTTTTGCAAGCGTTTTTCGCACATAGTAGCGTACGTTTTTGCACACGCAGGCCCTGTTCATACGCGCACGCAACCCCCCTATAAAGGCTATTTAGTCTAATGTAGATGTGTTCTTTTTTTCATAGAATAGTGCAGCGCATCCCATTACATATTCCGTGCGCGGTTATGTACTCCCCATAGACTTCTATGGGGCCCTTTTGTGTGCAAATATGCAGGAAATAGAGCAGGTCCTATATTTTTGTGCGTGTATGAAATGCACACAAACAATTAGTTGGCATTGATGGGTTTTATTCTCCGCACATTGGCGCACAAAAACATATGCAAATACGCCCATCTGAAGGCGCCCTAAAGTAATTTAGTATGCCTTATAACCCCCCCAACTTTAGATGAAAAAGAATATCTAAAATAACCCCCATCCTATAGATTTTCAGCCATTTATACAATGGGGAAGCACAGCCCTCTATTAGATCCGGTACGCTGTACACACATGAATGCCCCCTGACAGCGGATTTAGTGGATTGCCCTTCAAGAGTGGATATTCCATAAGTAGACATTGCTCATTGATTCCCAATAGTTCATCTAACAGCACTGGTCATTCTCCTTATCATAACTAATGATGAGTATCATTCTGGAATAGAAGCCGTGTCCCTGAATGGCCCTTTACTAATAAGCAGTCCTGATTATCCATGATGAGCCTATATAATAGGCAGCCTAGATCTCCCCCCTATATGTATACTCTATAGAATGTGTGAGTCTATACAAGGCTGATGCACAAGTGTCTTTGCAAATAATCACTTTTTGCTATCGACTTGTATGGCAGTGTGCAAACAGAATGAGAAGCCCATTAAGAAACATTAACAGATTGCCGCAGCATAATGCTCCAGTCCATATTGATCGTAAAATGTCTGTAAAATATTGTTTCAAATGAATCTATTGTTCCTGTGCTCTGCTGTCACTTAGTGACCTTGGTTTGTTCTCAAACTGCCAAATGAGCCTTTCATGAGTGTTATTAGATTAACAAGTTTAGGGAAATATCACTGCAGGGGAGGCAGAACCCATGGGGGGTGCAGCACATTGCTATGCTATAGCCTCATGATTTGCACTTAGTTAAATGGCGCCACCCCTCTATACCCCCCTGTATCCCTGAGAGCCCCTCACTAACTCATCCCCTGGTGATGACCTTCCACCAAACGCTTCCATTCCAAGCTAAATACACTTCTGTCTTCCACACATATTAGATTAGGTTACTTAAATCATTTCAAGAGAGGGTCGGGGGGGGGGGGGGGGGCTGTGCCTATAATACACCTGCATTGTTCTGGGGGGAAATAAAGATGAAATGCCACTTCATTAGTCTACTCTAGGACACGCTCAGGGAATTAGAGCTCAGCTGCTAATGTAGAACTGCAAGGGATGGCGGTGGTTGGAGGGAAAGGTTGCTGAGAGTTGTAGTGCAGTAGAAGAAGAGAGCCCACAGGTGTTGGACCGTATATACGGGGTGTAGTCAAAAAGCCTAATTCAGCGCTATATCTCAATACTGGTGTAATATATTGAAATAATAGTAGCGTAATTGAATAGGAAGGCATGGATGTGGTAGCAGGATGGTAGGGTGCATGGGTCCCTGGGGGCCTTAGAATATAGAATGGTAGAGTTGGAAGGGACCTCCAGGGTCATCAGGTCCAACTCCCTGCTTAATGCAGGATTCACTAAATCATCCCAGACAGATGTCTGTCCAGCGTTTGTTTGGAGACTTCCATTGAAGGAGAACTCACCACCTTCTGTGGTAACCTGTTCCACTCATTGATCACCCTCGCTGTCTAATATCTAATCTGTGTCTCCTCCCTTTCAGTTTCATCCCATTGCGTCTAGGCTTTCCTTGGATTTTAATTTTGCGTTATGGCCGCTATAGGAGAGACAGCTAAAGTTAAGAGACAGTTAAAGTGCAGCATGTGAGAAGCAGAAATCTGCTTTCCGCGTCCCGTGGGACCGCCGCTATGACAGAAGTAAGGAAAGCGTACTCAAAGTGGCTTCTTTCTGCTATGATACATGCATGGAACTGTACGACAGTGCGGTCCAGGGCTGACGTTATCATTGCCGGAGCGGCAAAGAACCGATTCAGTGCAGATGCAATGCAAATTACTAGTAAGAGCGCGACCCAATCAGAGGACAATGCAGATTTCACGTGTGGTTTGGAATTTGGCGTTATCTCCTTGTTGGACCCGTGTCCATTCCAGGGACTCTCAACGCGGATCAGTATCCAAATCTCCTGCAGACGACGGTGGATGACTTACTGGATGCATTGTCCCATCATAGTAGTAGGAGGACACTTCCAGTACGCTGCCCTTACTTCAGTCATAGGAGCGGTTCCACGGGATTTAGAGAGACTCGGACATCAGATTTCTGCTTCTCACAGGCTGCTCTTCAACTTTGCAATTGGGTTTAACTGTCTATTTCTTACAGGGGCCACAACACAAAATTGAAATCCATGTCCTAGGGGCCAAGAGGAGCCATGCGCCATACCATCATGTAGCACATCCATGCCTTCCTATTCAAGTACTCTACTGTTTTTCACGGCTATTTTTCACGATTTTACTCAGCTGGCTACGGCATCTTGCAGTGCACTGGCATCGCAGCCCCGTAATCCTTCGCTTGGCAAAACAATGTGAATGAATTGCAATGCCTCACTAGAGGCACCTGTCATGGTGTAACAGCGCTAGCCGCTGCTAAACTCCCTCCGCTTCCTTTGCCGGCCGGCTCGAATAGACTCCCATACCAGTCTATGGAGCCGCTGGCGTTTTGCCATCAAAAGATAGGACAAGACCTATACTTGACATGACAGAAATATTGGCGCTAAAATAACGTGCCTACGCCCCATTTTTGGGGGGCACGTCAAAAAATCATTCGCCTGAAGGAACCCATGGGTACCAACAGACACAATTTTTTCGACGCGCCTACTTTGTGTCAAAATGACGCTCGTGTGAAAGAGGCTTAAGGCTATATGTATGCAGACGAGGGCGACCAATGTTGTAAAAATGGGATTTTCAATGTGATTGCGATTTGCGAGAAAATTGCTAAAGATGAGATTTTCACACTTTTCTGAAAGTGGCCTCAATGTGCTTTTTTTTTTTTTTGTTTGACAGCTGTAGTACTATAACTCCCAGCACTCCCTGCTTCTTCTGGATCCCCCATAGAGCTTATATAGAATTGATGAACGATCCATGAACCAACGGGTGTATAAAACACGCGAAGGTAATAATCTATCGGTGCATTATAATGCCCCGCCTATAATTCCCAGCAGTTGTCCTTGGCTTCTGGCTAATTGTGGATCAGTGTCCCATGTCATCGTTAGTGGACCATTCATTCAAATCAATGTGACAGCGAAGGGGGTTTAACCCCTTCAACGCCTGCCACTGCCCTCATTCTTTGCCATCTGGTGTCTCCCAGCGAATACAAGCCCCCTGTATCCCGGACTTGCAGTAGTTGCGAGCCTCCCCTCCTTTTAGCTTCTTCTGAGCTTCCTTTTGATAGAGAACAAGCATCCGATTTTCATCAAACTTCTATTAAGTGAAACATAGGTTGGAGGGCAGCCCCTGATTGAAACAGTTTAAATTTTAATTGTGTTTTTAATTTGACATATAGTTGCAGAAAGGAATGACACTACAACGCCAAAGGCCGGTCGATTTTCTTAATTTCTCCCAGAGGAATTGATGGGTTTATCGGGCAACTAGATTGGAAAGCCATTAAAGGCCTTTCTGGCTGGTCTGTTAATTGGAACTTGATGGATAGGGGGAGTCAGGGTAGGCAATGCTGATTCAATCTTTAGGACTTTCTGTTTTCCAATAAATTACCCAATTCATTTTCCAAGCACAGATTACATAAATTGTACACCTCTAGGGCTCGGGGGTTTAAAAAAAAAAAAAAAAAAGAAGAAGAATCCCCCCCCTTCCCTCCGCTTCCCTTCCCCCCTGCCGCCCCCCTTCTCATTGCACAGTGCCAAATGCCATTTGCTCCAAAATATGTTCTGAATGAAAATCGAAAAATAATCAACGTTTATACTTAGAAAATTTATTGCAATCATTTTCTCTGGTAATTTCCTTATTTTAAAGTTTGGACATGTCATATATCATAACCCCAGTCCTTGTAAAAAAAAAAAAAAAAAGGATTGCAGGCCTGTGCTTAATATTTGGCAAAGCTTGATTCCAAGATCAAACGTGTTTATGATTCCATCTGTCATTTACTCCCATAGACTTCTCCCAATATAACAGCTGAGCTACAAGCCTATTTTCTAACTGCTGCAAAAGAGGGAGAAAAAAAAAAGATCAATTTTTATTAAGGCTTCATGAAAGCTCCCAGCTCCCTCCATAGGAACGCTTCTGAGGCCATTTACCCCTTCATTGCAGGTTATGAGCTGATAACATTTACTGGAGGGATTTCAGGGCCGGTATAGAGGAAGCCGAGACATTCTGCATGGCCAAAAGTGCACAGGCGCGTTCGCCAACCTTATCGGAGCGCGTATATTGTATTATTGTACTTGTATATTGGAGCATATTTAATCAGACCGGCGTTTCATACGCTGGTCTAAATAAAGTCTGCATGGCGTATGTGCGACAAATGTATTAAAAGGGCACAACAAGTCTCTTTAAAGGGATTGCACCAAGATTGCAAGTTAAGCTCTATCCCTAGGATACGGGATTCTTGATCAGTGGGGGTCTCACTGCTGATACTACTGTCGATCTTGAAATGGGGGGTCTCAGCAGTGAGATCTCTACTGATCAGAAATTTATAGGTCTGGGGCAGGGGCGTAACTAAAGGCTCAGGGGCACTGGTGCAAAAGGTGAGCTGGGTCCCCCCCTCTATCTGTATCTGTACCCGTACCCATACCTAAACCATGCTGCACAGAGGCATAGCTTGAAGCTTCTGGGCCCCAATGCAAAACCTGTAACAGGGCCCCCAGCTATAATGCTTTATTCATAGTACTGGGCTCCCTATATGTAAAAGAGAAGCCTTATGGGCCCCCTAAGGCTCCTGGGCCCGGGTGCAACTGCATCCCCTGCACCCTCTATAGTTACGCCCCTGGTCTGGGGCAACCCAAGTACAGTGCCCTAGACCATATGATGTGCCAGATGGTGCATGCACTGTGTCATTCAGCGGTGGACACCGAGGGAGTAATAGGTCCTTCAGATGTCAGCGCTAATAGGCTGGATTGGTTGTTACCCAATCAGCCTATTGGTGGTAGTTCTAAAGTATATAAACCAACACTAAGAGGGTTGGAGTGTTTTGTTTAAAAGTACTCCGTAGTTCCACTATTTCGTTGTTAGGACTTCAGTAAGGTTATTACCTCTTTCTAGTCAGGTTTATTGTTCAGCATACTCAGTCTCAGATCGGTGTCTGGTCTCTCCCCCATAGAGGTGTCACCCTTTTTCGGGGTGGGTGCTCCACGTGAGGGTCTGGTCTTGTTTGAGCGGTTCTGGTGCATACATTTTGTACATTTTTCCCATATTTCATCTTCAGTAGCTCATTTAGACCTGTACTGTCTGTCACTGGCTCGAACAAACCATGTACGCATTTTGGAAGAGCTGTGACCAAGAACCAAAAAACACCAAAAGTCCAAAATGTGCAAACGGTTTGTTCAAATATCTGTCCCGTATTTTAGATGTACTCAATGAAGGATACATTTTAAAGGGGTTATCCTAAAATTGACTTTTATCTCCTATCATATTGGCGGTGGGGTTCACTGCTGAGACAAACACTGATCCCAAAAACAGCGGGGCTCGGGTCGACCTCTCTTCTTCACTATGGGTTTATTACACCCTATACAGCAAGCAGGAGATTGAATGAAGTGGTGGTCAAGCATGTGCAGTTCAATGGGGCCGCTGGACATAGTCGAGTGCTTTTCTGCTATTTCTATCAGCCCCACTGAAATGAATGGAGTGGGGTGCAGCAAGCCCACAGGGAAGAGGGGTATATTCTAATTTCTCATAAGTTTATGGCAAACCTTTTAATATATTTCTCACATCTGGTGGCTCTGAGGAGAGGGGGAACTGCCGTTAGCATGGAGTTTGTGTGGGTTTCCTCCGATATTCTCCAACATTGAAAAAGACATACTAATACATTAATTTATAATTTAGATTGTGAGCCCCCATGGAGAGAGGAAGTGATGACAACCCCTGTAGAATGCTATGGAATATGTATGTGCTATATAAAACAAAATCATGGAAAGGAGATACGCACAATGGGGTATATTTACTTAGACCAACATTTCATACACCAGTCTAAGTAAGCTATATGCTGGCATTCTTGCAACAAATGTATTACAGGGTTTTCAAACTACCTAAAATTGCTCCACAGCCACTCTGTTCTTCTTGGTTGCTGCTGACCAGGTCATGTGACTGCTGCAGCCAATCACTGCCTATAGACGGTCACTGCTGTAGCCAGTGATTGGCTGCTGCAGTCACATGTCCTGATCAGCAGCATCCAGGAAATACAGAGTGGGTGTAGAGCAATATTTTGAAGTGGGAAAACCCCTTTAGAACATTAATACATTAGTCACATCTGGCAGCACCTCTGTATGCCAGATGGAACTAATGCCAGCTAGGAACTGGTGTTTCTGCTATAATGTTCTCCAGATTCTAATGTACATTACAGTAAATGTGACAGACTGCATACAGCCATGTCCCCTAGTAATAGGCTCCACCCACTTTTGAAACAGTGGTGGGCCCGGCATAAAGGTCCAAAAAGTTGCAATTTTGGTATATGTGACAAAATTGTGACTTTTGTATGCAAGAAAACTGGCATGGGAGCTGAAGCGGCAATTACACTTCCACATCTGACCCCGGTGTCGACCAGAAGTGTAATAGCTGACTTAGCTCCGATTGATTTCAATGGGTATGCAGTTAGCTAAGGCACTTCCGCTCCTGTCCCCTATGATGCACCCACTGCACTGACAGTGGGCGGGTTGATCTGTTCATCGGCAGTGATCACAAGCCGCAGGTCGCTAGCAATTAACTATTGATGACCCATCCCGTGGATAGGTCAGCAATAGTATTTGCCCGGAAAAAAAACGTTAAATCTTATTCACATGGAGTTTGTTTGATGCAGATTCTGACTCTGGTGTCAAAATCTACATCAAAATCTGTGACAATTCAGAATCCCTCTGTCTTCAATGGGAATCCACTTCACGGGTCATCTGAGAAATGTTTTACCCTCCCAGATAATGTGAAAGGGGGGCAGGTAGAAGAAAGTAACACATGACTGCAGGATCAGACTACACAGTGCTTGATTGTAGTCTGTAACCATGGAAACACATAGATCTGCGTAGGAGCTATATACACAAAATGGTATTTTTATTTTTTTAATATTTTTTAATCAAGACTATTTTTTGTTTGGATCCATAGGAAATTAGGATTGGTTGTGAAAGGAGACAGGCTTGTATTACAATTCTTCAGTTGTTCTTATACGATACGTTACCAGGTTGCAGCTTTGTTTAACTAATTGTAGAAAATCCGGTGTTTGTGCAAAGTGAAGGCTAAAAAAAACAGCTTAGACCTAGATCATCTTGCCTACGGTGAAGTAGAAAGGATTCTACATGACGTCTTGGATTACACCTCCGCTACTACACCCCCTCCATAGTTTCTTACACTTTTAAATATTTAACGGCACTCCGGAATAAGTGTGGATTCCACAGGCGCGGCCTGGCACTCGGCAGGTGCCGGATGGTATCTGGACACCGAGATCCTTGTTGCTGTTTCCCTGAAGTTGTCTTTTACTACAATATTTGCTTTTTGTAGATACAGTTTCTTGGAGCATAAAAATGTCTTAGGCAGGGTGACAAGTGCGGCAACTCACATCAGACACCCCACAGACACCCGTCCGTATGCTGTCCAGTACACGGCACATCCGTGATTTAGACCATCGGCCAGGGGCGTAACTATAGAGGGTGCAGGGGATGCGGTTGCACCCGGGCCCAGGAGTCTTAGGGGGCCCATAAGGCCTCTCTTCTCCATATAGGGAGCCCAGTACTATGAATAAAGCATTATAGTTGGGGGCCCTGTTACAGATTTTGCACTGGGGCCCAGGAGCTTCAATTTACGGCTCTGCCATCAGCCCATATGAAAAAACAGCAGTGTGCATAGCCCCATGGGCTATAATGGGACCATGTGCTGTCCGTGAATTAGCACAGCACGTCCTCTTTTTGCAATGGCGGTGAAAAAAAAACGCATCAAAGGCCATGCGATTTGCATGCAAGTGCATTGCGTCTTTTAAAATCGCTTTAAGGGCTCAGACACACAGGCATTTTTATGCGCATTTATTAGTGCGTTAAAAAATACCGCGTGCGTTAAAAAAACGTGTGACCACGTCTATTGCCACCCATATCTTCTATCTTTGGTGGTTACGTGTTCTTTTTAACGCACGCGGTGCAAACTTTTTTACACGTGAATAAACGCACGTAAAGCCGCCCGTGTAATTGAGCCCTAAGGGCTTCTTCACACGACCGTATCTGTTTATACATTCGCCTGTACGCACCATATATTCGCATGAATGAATTTTTGACCTGATCGACTCCCGATCTTAATTGGCGTATTTAAAGCCATTTATACCGGGCGCTACTGCGTGAATGTAACAATACATGCTGAAGCGATGGCCACCAACGATCGGAATAAAATGCTCAGAATGACCAATAATGCCTAATTAGAGCGAGCTGTCTGCTTTTCCCAGCATTGTCCGCAGGGTAACTACCTCCCCCTCCCTTTTTTTCAGCTGCCATAGAAGTCTATGGGAGCCTGCTGCGTATCACGGCAAAAGATAGGGCAAGACCTATCTATTCACGCCCCATATGAAAGCTGTCGGAAAAAGATAGAGCTGGTCCTATTTTTTCTCGCACTAATATTTTGCGCGGAAAATACACGCTCATCGGAATGAAGCAATTGAAATCCAATGCTTCGCATGGTCGCGTTACATGTGCGACTTTTTGAAATGTGGAAATACCTGCGCAAATATAGTTGGCCGAATAAGCCCTACCTAAATTGCAGGTAAATGAATGCAATGTAGATCCGATTTTCACTGACCTTCCTCGCTCTCTCCGGTCTAATGGCAGCCTTAAAGCAGCCGCACACGGGCATCGGTGCAAAAACACTCGCTCCTGCTCAACGTATATGCGCAGTGGAGTGTTTTCTGCGCCCCTGGCTGCGCAAATATTGAGCATATTTTACACGTTTCTAGGAAACATGAGAAGAAAGTAAAAAAAAGACAGCAACCAGGAAGCTGATGCAGGACAGCGTGCATAAAATACGCTGTTCGTGCGCAGGCAAAAACTGAGCAATACGTAGGGATACGCAGTTCCCTGCGCCAGTAAAACGCTGCAATTTTTAAGCAGCGTATTACCATGTGGGTGTGTGTGCCCAGCCTTAGGGGATTATAAAGAACTTAGAGTGTCCCAGGATCACCTGTACTGGGGTACATTTGTCTTAGCAGCTTGCAGTTTATTAATATTCCATTCTGTTTGCACTGATATTTGGGTTAAAGCTGGATGGGTAGAGCTGCAGTGTAAAGCATGGGGGAAGAAACAGAACAATAAACAGAGAATCTGAGCAGTCAAGGGATTGACTTTAGACTATGTAACATTAAATTGCTATTTGTCATGTCACTTAGGCTTGGTTCTCAGCAATCCGGTGTAGTTTTCATCCAGCGTGGTACAGAGATGCAGGATGGTAACTGATCCCAGAACTGATCCCAGCCATATAAGAAACACAAGGGTGCGCACCTCTTAATAAATTTGGCACACACTGGGGCAGTCCAGGTGCAAGAAAATCGAATCAGCTTCTGGTGTGAATTATAGTAAATCTGTAGGGCCATCGGAGACAACACCCCATCTGGCGGAGCTCCACCAACTTTTTTGAAAAAGTTGCAACTGCAGCATAAAAATCAAAAAAGTCCTGATAAAGTCCCCACAAGTGAGCTGTATGGGATACCGGTGTGACCCAGATAAGAATCCTCTCCCAGTGCTCAGCGAACATCGGATAACCTAAGAATCATCATGGCCATCATGGAACACCACAGAATGGCTCCAGGACCAAGGGGAAGAAGAACAGCACTAGATAATACAATCCGTGCTGGCCTTATGTTAGATAGCACCTTGTGCAGAATTTTTTTGGCACTCCCCGCGTTATAAGAAAAAAACTATATATATTGCGTTGATATGCAATCTACCTGTATAATGCTTGTGCAGAAGACAACAATATAGTAACATACCCATATCACAACAGATCAGTGAATACATATGGTTCCAGAACCAATCTCATAACATAAATACAGCAATAGAACCAAGCACATAATATAAATACAACACCAGAACCAAACTCATAAAATAGATACAATACCAGAACCAAGCTTATAACCTTAGTACAGCATCAGGACCAAGCACATACTATAATACAGCACCAGAACCAAACTGTTGAGTTGTGCTTCTGGGAGCTATAGCACTATGGGTTTCCAGGAGCCCATTTCCGCTGGTGTCTCATGATTATGCTGGCTGGATGTGGTGTTCTCCAGTCAGCCAATTCCCTCTGGTCTGCTACACCTAAATACCAGCTTCATTCCTCTTTGTGTTGGTTTTCATGCTTGGTGTTCTGTAGGTGCGAACTGATAGGTGTCCTGTGTGTCTGTACTGGTTGGCAGACATGTGGTGTGAACTGTGTCCTGCGCTGCTTGGATTGTTTACCAACTAGGACGAGTTAGGTCCTTAGGTTCCAGCACGGGGCCATCCCTATCGGGATGATTACCCTGCATGCAGGCAGGATTCATGGGAGTTAGTTGTCTCATTAGTGTAGGAACCCGCGAGACAACGAGGACCCTTGAAGTTGGCTTGCAGGCTTAAGTGACTAGGCCTTTGCACGAACTAATACCTCGTACCTAATCTATTCCATCTCTTTATGCGTGCGGGTATGCTTGGTGAGTGTTTTGGGTCATTTGTCAGTCATGGTTTATGTCTGTGTTCAGCCCATGTATTGTCTGTTCCACCCATCCACTGGTTGTTGGACGCCCGGTTTTTGTTTGTTTGTCCTACCCGTCCGTTGGTGGGCGGATGCTCGATCCTAATCCTGTCCCCTTTGTCCATTGGTAGACAGACTTTAGAGCCTGTTTTGTCCCTGTTTCTGCATCTAGCCACCAGTATAGCAAGCTTCTCAGTTGTCCTGACTGCATTAGCATCATGTGATTCCAGATTCTCCTTGGCAGTCCAGGACGAACGTAACACAAATTCATAACATAAATATAATAGCACAACCAAGCAAATAACATAAATAATGCACCAGAACCAAGCAAATAAAATAAATACTGCACCAGAACCAAACTCATAACATAGATGCAATAACATAACCAAGCTCATATTATAAATACAGCACCAGAACCCAGCTCAGTACATAAATACAATACCAGAACCAAGCTCATAACATAACTACAATAGCAGAAGTAAGAGATTGTGTTGTGGGGGTGCCAATGGGCAGAAGTTGGCATCTCAAAACATCAGAAGGGAGGAGACAGAGCAAAGTGGAAGATGATTCATGTAGTTCAACAAGACGCTACTGCATAGAGGAAGAAGATCATCTTGCTGGGTAAACCTAAGGGGGGAGATCGTTTCTAGCCCACATCTGCCTGTGCCCTCCACAAGCTAGCCTCTGCCACCCTATCCAACCACCCGGGTCCGACGCAGCTAAGGCCAGCCAGGAATATAATTTCCCCCTCCTTGGACAAACGTTTCGGGATTAGAATGTCACTATAATGTGTTTATAGACTGAACATTGCCCCATGCACAGTAGGGCAGCTTTGGCTCTATACGGATGATTACATTAATGTTCACATGCAGCAGATTTCTGCATTCAGCTGAATGGGGCAGTTGAAGTCATTTCTTCCACCAATCTGTGAATTTACCCTAAAGGTCTCCACGAGGCTTTTATTTATGAGCCTTACCATTCTCCCAAGCCTCGTTCATTTGTGTCACTCAATTGAACAGTTTAACGAGGCTTCTCTTTTAATTTTCCCTACTTATGAAACATGTCCACTGCATGGCTGCTCAGGTTTTAATGCCGCCTGCCCAGCGGAATTAATATTTCATAAGCCTACTGAATTAAGTGAGAGGTCCGCTCACTCTATGACTGCGCTCAATTCTCTCGCAGAAGAGAACCATGAAGGTTTACGTATATTGTGGCGGATGTAGAGCTTGGATATGAGCTATCTGAAACGGAATAAGACATTGATTTGTGGAGTATGCCTACCAGAGTTGGAAAACCAGCCCGAAAGGCCTTTGAGATTCTCCGTTCAGCTGACAGATGTGCTCATTTAACAAGCCGAGGCTGAAATGGGTGTATAAAACCTCCCCATTTAGCTCTGACAGAGGAGATTTCACGGCCTGTCTACAGAGGTTGTAAATTCTGTCCCCAACTGTGCTGCTGAAAAGTTGGCCAATGTATCCAGTCACTGCGGGCAGAGACCCCCCGCTCTTAGCATATGCCTCTTTTAAATAGACATGCTGGGTGCTATTGACTGGCATCAATATAACAAACCATCTTCACTTTATGAACCCTACTGCCCCCTTTAATAAGTCCCTCTTTTCCCAGGATAGGAACGTCTGGGTGTCTGATGTACATGCACAGTAATTAGGGGTCAATTATCTGATATAGCTTCTAGGGTTATTCATAATACAGTGCAAAAGTGCAACGATGGACGGCATCCAATCAGATATCTGTTTTCAATGATGCTTTTTGCATTAGAGCTGTCTTCCTTGGTTGCTATGAATTACTACAGGATTGTGTATTGTTCTCGTGCTCAGGTGTTGATGCCTTCTACTGGACCAGCCAATCCAATTCATGCAGACAAAGGTGATGTAGCGGTAACTAAGTATGGTGACAATAAAGTCTTAATTATCCACTATGGCTCATGTAAGGTGAGGGATGTTGCATATACCAATAGCTATTGAGATGGCATATCCAACAACCCCAGTAGGTTCAAACATCAGAGTCTCAAAAGGCAACCTGATACTGTAACCCAAGGAGATGGCATGAATGAAGTTCTAAAAAATAAATCTTGTTATTTGTATAGCGCCAACTTATTCCGCAGCACTTTCAGGTAATTTACTACCCCCACCAAGCTGGGTACTCCTTTTACTGACCTCAGAAGAATGAGTGGACCTTGAGCCGGCTACCTGAACCACGTGGGGATTGAACTTGCAACCTTCAGGTCATGGGCAAGAGCTTAGGACTGCATTTCTGCTGCCTTAACACTCTGCGGCACACAAGGCTCTACTCTGCACTACATGAGGCTCTACAAAGTTCCTCATAGGTGCAGAGGCTTCAACTCACAAAGAGGTTTGGTGCTTACCTACATCTACCTGGCTGGCATCAGATCTCACAGTGGACACCAGCCACCTATAGTAGCAGTATTGACTGGCTCCCCACTGGGCAAACTGGCTGCAGGCACACACCCCTTGCCGAGGTACCTGGTGCAAAGAATAACACAGCCTCTGCATGCCGGTAACAATAATGGCAGCAACCAGTGACTGGGAAACCCTCTCTGTCCATGCAGGCCGTGGGCATTACTCTTGCGTCAGGCATCACTAGATCAGTTAGTCGCAGAGGATACGACCTGGCTATTACTAGCGGTGCTCTGGTTCGGAGGAAAATCTTAGCTTCCGCGGTCCGTTTTCCATGCATCCTCCCTTGCAGTACACAATATCCATGTTATGCCACACAGTATTTTGGGCACTGCCATCTTTTATATCTTCCTATTCCTAAGGTAGAACATAAAATATATATAATATAAGCACACAGGTGTATCATATTGCAGAATATATCTGGTCAATAAAAAACAAACTTAGTAGACCCCTTCTACACTGCCAATTGGTAATAGTGGTGTCATATGTAAGTGGAACTGTAGGAGAATCAAAGGCTCTTGTGCCTAGGTGAGGGGGGGGGGGGGGAGGGGGTGGCAGGCAAATGCCCTTGTCCCACAAAATGACTATACCAGAAACGGCATGTGGTGCTTATGGGCCCTGTTACTGATTTTGCATTAGGACACAGGACATTTTTGCCTATGCATCCCTTAGACTAAATTTCCATATACCCGCCCATTTAATTTTTTTTCCCTCCGGTGTTGCAGTGAAATGTTGAAGGGCAACCCATGCCAGCACTCATCCCATAGTTTTCTATGGGCAGTTTGAGGCATACGGCACATCGGTTTTGACGCTGGATGCCTCCCTATGCCAAGTAGAAAAATGTTGTATGGAGCATTTTTCTGTCCAGCTATATCCAGCTATGGCCTGATGTAGAGAATGGCGTCAGCTGTGTCGGTGTGAATACACTGGTCGGATACAACTCGCTGGACATTACGGTGTAAGGCCTTATTCACACGAACGATAAAATGGCGGGCGAAAAACACAGCCATCTGAACCATTGGATTCCAATGTATTCGTTCAGATAGCCAATTTTCAGTTGCGTCAAAACATCTTTCGGCTGCAATCAGCTGGCAACTACCGTAGGCTTCTAGCCAATCAGAGCTGCCGGCAAAGGGAGGGGAAGGGAGTATAGCAGCGGCTAGAGCTGCTAAACTATGTTAGCTGGCTCTATTGCGCCAGTTGAAGAACTCTGGGCTGCAGCGTATATAAGCCGCACCCGGCCATGTGAACAACCGAGAAAATGTGAGATTTAGCTGCTGTTTTTTTTCCCCTCCATGCAATTTTCACTTGTGGTGCGGGTCGTCGAAAATCGCAAGGCTTGTGTGAAAGAGCCTTTATGTATATCTTACAGATATTTGGTAGACTTTGCCTCTTCTCAGGGTATTCACTTAGCATATACCTGGTACCATATGTATTCTCATCTCCCATTTCACTCTTCGGGGGCAAGATGGGCATTTAGTGGGAGTAAATGTATCTAAAACATTAATAGATCTTAAAGGGGCAGCAAGTATTTGTCTAATAAATCTCCATATGTATAAAGTGCACATGTATGTGAATGTGTGTGGAGGGGAGGGGATCCAATTTTAGGAGCTTCGTATCGAAATGCTGATTTATGACACATTAGATAGTTGTAGAATTTTCCTTCCCCAAAAAGGATATTTAGATCCTAACAGGCTGAACCTTCTAGCTGACCCCTAGGCACCAAGGGTTAATAGTACCCCCTCACAGCTTCCCTTTCCTGGGTATCCTCTTGTATTCCAGCAGTATTTCTACTTCTCCATTCTCTGGGCATCATAATAGCTGCCCGCTGGATTGACAAGTAATTGATACAAAGACGTTATCGCACATTTAATTAGTTTAACACCTTATCTTGACAGCTGAGATACAAGGCCGGACATTTGCTGAATTGACTTTATTCTGTCATTGCCACTAGGAGACAGTCATTTAATTACTACCATTGTTGTTAGTGACATCAACACAGAAATTCAATGTACAGGAACAAACTAAATATGGAAGTGGATTAGTCGCTACGGACGGTCACACCTTTTCTGCTGACTTCCATGTGTCTTCATATACATAACAAATCCATATTATATCCGAGGTGTATTTTTTTACATCTGGAAGAGTTTTAACATTAAAATATCAGCAAAAAGGCAAAATATCTATCTCTCTATCTATCTAATATCTGTCTATCTCTCTCTCATATTTATCTATCTCATATCTATCTATCTATCTATCTATCTCATATCTATCTATCTATCTCTCTCATATCTATCTATCTATCTATCTCATATCTATCTATCTCATATCTATCTATCTATCTATCTATCTATCTATCCATCCCATATCTATCTATCTATCTATCTATCTATCTATCTATCTATCTATCTCATATCTATCTATCTCATATCTATCTATCTATCTATCTATCTATCTATCTATCTATCTATCTATTTCATATCTAACTGGCTATCTATCACATATCTATCTCTCATATCTATCTATCGCATATCTATCTCTCATATCTATCTATCTCTCATATCTATCTATCTATCTATCTATCTAACTATCTATCTATCGCATATCTATCTATCTATCTATCTATCTATCTATCTATCTCATATCTATCTATCTATCTCATATCTATCTATCTATCTCATATCTATCTATCTATCTATCTATCTATCTCCTATCTATCTATCTATCTATCTATCTATCTATCTATCTATCTATCTATCTCCTATCTATCTATCTATCTATCTATCTATCTATCTATCTATCTATCTATCTCATATCTATCTATCTCATATCTATCTATCTATCTATCTATCTATCTATCTCTCATATCCATCTATCTCATATCTATCTATCTATCTCCTATCTATCTATCTCCTATCTATCTATCTCATATCTATCTATCTATCTATCTCATATCTATCCATCTATCTCATATCTATCTATCTCATATCTATCTATCTATCTATCTATCTATCTATCTATCTATCTATCTATCTCATATCTATCTATCTATCTATCTAGCTATCTATCTATCTCATATCTATCTATCTATCTATCTATCTATCTATCTATCTATCTATCTATCTATCTATCTATCTCTCATATCCATCTATCTCATATCTATCTATCCCATATCTATCTCATATCTATCTATTTCATATCTAGCTAGCTATCTCATTTCTATCTGGCACATTCATTATTGGTGTTGTGCCACAATTCTGCCATAAGTTGCACTTTGTTTGGCACAAATCAATTTAGATAGATTTGCTATTGATGTGCACCAAAAAGAACATATATTACACCTTTCTTTACACGTTTTAAAAACTTTTGAAAAGTGGGCGGGGCTTGCTGCTTGACCAGTATATAGAGACATTTATGCACTGTGACTTTTTAAAAACTTGCAAATTTGGTCAGAATGCCACTCCAATACCTGGGTGGCATACAACATGACTCCATGGGCATATTTATCATTTCATTTATGCCAGAATTCTGGCTTTGAAATGTTACAATTTGGTGCAGGTGTCAAAACTGTGACTTTTCTGACCTTTATACTCCTTCCCACCACTTTTTCAAAAAGTGGACATGGCCCAATGCTGTCCCTTTTATTATAATCTATGGCAGAAGTTGGCAGAGATTATACCAAAAACCTTTAATCTGCGTGGAGGTGACGCCAGATGAGAAAAATGTATTTACAGGATTGTGCCTCTTAATACATTTGTCATACAAAGGTAGCTACACAGTTTACTTATACCTGAGTATGAAAGGCCAATCTAAGCAAATATACCTCCACATCCCTAGGCACATTTAAAGATGAAAGGTTCTTAGCATATGTTTTGATCAAAACATATGGTCTCATTCAGCCTCACTTTTGTCTTGCACTCCATTTACATACCTCTCCCAGGTGACTTAATGGAAGTATATAGCCAGGTATCCTGCTTTCCCTGAGTCCATTAGAGGTCGTTGGCCCAAATGGATGTGTCTTTTAGAACTAGGTACCCATCCATTAGGGTTTGTCTGGGCATGGCGGATGGGTCCACGTGCTTTGATCAAAATGTGCAAAGAACCTTACGTTTTTATGAGGTTCGTATAAATAGCAGTTCTGCAATTTTATTTAGATATTAAATGTGTATGAGTGCTGAGGCTTGTGTTTCTGTTACTGTAATTGTTCTTGCCATGGCTTACATGCACCTTCACATTTAATTTATTTTTTTGGAAGTGCTGACTTTTGTTTTTTGTATGCATTGCACTGGTGGGGGCTGTCATCTCTTTTGTATTACATTCCATGCACCCATCTGTCCCAGGTGGCTTAGGGTAAGCTGGATACATGGCCATGTACTTTCACTGAGTCCATTGGAGGCCTTTGGCCATAAGAGAGGTGTCATTGAATGCTAGGTACCCAATAAGGCTTGCCTAAATATACCTATTTTATTTTGCTAGTATAAACAATAGTTGTGCAGTTCTACTCCGATATTAAACGTGTTTCTGTCTCTGTATCTGTGGCAGCCATGGCTTTAGGACCGCTTCCCACGGACATATTTGCGCATGATTTCAAAGGGTTCATTTGCCCTTTTCACGCGTGGAAAGAAACCGCAGCATGCTCTACTTTAGTGTGCATTTATGGACATAAGAGCCCATAGGGGTCTATTGGGGTGAATGTGCACCCAAAACCTGCATAATTGCGCATTACACTGCGCAATTTTTTTGCGGGGGGAAAAAACACACCTGGAACTTATTAGGCTACGTAGCCTTTTAAATCACGGTACAGGTGTGTCCAGCGCCAATGGCAAATGTCACTGTCAGCTCAATAAGTACAGTAAACCGTGCAAAAGTGTGTGCAAAATGTTGCGCGAATACATTGCGTTAATGCGTGTGTTTTTGCACAGGCCAATGTGAAACCAGCCTTAGGCCTTATTCACATGAGCATATATCGGCCGGCGTTTTCACGGTTTCACAGTACCATCTGATGCATTGGATTCTAATGCATCAAATCACGTAGGCGTATTTGTACACCAGGCAGGAAACTATCTTCGGTCACTGCCATTGACTCCGCCCAGTCCCATTGCAAACAGCCAGAGGGGAGGAGAGAGGAGGTGAGCCAGCGAGGGGAAGGGAAGTGGGAGGGAAGAGTGAGACAGCCTAGCAAAGCTAAGCAGTCTCCCCTCGCCCGATGGTATTTACCCCGAGTCCGTGCGCCAGATGGTAGCATATATCATCCGGCTGTGAAAACGACGGCCGATATACGCTCGTGTGATCAAGCCCCTGAAGTGGAGAAGGTAAAAAAAAAAGCTTCCAAAAAAGTGTCATCAAAAACTTCCCTAATGATAAATTCCCCCATTGTACCCATTCTTGTGTTATCAGCTCCCGATGTGGCTACTATTACACTTGGTTGTCTGCCACACAACTTTTCTAGAGCTCTGAATGGCATGTCTTCCCGATCCTCGTTGCTCACAGCTAGGGTGATTAGGGCAGACTGAGAAAGTTGGGTAACGCCTGTGGCAGATGTAATGTCAGCCATATTGGCTGTCACCCAGCCGTCCCACAATTTTTAACCACTTGATGTAAGGGGATGACTCCAGAAATATTTGCAGACTTTTTTATCTTCTGGTGGATTGTCCTCCATGGTTTTCGTTCTGTAATTTGAGGACATTCCTTATGTTGCAGTTGTGTTTGGTATCTTGCAGATGCATAAAGCTGAATTAGCATTCGAGTACTCTGGTAAATTGTAAGCCCTTATAACAACTTAACATTCATGCGGAGGAAGAAGACAACTCAAGTTTCTCCTGGTGCTGCTTCCTTGATAGAATAACAATTGGTATCTGATTCCAGGAGCTCATCCCCTCCCCAGGAGGCTTCAGAGGAGCTTTCCAGAGATGTAATATATGGACGCACAGGTCTTTATTCTCCACTTCAACATCTTTCTCTTTGTGCGTTTCCAACAATGGAAAAATAGTTGTTCCAAAATATAGAAAATGTAAACTTTGGTCCAGCTGTAAATTGAGTTTCTTGATATTACTGTGCAGTAAGATACAAGTGACCTATGTAGTCCGTAAAGTACAGGATGCCAATGGGGCAGCTCCTCATTTTCCATGATAATAGGTCATGAATATTGTAATTCCAGAACCCCTATAGATTAGAATTCCAGAACCCCTATATGATAAGTAATCTGGCACATGTGAATTTACCTGTAAAGCAACCCCATTGGTCAAATTTATTCCAGGCCCAGAGGGGTTAATATTACATACGTCTCTCCTTTTTGGGGGTTTTCAATACCCCCGACTGGTCTTCCAAAATGGCCAAACCACTTTTCTAACTACCCAATGCACAATGGTAGTTAGTTAGACCGGTAGTAGTGAATTGGTACTAGTATGTTAGACTATCAATGCATAATACCTGTTCTCTAATTGGCCAACGTTGCTCACGTGAGCAGCGCTGGCCAATCCAAAAGCAGAACAAAGTGTCTGACTACCAGTGCAGAGTATATAGAGATAGGAGAGAAGAAAAGGCACTTCATGTGAAGACTCTCAGGACAGGAAAATCAGATAGCAGATATAACTTGCTCACCTGAGCAAGGATCGGAAAGTAACTTTTTTTAATAACCTGTTTTATTGAGATTTTTATAAAACTGTTACAATACAACAGCTCAGACATAGAAATAATCAATAGCAGGCGGGATCATAATATGATAATTTATCAGTTGAGACCAATAGGGGCTTCTTTAGTATTTGCACAGTGAATGAGGTAGATTTGCGCACAAATCGGCGCATTGTACTGCACTTTTTTGTGCATGCAGGACCTGTTCATATGCGCTTCTGACAACCCCCGCCCTAATTTAAAAGGCTATTTAGACTAATGAGGTGTGTTCTGTTCCCGGCAGGTTTGTGCAACGCATTGCGCATGCCGTGGCATAGTACGCGTGCATTTATGCACCTCACATAGACTTCTATGGGCACGTTTGCTATGCAAATATGCAGAAAGATAGAGCAGATCCTATTTTTTTTTGCTTGCATGAGAAATGCACACAAAAAAGGAAATGAGAACCAACCCACTGAAAACAATGGGTTCTAATCTCTGGGTTTTGAGCACGCAATTTTTGCGCATGCAGAAACACGTGCAAATACATCCATGTGAAGCTGCCCTAATACTCAGAGATTGCTAGTAAGGTCAGTACCCATATATCATAAGGACTTCAGACTGGATGAAGAGCTGGAATCAAGAGTGCCATACAAGTCAGAAAGTAGCTTTAGAGTTGGCCATATGCCTATGTTCACCATAGATATCTTCCTATTTCCAGATACCATTCTCAGCTTTTGCTGCCAGTAGGGCAGGGGTGTAGCTACAGGGAGGGAAGATGTAGCAGTTGTACTTGGGCCCTGGTGCCTGAAGACTCCTCGGCAGCATAAGAAACCAGCGGCCTCAGTACTATGTTGTCTTATCCATCACAGATATGCTATCATAAAAGCCCCTGATAACCCCAATTTATGGCTCAATACTTGGCCCCATTACTGCATTGGGACCAAAAAAATCAGACCCCTCAAATGTGTTCCCAGAAAGAGTCAAAGTAGTCACTGACTAAGTTGCTTCGGGAAACCCTAATGTACTGGCTAACTTCTTCTGCCAGTAACCTGATGCACTTAGAAACACATATCGACAGGTGAAAACTCCAGTAATTGGGGTCTAAACTAGTTCTGAGCAGACCTTGCATAAGAGATCCTAAAGGTTATTTAAAAGTTACATTTTGTATTTTGGGTGTATACAGAGGGCTCGCCTCCATGTGTGGTTTTCTGACTTTACCTATTTATATATATACAGCCTGCTCTAATTATCTGTACAGACATCTATGTGTCTGGGGGAGACCTGCTGCCTGCGCTATCAGTCTATTACATGACAGATAGCGGGCAGTGTCTTGTAAACAGTCAATGTGTAAATATACATGCTCACACCAGTACTTGTACAGCGGCTCTTGCACTTGTCACAAGAGAGGAAGTTCACTTGTAGTTGCACCAGCTGCACTGCCACATCACAATCCTCAAAATAAGAAGTGTTAGACTCACTGGTCTGATACCTGCAGCAATAGAGAACATTGAGATGCATTAATATGAGCTTCACTTGGTTGTGCAAGTGCCTCGTTTTGTTGAAAATTGAACCTAAAAACAATAGTTACATATAATTGTGTGAAGACATGAAAATTAACTCTGGCACCATTTTGCCGACAGGCAAATTTCCTAATATAGAACCATACTTCCCCATATAAGATAGTGAGCAAAACAATGTGATCAAACAGATCCTGTCTCCATTGTCATATATGTCAAAATATTATTCCATAGTATTAAACTTGTGGTAGACCCTGCAAGTGTGCGATTTAAGTCTTATTCTGGATCTGTAACAGAAGTGTATGTGCCCTTTCAGACAACTACTTAGAATAGGTGAGCCTGTGTGTACATGAAGTATAACACTATATATGACCATTATATGACTTATATCCTGCATTTTCCACTATTTTCTCTTCTGCAGGCTTTATGTCTAATTTTCAGTTGTCCCTGAGATGGTGGGAGGAGGCTGCTGCTGTAATGTTTTCTATACACTGCACATGGGGAAATCTGCTGATTCTGCTCTCCATCTGTAACGCATAGAGAGATAGAACATTATCAGGGAGGGCACTAGAGAAGTCCTGAGCAGTGCAGATGTGAATAAATATTAGTAAATAACTTACCATTAGCTCCAGCAGCCACGTCTCTCTGAATCTCTCTCCTTACTTCTCACTTCTTTTCCCTATAGACTTCTATGCGCTTTTATTTCCTGTTCTCTGTCTTGTCATCTATGTTACAAAAGACAGACTTTACTTGACAACAATCAGTGGATAGCAAATTAGAATGAACAGAGACTCCTAGTGCCCAGCACTTTAGATTTTTTCAGCACAAAAACACCATTTTAGGTAAAAAATAACAAACTTTCAGTTTTGCTAGTTATCACACTGACTATCACATAAGTACAATTTGTTTGAAAGCTCAGGGAGCATTCCGAGGGCTATTCTGACCACTGCAATTAAATTATATGTCTGAAAGGTGGCATATAATCTGGTCCTAATGTCTATGGTCAGGGCACCTCTTTAATCATATGCAGTAGGAAATCAATACTATGCAATTTTTAACCCTTTCCAATCCAATTTGTATCCTGGTTTTCCTAGGGGGCTTACTCTTTTTCTGCTGTTGTACAATGGCACTATCTGCTGGCTAAAGCCAGTACTGCATGAGGTGACACGTTGGATAGGTTCCGACAGCAGAAAGGCTGTCAATATACAGTAAGAGAACCCCGACGGACGTCTTCCAATATCGGAGCTGTACAGCCTTAAATCATAATGTGTTCAGATGTCAGACAGTGGATTGGAAAGGGTTAAATACAATTTGTATTTTAAGACTTCACTCACAAACATCTCTCCAATTCAGGCAGTTTGTTACAATGTATAAGTGCACATACAATGTATTAACTTCAAGTCCAGGCTCACAGAAGTTTGTCTGCACTGAAACATTGTAGTAAACTCCCAGGAGAGCATCTTTTCAGCCTCTGAATGTAGATAAGGAATTTTTCCAACAGCAAGCAGAGATCTAGAATTTTTTTTTTTTTTAGGGGGGGGGGGGGATTTATTCTTTGCAGTATTTTTGAAGTCAGTTTTGCTGGAGGCAACAATGACATTATTAACTACACATTTATCAAAATGTTGAACGATGTTGCATCCTCAGATTTGTCTACCGGACTGCATTTATTATTGGTGTTGTGCCATAATTGTGGCGCAAGTGGCGCTTTTTCTTTTAGACAAATTTGCTATTCAAAAGGAATAAATATATTTTAGGCCTTTCACTCCACTTTTCAATTGAATTTAAGTCTAGTGATTTTTTTTGACAGATTTAAAGAGTTATTCTAGATTTTTTTAAAATTTCTATTGATTTATTGGGAGATCATCAGTAGAGATGCGCGAGCACGCTCGGATAAGTCAGTTACTCGAGCGAGCCACGCTCTTCTCGAGTAACTGCATTCTTGTCTGAGCGTGCTCAGGGGGGCGGCGGGGGTTAGCGGGGAGCAGCGGGGGGTAGCGAGTGGGAGAGAGAGATCTCTCTCACTCTCTCCTCCGTTACTCCCCGCCGAGTACTCCCCATCTTTACTCCCCATACAAAACTACGGAATCAGTATTACTGTTAGTTTCCCTCCGGCATTGTAGTGTAAACTGTAGAGATGGCAATATGGGAGCTCAGCCTCAGGGCTTAGCGCAAAAACAGACGGGTTTATGCGCAATTACACTCACCGGTATGGAGTGCAGTTCCGCATGCTCAAGGTCTTTTTTCCCCTTCCCGGGCTATGGCGAAAATCTGAATGGCCCAAGGAGGAAAAAAACGTAGTATCAGCAAGTTTAGTTGCACATAAGTCTGTGTGTTTTTGTGCCCTTACTCTATATACTAAGGGCCACAGAAGCAGGGCACATGGCTGGTAGTCATACAGACTTTCCTCCAGTTCAATGTGCCACACATACGAGGGGCTGCTGATAAGTCTTTGGCTTTACCCAGAAAGAAACAAGATAGAAAGATGAAACTTTACATTTATTCCTCATACTCTCCACTGATGCCAACACACTTCTTACATCGGGATTCCAAGTTCTGTAAGCCTTGCAAAAAGAAGGATTTCGGTTGTGCCTCAAACCAGTCATCCGTAGCACCCATGGCATCAGAAATGGTGTGAAATTTGGTCCCCTTGAGGTGTTTCTTCAGGTTTGGAAACAGATGATAGTCGGAGGGAGCTAGATCTGGTGAATAAGGTGGGTAGTCAACCAGCTGGAAGCCTAGCTCCACCAGTTTTGCCGTGGTCGCTTGTGCAGTGTGAGCAGAGGCGTTGTCTTGCAGGAACAAGATTCCTTTGGACAGCTTGACACACCTTTTGGCCTTCAGAGCTGCCTTCAATTGGTCCAAAAGTTCAATGTAATACCTGGCATTGATGGTGGAACCATTGTGAAGGTAGTCCACTAGCAACACGCCCTCCTTATCCCAGAACACAGATGCCTTCACCTTAATGGCTGAACTTCTTTGGGCGAGGAGAACCCCTGTGCCTCCACTCTTGACTGCTCCTTGGTTTCAGGGTCATACAAATAAATCCAGGTCTCATCCATAGTGACCAGTCGATCCAGGAAGTTCTTATCAGTCCAGAAACGCTGACACATGGACCGGGAAGTTTTCACTCGCATGCTTTTCTGATCTGTTGTCAAACATTTGGGGACCCACTTTGCAGATCGCTTCTTCATGTTCAAATGTTCATGGATAATGACACAAACACGTTCACAAGAAACCCCCATGATGTCTGCTATTCCTTTAGCTGAAATTGGCCGATTCTCCAGTATGAGGTTGTGCACAGCATCGACGATCTCCGGAACAACAACCTCTCTCGGTCGTCCAGGACGTTCCTCATCATTGGCGCTGAAGTGGCCCGTTTTAAATTTGACAACCCAGTTCTTAACTGTAGAATATGAAGGGCATTGGTCCCCCAATATCTGAGACATATCACCATGAATATCCTTCGCCGACGTTTCTTGCAGAAACAAGAATTTTATCACTCCTCTGCTCTCATTTGAGGTCAATATCGCCTTAGACCCCGCCATTCTGTTTTCCGCGTGCCGAGATCACTGTTGCCATAAGCTACAAACACAAAATTTTGAAAACATATATTAGACACATAAGGCTTTCATGTGATGTAACATTCGTTACCATAGAAACAAAAAAGAACACAAAGCCAAAGACTTATCAGCAGTCCCTTGTATATGAAGCGTCCTGTTTAAAATATTGCGCATTAATAGGCAACAAAATGCTAAAGCCGTTGTCATACAATATCACCATTGATACATGGCCCTTAACTTCTCTTTGTGTGCCTCCAGATGGAAGCTCGCTAGGGCCCTGACTATATCTTGTATTTAACAACTTCATTTTAATGGTCTTCTTCAGTAAACGCATTACTAAACAACTTGAGAGTCTGTGAAGAACAGACGTATTCCAGAATATGTGAATGAATGTGGAAATGCACTCGGACTGATGAAGTATAGACCCCCAAATAGTTATTCAATGACTGGGTCTCCTAGGGTTAATGACCTGACATCATGATTAAAGCTGACCATTTGTAATGTGTCTGGACTGTGCTGCCGAACCTTGAAAAGGTTAATGTGCTGAAAGAGGAGGTCTTTTTATGCTGCACCTGCCCCTCTTTACTGCCAGAGAAAGGGGGCATGGGGCCTGGGGAGAGGAACAAAGGGTCCGACATACCCGGATACAGAGAAAGGTGAGAGGTCTAAGAATAGTGTGATGGAAAGAAGACACTGATTGGGATAGAAAAGAAGCTCAAGTGGCATCAAGAACAAAGGTCCTATAGGGATATTTTACTTCACTTATTAGGTATTGCTAGAAGTGTGATGAGCTGGAGGGAAAGAGACCCAAATGTGTTTGCAATAGATGAGGACCACCTAGGAAGACCCCCATTAATCCATGTATTATTAAATTATAATCTATTGTCATAATCAGAGTCAAATAATAACAGATAAATACTGGTTGAAATGGTTTTTTTTTAATTAGAGCCCCATCCCACCATAATCTCTGTGTCACTCCACTTACTTTCCCCCTCTTCTTCGTAACAGAGGGGAGGTCCCATTTAGGCCCCTCATCTACTAGCCCAAGTGGAGAGCAGGTGCAAACAGCTTCCCTTGCTCTGGAGGACCTGGCACATCCATATATTAGACTAAGAGGCAATAGATTTCAATGGGAACTATGTAATACCTAATGTTGTCTGTGGAGGTGCTGTAGGGAAGTTGAATACTGTCTGTCATGTTATGCTTCTGATTACTGCTGATTATTGGGGGTCTCAGCAGCTGGACACCATTTGATCTGCTTATAATGTACAAACTCTTAAGAAAGGAGGCTACCCCAAAGCAAATAACTGCAGTCAGATGCCCACAAGCATCAGATGGGAAGCATTTGGATGAATCATCTTACAGTGGAGCTGACCTCAGCAGTCATGTATTGTATATGAAATAATGTGTTACCCATTGTAGATTGTTTTATTGTGCTTATAGTCTAGTCTAACATAATATTGTTCTATAATACAGTATAGTATTGTTCTATAATATACAGAGTATAGTAGAATAGTAAAGTACAGTATTATTCTATAGTATATTATAGTACTGTAAAGTAGTATAATAAAGTACAATTAAGTACTGTTCTATAATGTAGCATAGTAGTAAAGTACAGTATTGTTCTATAATATATTATAGTAGTATAGTATTGTTCTATAGTGTATATAGTATAGTATTATAGTAATATACAGTGTAGTATTGTTCTATAATATAGTATAGTACTATATTAAAGTAAAAGTAATCTTCATTTATATAGCGCCAATATATACCGCAGCGCTTACAAGACAGGGGAGAACAGATACAAAAAACAAAGATACAAAAACCACTGTTACATGTAGTAATCAATTGATGGAAACAATAGGGGTGCGGGTCCTGCTCCAACAAGCTTACATACTACAAGTAATGGGGTGATACAGAAGCTAAAGGGGCTGGAGATGTGCGCGGTATGGCGAGGTGGAGAGTGAGGGATGCTATAGACATAGACAATGGTCAGACCATATAGTGGCTGAATCGGTATGACTGCAGGGGGAGCTTGATTGCGGCTATCAGGGATTGCAGTCAGTAGGACAGAGAGCATGTTATCAGGCGGAGTACAGAGGGGTTTGGTTTAGGGGATGTGGTATGCCTCCCTGAAAAGGTGCGTTTTAGAGCATGCTTGAAGTTGTGCGTGTCAGTGATTGCCTGGATAGTTTGGGGTAGCGCGTTCCAGAGGACCGGTGCTGCTCTGGAGAAGTCTTGGAGACGGAAATGAGAAGTTCGAATTAAAGGGGCACTTAATCTAATTTCATTAGCAGAGCGCAGGGAATTGAGATGAGGGAGGCAATGTAGGGCGGGCGGTGCCGTGGAGATCTTTGTGGATGAAAGTAGTGAGTTTGAATTGAATTGAAGTATAGTATTATTGTATAGCATAGTGGTATAGTAAAGTATAGTTTGTATAATATTGTTCTACAGTATAGTATAGTATTATTCTATAGTGTAGTATAGTTAAGTATAGTATAATATTGTTCTATAGTATGGTACACTATAGTACGGAAGAGAATTGTATAGTATAGTAGCAGAGTTTAAAAAGTCAGTAAAAAATATATGGTATAGTATAATATTCTATAGTATGGTAAAGTGTAATATAATATTGTTCTGTTGTATAGTGTACTAAAGTATATAATTGTTCCTTAGTATAATATAGAATCGTATTGTTCTATAGTATACTGTAGTATAGTATTGTTCTATAATATAGTATAGTTCAGCCCTGTTCTATGGTATAGTACAGCATAGTATAGCATTGTGCTGTAGCCGTTATAGTATAGGATACATTTTATATATGTCATTATTCTATACTATTTAGGTGTTGGCCATTGTTCTTAATAATTTGAATAATTTGAATGAAAACTGTCCAGTAATTGTAAGGGTAGTCAGAGACTATTCACTATATTTATGTACATTGCTACTGAGAACAGTGACACCTGCTGGAGGAAAATATAATAATAACCCAACACTAAGAGAAGGAAGGGAGGAGGAAGCAGAGCTCCATTTAAATAAACACATTTCAGCCTCCAGCAGTAATAACATTATTATATTTAATATTTTCACTGATAATTTGCCTTTAACAGACACAAACGTGCATCATAGTACACAGAATATCATTGGCTGGGTTACTATGTACACATATCAATTGAGTCCGGACAGCGTTTCTATGCAGGAGCCGGACATGACTGATGGCATTGTGATGCATTTTTTGCACCGGTGCGATATCCATAGCTGGACAATAATATAATGCATGCAACATATTTCAGTCCAGCATCAAAAGAGGTCTGGCAGATAGAACTGGCATTGAAGTATATGGTGCCCATACAGAATTCTATGTGAACGTATATGGTAAAGAATGCTGATTTGTATTAAGGTTATTTTCACGAAGCGCCTTTTTTCCCCTATTAATTGCGGCATGCAGAAAGAGCGGAGGAGGGAGGAATTGGGGAGCATAGTAGTGGAGTATCGTGAATCAATTAGTCCATTAACCAAGTCTATGGAGGAGTATTTAAAGATTAGGCATCTGGTCAAAGAACAGCGGCCACGTGACAGCCATTTAATAACATTACAAGCACTTTATTCAATAACGCGCGCATAATAGACTGGTTCAGAGTTAATGAAAATATCATCTGAGAACGCCCTGACATTTGTCTCTATTGATTTCTATACAGTCCTGTAATTTCGTTCTTTTAGATTGGAATTACTGCAGAGTTATGGTGTAGGGTGCTAGGGTGTTATTCTTCATAGTCTAAGGCTGGGTGCACATATATCGGTTGTGTCTGGCCAGTTGTTTTATGCTGGAGCTGGACACAACAACTGGCATTTTGGGGCACTTTTTGCGCCCGTCTGGCATCTATATGTAGCAGGACAGAAAAATACTGCATGCAACACTTTTCTGTCCAGTGCAAGTAGGCATCCAGCATTGAAACCGATGCGCCATGTGTCTTGAATGATCCTATAGAAAACTACGGGATCAGTTCTGGCATCAGTTGCCCTCCAGCGTTTAACTATAAAGCAGGAGGGCCAGACATATAGGGACCGGCCTATGCAAAAAAAATCTAAGGTAAAGAACGCAGGTAGGAAACCCTTCTCTATAGATGTAGAACCACAGACCATAGCATAGTTCGGCAGCTAACATCCATGCAGCCATGAGGACAAGGGGTCTCAGGTCTCACATGACTGTCACTCCCAGTTGAAGCTAATGGTAAAAACATCCATTTATTCTCAATAGGTAAATGGCAATAAGCAAGTGCCTGGCACCTCTGGCTGCCGCCTGTCTTCCTTAAGAGCAAAGGATCAGACATATTGAAATCCAACATGCCCAATCCGTCTTCCCCCAAGATCTGCTATTGGGTGAGAGTCAGGACACCCACATATAGCAGTTGGATAGTACCGACAGGTTTGGTTGATATTCATCTAATGTGTATGGGCACCTTAAGAGATGTACAGATATAATATGGTCTTTAGGCTCCTGGTGGCCAGTTGTCACGGTGTCACCAGATGCTTTTGGGGTGACGGCGTCAGCCCTGGACCATGTGATGTCTTTTCGGCGCTGTGCTAGTTCTAGTGCTAATAGGCTGGCTCAGGCAATGGACAGCTCAGCCAGCCTATCAGTGTCACTTTTTTGGACATTTAAACTGGCTTCTCTGAGCAAAGGAGGCTGTTTCTACTTTCTGTATACTAATCAAGTCTTGTGTGCTCAAGTGTTTTTAGCTCTGTCTTGTCTGACCTTGGGTGTGTGGTGTATTTTTTGTTAAGTATCCCTTCTTTTGTTTATCCACTTGTTTCTTGTTCCTCTCTGACCTTGCTTCATTCAAATAGTAGGGTCGCCCTTTACAGGGTAGTTGCTCCGGTCCATGACAGGCCCAGTCAGAGTAGTTCAGGGAGTACCGTTAAGACCTATCATTAGTTATTAACCACACGTCATCCAGTCCGTCCCGGTACTCAGCACACTAGAGTTTTCCCAATGTTGCGTCAACAATGTGACACTATCACTGCCCTGGTACATTAGAGAATAGTAGCGCTATGAGTAATCTGTGCAAGGGTGCGGCAATATTTTATTCTTAGGTGATTAAAGGAACAGGTATAGATTTGGACCTGCGTTGTAACTTCTTCAGCTAAGGGCAAAGATAAAGTTTGCTACCATAGCTCTTTATCTAAATACCCTAGCCAAGGTACAGTGGCTTGTTGAGTGGCACCCATTACCTAAAGCACATGCCCTACTAGCTATTTTCTACAAGGACTGCACAACTGAAATATACAAGCCCTGACAGCTACTTATGCAATGTTCAGGTCTTACATGATACATGTACCTCATATTTGCAATATGTACATAGTATACACATATGTGATGTATTGGCTCAGTGAGCAAGATACCAAACCTATACCTTGAGTGAGATCTTTCATATAAAGCATTCTTCATCCTAAAAATAGTTTTAACACTGCAACCACATAAGGGCATTGCAGGAGGATCAATAAACCATTTCCACCAAATGCAACATTAATTTATGAGTCTTTTCTCCTATTCCCAGTAAACATGACAGGTAATACAATGAGCTGGGGGCTGCTGGCTTGGGTGATCATGTAATAGTGCTCGTGTATGAAATGATGTTGGCTCAGGTTCCAGGCGCCAGACACTTGTCTCTCATCTCTCCTAGCACCCAGCAGTCATATTCATTCTTAAAGAGGGGGTGTTAAAGGGTAAGGGGGGAATCAGGGATACCAAAGATGTTCCAAAGTTATCCACATAGTACTAATGACTGATATTTAAGATGGGCAATGCCCTTGTTGAGATTTCAATAAGCTGCATATGTACATCAATCTGCTTATTATCACAGATTTGGGGTTTAAAGTGTGACTCTGTCTTTAGTTTTTTTTTGGTTATGGTTATATAACACAGCCTTACTAAAATTGTATTTAGAGACACCCTGGGATGCTACCTATGGAAATAACTAGCATGGTTGAATGCTAAAAAGACATGGCAGAAAAGCACAGATCAGTAGAGGAATAAGGGATCCAGCGTTGTGGGGAAACTCTGAAGGTTTGTTATGGGAAAGTTCCAGGCATCTGGTGCAACAGTTCTGATGCCGGATGCTTCTCTGCTGTGGTAGAAAATTGTAGAAAATCGTTGCATGTCACATTTTTGTATTCAGCTATGTCTAGCTGTAGAGACTGGACGGGTGTAAAAAGTGCACCAAATAAGCATAAGTTGTGAAAAAAGTGACTGGACACAAGTGATGTGTGGAACCTAGGCTTAAACAAGATCTAGGCTAGTGAGCTCTGCAGAAATATGGAGGAGTTCTAGACTGGATATCTGTCCCTGTGCGGTCCACAGGCTACACATTGACATGCATTAGCATGTTCGATTTCTCATCTGTGATGTAGGTAGGAATAGGACATGCAAAGAGTTTTTTTACGTGGACCATTAGTCTGCGTGAAAAAAAAAAACAACATGGAGTCCGGCACCCTCAGATGGGGGGGGGGGCTCTGTGGATGAGAGGGCCTGGCCCTGGGCTGACATCTCCTCCCTGTCTGACTTCCCCCCCCTGTGTCTAACCCTGAATGTGCCCCCCCCCCCCGGGTCTGTGTTTCTGTCTGGAGGATTCTATATGTCTATTTGTCTGGACTCCAATTTCGGGTCTATCGCCAGAGGAGTAGGCTCGTGGGGGCCTTGCTGGAGGGAGGTGTGGTGGGGGGAGACCTGGGAAGATGTAGCCAACAGGTCCTGTCCACAAAAGTTCAAATGGATGGCCAGATTGGGTCTGGTCTATTCCAACACAGTTGGACGTTCATGCTCAAAACAGAAGAGGGCATGCCAACGAAGTTTGTCAGTTTATATGCAGTTTGGCGATCCCCGAGGGTCAAGCTCATTCCCCAGTGAGACGGCTGCATGGACGAGTGGCGGCATTCGATAGGGGGAATTGTCTTGTTCTGCCCTACCCACTGACTACTGTTGAAATCACTATCTTGAGTATTGCTCATGATTACCCTTTCCTACCCCTATGTTACCCAATTCCTTTTACCTTATTTTTGTTACGTTAACTTGTATGTTGGAGAAAATTCAATAGAAATGTTTTGAACCAAAAAACCCAACATGTGCATAGCCTTGTAGGCTATAATGGAGCTGTAGGGTGCCTGTAAATTAAAGGGGTTGTACGAAGATCACAAGTTAGCCCCTATCTACTAGGAAGGGGATAGCTTACTGATCCATGGGGGTCTCGCCAGTGAGACCCCCACCAATCCTGAAAATGTGGCCCTGTATCCACCATTATCCTCCCTGCAGGCTTATTTTGCCCCCTGTAGTAAGGATGAGATTGAATGAAGTGCTGGTTGTGCAAGTGTGCTGCTTCACCATTCACTTCAATGGGACTGCCAGAGATAGCCCAGTAGCACGTGCTCGGGTATTTTCTTCAGCCCCATTAAAATGAATGGGGTGGCAGCATACAGATGACTATTTGCCTAACAGAAAATAATAAAAATACGGAGGTAAATACAGATGACATACAGATGGAATGTCTTGCGGACATGGTTTTATACGCTCCACCAGAGGCGTAACTTAAAGCTCCTGGGCCCCAATGCAAAATGTGTAGCAGGGCCCCTAATTATAATGTTTTATTCATAGTACTGGGCTCCCTATATGTAGAAGAGAGGCCTTATGGGCCCCCTAAAGCTCCTGGGCCCGGGTGCAACCGCATCCCCTGCACCCACTATAGTTACGCCCCTGCGCTCCACTGAATCCATCCTTATAAGTACTGTACTAGACGGGGGTCTAAACAGCAGTAAAGTCTGTTGGTGACCATTTATTTGCATTTATTGCAATGAGGTTCTTTTCGTATATCTGAATGTTTGCAGCGGTAAGTCATTGATTGGCTTTCTTCATGTTTAATAGAGATGAGCGAACCTACTCGGACACACCCCTTTTTCGCCCGAGCGCCGCGATTTTCGAGTACTTCCGTACTTGGGTGAAAAGATTCGGGGGGTGCCGTGGGTGAGTGGGGGTTGCAGCGGGGAGTGGGGGGGGAGGGAGAGGGAGAGAGAGCTGCTGCTACCCCCCGCTCCACCACGCCTCCCCCCGCCCCCCCGAATCTTTTCACCCGAGTACAGAAGTACTCGAAAATCGCGGTGCTTGATCGAGTAATTACTCGAAACGAGCACATTCGTTCATCTCTAATGTTTAACCCTTGAAATGTTGCTATCACCTCTGATTTTATTACTATTATTATTTTTGTTAGTGGATTTGTGGAACTTCGAGAGACATATGTTAATATACCATAGGAATTTCAGAGCATTGACACAGGATGTAACATTTCGCAACAGTGTTATGAAATATGCCACCCCTGAATTCTGTAACAAAACCCACACTGATAACTGCGTATTTCAATGCAGAATTGGCAGCAAAATTCTGCTATTTTTAATTCCACACTAAAATCCACAAGTTAAGGGCATATTCACACAAGCGCATATACGGTGCATTTTTACGCCCGACCGTATATAAGTGACTGTCTGAGGCATTGGTTTCCAATGTATTCGTTCACATGGGCGATTATATGGCGTGTAAAAATGGCGACCCGCTGAATATGGAACATACCCCACCGAAATACACGCCGACACATATACAGTGGTCAAAAATATAGTTCTGAAAGTATGAACAGGCAAGAATACGTTAACTAGCTCTGGCCATGATCACTAGAAAACGTCCTTTCCGGCGATTATACGCAGCGGACGTGTGAACGTAAATACGCCTACGCTCGTGTGAATAAGCCCTAACAGAGTAGATTTCGGGGCTGAATATACCGCAGTAGTGCATATTCTACAACACTTTTGTGGAATATCCTGTCCTGTGTAAAACGTCCCTTAGGGTTTATTCACGCTGGCATTTGCTAATTCGGTCCATAAAAATTGGTTCAATTTTGCTCGTGTTTTTTGTGTTTTTTTTCAGTGATATTTCTATCTTTTGTGCATGGATTTTTCATGCACATATTAAAAAAAATGCTTCCTGATTCTCTTTTTTTGTAATTATAACCCCCATGGTTTCATGTGTTTAAAATAGATGCCATTTCCATACGTTTGTTTTTTAAAAAGCGCCCATAGACTTGAATGGGCAATTTTTGTCCAAAAATCACAACAAAATTGGACATGCTGTGACTTTTTTGCTCAGGCTGTTCAATTAAAAAATCGCCAGTGTGAATATGATCATTTATAATACTGTGTTTTCTCTCTGTCCCAAATCAGTTTATTTTTTTCGGACAGAAAATCGGCCAGGAAAATCACCTGTGTGAGCATAACCTTAGAGCTTGTGATCAGGAACTGTGTGTTTGTTTTTTTGTCTCCACCTATCCCCTCCCCAATAAACCTTCAACGAGGAGAAAACTCAACTTTTCAACTTGACATATATAAGTTTACATATATATTTGTATATATATATATATATATATATATATATATATATATATATATATTTATTATATATATATATATATATATATATATATATATATATATAAATGTGTGTGTGTGTTTCTTAACTCTAGTCTCAAGACTGTCTATGAAATTTGTGAAACTACTAGCTTCAGCATGGTGACAAGTCTTGCTGGTACTTCTAGTTCTCCACAAGTTATGGGGCTTTAGGTGTTGCTTTATATCTTCTACTATTAATATATACAGACACCATGTTGTACAGGTGCTTTTATAGATACCATCATCATCATCACCATCATCATCAGGCTCCTGTAGCAAAATAAGACATTGAGCTAAACAGCAGTAAAGCCTGTGGGTGACTGTTTATTTGGTTCTTTTCTCATATTAAAATGGTTTAGAGCAGTAATTTATTAGTTTGCTTTGTTCATATTTAACCCTTCAGTTGTCGCTGTCACCTCTGTCTAGACGCTATTCTATTTACCCTCGGGGCTATGGGAAAGTAGGATATGATTGCAAGAGTATTATGCATGCAAACAGGATGAACCTTTCTATTTTGGGAGCCTAGAATCAATGTCAAAAAGTAGTATGAGACTGAGGCTAAACAATGCAAAGCAATGGAGTCATATGTAGTATGCCCACCTGTGCTGACAGTGTCCCCTCCCTCATCTGTCTCATTGAACACTATATTGAAAGCTTAGATACACTACTGACCTGGAAAACCAGCCAGCCTCCAGCTCATTTCTCCACACAGGTGCATGGGCTTTTACAATGGAATTTCAATTTTTCCGGGGCTGTCTGCTGCTCATGATTGGTGCTATGAAGCTGGGAATGTCATGCAAATATAGCCACGCCAGCAGGCAGGCTGGAGATCAGTAGGGACTTGTGCTTTGGATGGGGAGGGATGCAGTCTGTGTGTGCAAACTGGAAGCAAAGACACCCCCATGATTAAAAAACTCTAGTACCCCCTCCTCTTTATTTCCAGCCCCCCTCAGTGCAACTCCATCATCATCATCCTCCTCATCCTCTTCCTTCCTATGTCCTCAGGATGAGCGGCAAAGAAGAGGCCACTAAGTGCCCCCCAACCACACTCTCCAGCTTCACTATCCAGTCCATCCTGCAGGGCACCACCACCTCTGACCGTGCCAAGACTTATAGCAGCAGAGAGCCCATCATCACATGCAGGGAGCCCAGCCCAAGTGCGTCCTCAGAGGAAGAAGAAGAAGAAGAGGGATGGAGAGATCAGCGCTGCTTCTGCTCTGGAACAGACAGCAAGGATGAAGCCCCCCACACCTGCACTTCGCATAGGTGTCTCAGTGAGTATTATACTACAATTATTGGGGGTATTTGGGTGTGGGGCACTCACTTTTAGTCACTTTGACCCTTCTGATTTGCTGGCATTCCCTCTTGGACATGCACTGGTCACTTATTCCTCACCTTGTGTCCCAGTGCTTCTGGCTTTAGTACTGTGAGCTGAACATTATCGTATTAGTATTAAAATAGGAGATGTAAATGTCGCAGGCTGCAGCAGTTGTGGGGGTGACAGGGGCGCATGGTGACCAGGACCTGCCAAGTGTCACCTGCTCAGGATGACAAGCGCTTCTTGCACTGAATAATTTACTATACAGGATAATAGCGTCTGCCCAGCGCCAGCCACGTCCAACCTCACAGCACCGGGAGCAAGTCAGCATACAGGAGGAGAGAGCTGGAAATGTATCAGACCTCGATGTCTACATATGTGTGTTTACAAATACACATGTCTATCTATTGAGACTATTAAATGAGGGATGTTGAAATGTCTGCTTCATAATGCATATATATTCTATCTATCTAATATGTATCTATCTATATATCTATCATGACTATTCATCCTTCCATACATGGATCATAGATCGATCCATCCAACACATACACAAACATACTAAATCTTGTTGGAGATAATTAATCTCCAGCCCCCTTCCAGATTATTCTGGATAGAGAACATATTTCGATTTAAAGGGATGTATACATTTAGAGGTTAACGAAAATGGACACCTTGTCAAAAATTAAATGCCTCTTTGATTTGCCAAGTGAAAAGAAGTCAACATTACCTGTGCATGCATATCTATCTATCTATCTATCTTATCCCATATCTATCTATCTATCTATCTATCTATCTATCTTATCCCATATCTATCTATCTATCTATCTATCTATCTATCTATCTATCTATCTATCTATCTATCTATCTATCTATCTATCTATCTTCTCCCATATCTATCTATCTATCTATCTTATCCCATATCTATCTATCTAATCCCATATCTATCTATCTATCTATCTATCTATCTAATCCCATATCTATCTATCTATTCTTCCATATATCAATCATTGATATATAGATAGATCCATGTACGGAAGGATAGATAGATATCTTCAAATCTCTCTCTTTTTATCTATCTTTCCTTCCATGTATCGTCTGTAAGTAGAAGGATAAATGCATCTTTTGCTACAGAACATACTTTGCTACGCTACTTCAGGTGACATAAAACATAGAAATTATGACCACTTCCAATGTATAATTATCAACACATTCATCACACTCCAGATAGTCATCATTTGTATTGTTTATTTGTCTTTTGCGTTTAGTTGCTTGCAAACAGTTTAACACTTTGGATGCCAGCACCCCCTGCATCTTATAGGCACAGATGGAGGAGCAGGCAGTGACTGACTTGTTGGTGATTTCTTGCAGATAACATACAAGGACCTCCCAGTTCAGGACCCCGGACCCAGCTGCCCTCTCCCTCTCAGCAGGACTATCCTGGGGACAAGGAGAGACTTTTAACCCCCAGCAGCACAGCGGGAGACAGGCAGAGGGAGGCTCACGGGGACAGGCAGGGCAGCTCCAAGAAGAAGACCAGGACAGTGTTCTCCAGAAGCCAGGTCTACCAGTTGGAGTCCACATTTGACATGAAGAGGTATCTCAGCAGCTCAGAGAGGGCTTGTCTGGCCTCCAGCCTCCAACTCACAGAGACCCAGGTCAAGACTTGGTTTCAAAACCGCAGGAACAAATGGAAGAGACAATTGTCTGCTGAACTGGAAGCTGCTAACATAGCCCATGCCTCTGCCCAGACTCTCGTGGGCATGCCCTTAGTATTTAGAGACAATTCTGTTCTAAGGGTGCCTGTGCCCAGGTCTATTGCATTTCCAGCCCCCTTGTACTATTCAGGCAGCAATATGTCCTTACCTCTGTATAACCTATACAACAAACTGGAGTACTGACTGCTGCCCCCATGTGCCAACCCACCAAAATGGAAATACAATAATACACCATGTGTATGCGCCCACCTTGACTCATCTCCATTATCTGCTGCACCAGATTTCTATGTATGTATCTATGTATTATTTACATAATTTTATTATTATATATTATTTTTTATTAAAGACCCGTCCCTTCTCCAGGTGTCTGTATTATTAGTGTTATATGCCAGTGTGGCTTCTACAGGGGCCTGGGGACAATCTCTTACCCCTGGAGAAGAGGCTGTCTCCATTATATAACTGGAAGTATTCTGTATACAAGTATAGAAAATGGTTTTGTAATAAACAATATCTGCATTTCTACTATGGGTTTATGGGTTGTCTTTGCTGAATTCATTGGGTAAAAGTGGGGAGTAACTTTATTTTTACCCAGGTTTTTGTATTTTTATGTTGTGTATATAAACAGCACTGTGCAAAAGTTTTAGGCAGGTGTGGAAAAAATGTTGCAAAGTAAGAGTACTTTCAAATATAGAAGTGTTAATTAACAAAATGCAAAGTGAATGAACAAAAGAGAAATCGAAATCAATATTTGGTGTGACCAGCCTTTGCCTTCAAAACAGCATCAATTCTTTTAAGTACACTTGCACACAGTTTTTGAAGGAACTCGGCAGGAAGATTGTTTCAAATATTTTAGAGAACTAACCACAGATCTTCTATAGATGTAGACTTGCTTAAATCCTTCTGCCTCTCCTTGTAATCCCAGATTGATTTCATGATGCTCAGATCAGGCCTCTGTGGGGCCATATCATCACTTCCTGGACTCCTTGTTCTTTTTTTATGCTGAAGATACCTGTTAATGACATTAGCTGTATGTTTGGGGCTGTTGTCCTGCTGCAGAATAAATTTGGAGACAATCAGACTCCTTCTACGCAATCTTACTTTGCAGCATTTTCTTCCATACCTGCCTAAAAACTTTTACACAGAACTATGTACACTTTCTTCTGAGTAGTTTATTTGCAGTCCTATGTAAGGGTATATTCACATGGGTGATTGTTCCACCCCCCCCCCCCCCCCCAAAAAAAAAAGAAAAAAATCAAGCTGAAATCACACAGAAATAGAACCTATGTATTTGAACTGTTATATTCACATGGTTTTTTTTTTACTCAGACGACCAGTCCAAGTAAAAAAAAAAAAGCATATCCTATTTTGGTGCGATTTTTAAATGACAATCGCCCATTCAAGCCAATAGGTGCGTAAAAAAATCTTATTGCTCTTGCATGATGTGAGTGCTATACATCTTGATGTAACCATGGGGACCATAAAAAATTAAAAGAATCAGAAAGTGCAGAGCCTGTACATTTATCCGTTTATGTGCATCAAAATAGATGCAAAATGGATGCAAGTCGCAGGTAAAAATAGCAAAAACGCATGCAAATTTCACAAACAGTCGGACCAATTTTTCAGAACTTGCTAAAAAACAAACAATGCCCATGTACACACAGCCTGAGGCCACATTCAGATGAGCATATTTTGGCTCCATATTTGGTCTATGTTTTGCGGACCACAATACCAAGGTACTAAAAATCGATATTTACATGGAAGTATTTTTCACAACTGTTTTTTAAAAATTCAGCATGCCCTTTTTCCACTTTTTGCCTCCATATTGTATTATTTTATATTGGGTAAATACGGATCAGTAGTTGTAAAATAAAATGTACGAGGGCAAATACTGACGATTTATTGTTGTAATGTCATCTGTAGCACATCCGTAATATGGATCCGTATCACGGACATGTTACAATACGCTCGTCTGAAATTGGCCTTAAGGTGTCAATGATTGGATTACACAGGTCAATATGAATTAATAGCCCAGCTCTGCTATACTTACTATAAACAGTATTTAATAAAAATATATATATATTAGTGATGAATTCATAAAGCATGTATCTAATAACTTAAATATATATGTATATATAAGGTGTGTGTATGTAATGTTATGTATTAGGTATTAGATAAATGCTATATATATATATATATATATATATATATATATATATATAATGCAGCCACCTCCTTACATAAATTATGAATTCTACTTTTATGGCATGCACATCTCCATACTGAACACCACATACACAGATGTAGCAGAGCTGAGTTTGTGATTTGCTATAACTCATCTTGATTTGGAGATGCACTGATTTTTATTCTCATTGGGCTGCCGATAATCTGCCCCTATATAAAGGAAACAATGCCAGATTCAGTGTGTACATGTGTACAATCTATACACCTGGATTTACCTGGCTAGAATTTGAGCTTGGAACCTGAAATCCAAGGCAGATTCCGTTGTGACATGACAGGAGCTCCGGCAGCAGTGTGTTACATTGTATCTGCTTTGCAGAAATGAATGAGGTTATTGTATCCTTCTCCTTATTATTAATTGCATGCAGAGAGTTAACTATTGACTCACCAAACTGCACATGAATACTAATAGTTGGCACCAGTAGCTGCCACCTGTGAAGCATCACTGGGGTAATAATGATGGCAATGACCCGGGGAGAGGCGGCGGCTGCTGCCGACAATTAAACGTGTCATTCTCTCTCCTCATTGTCAGGGTAATGAGATCTGTCAATGAAGCGATCTGCATGTTTACCTTCCCCAGGAAATCAACCATTTTAATGTGCCAGGCGATCAAAGCAAACTGGGCGATAAATTGTGCCACCTTCGCTAGAGGTTTGTCACCAAGCAGCCATGTGACTTCAGAGGGGACAGCAGTAGTCATAATACCGATAACTAAATGATCCTGCTAAATAGGTGTCTAGAAAATGTGGAAATGGTTATTATAAAATGCATTCATAAAAACATCAATTTTTGCACTTTTTTAAAATGACTTTTTATACTATTTGTATTTTTATTTTGTATTTACACAAAACAAATATTTATTTATTTCTGCGTTTATTTATCTTATCATTTATTTATTTGTTATTAGAACTATTTTGTAACAAAAGATGACAAAGGAAGGGATCCTCCTCACCTCTATGGGATGGAAACTGTACAAAAAAAGTGTTACTGCATCCAAAAATGCAACAAAAAAAGCACAAAAAAGTGATACAATAAAAAAGAGCAACAAATAAATCTCATGTGAACTAAGAGTTTACTGAAACGTCTAGGATATAACTGAGCAGTGAGGGTTTGCATTTGGGTGCTTTCAGATTAGTGTATTTTTGCTCCGTATTTTAGGTCCGTGTTGAGGGACCTAGTACTATTGTTTTTTTTTAAAACATACCATGATCTATTTTTTTGTTTCCATGTTTGTATTCTTTCTTTTGGGCAAATACAGATCAGTATTTGCCCAATGGAAAATAATAAAAAATATGGAGGCAAAAATAGATGAAAAATTGACATACGGATGTAAGGTCTTTGGCAGCCTGTATAATATAGATCTGTATTACGGACGTGTTTTATACGCTCGCCTGAAACTGGCCTTTCTTTGCAATCTCAGAGGCAGGACACTTAACTGCCTTCTCATGTGACAGTCAATGTACTGACAGCTGGGTGGAGCCGAGTCAGTCTAGATTTATATTATATCAGCACTCTGTAATATTTTACTAATTATTACTCTCCCGAGTAGTGATGGGTGAAAGTTTTCAAAGCAGGTAAGGCAAATCAAATATTACATTTAGGCTAAGTGCAGACTTGTGTTGGAAAAAAGTGTGTGTTACGTCTACAAAAAAAAAAAAAGGATGTTTTTTTCGCACATGCACGATTGTGTGACCTCTATATTAGGTCTGTGTATCAGGTTTCTTTTCTCTATATGCCAAGTGTTTTTCACATCTGCAAAAAACCTGAAACAAGCCCAATTCTTTTTTTCAGCACCTTTTAAAAAAAAAAAAACAACAACAACAACAAAAAAAACCGGGCATTAAACGGGCTGCACACGGAATGCATCCATGTGCTGTCCATTTCTTTTCTCTCCCCATTGACTTGGATGGACAAGTCTCGTCCATAAAGCGGATCAGAATAGTGCATGCCATGAGTTTTTCCCCCGCACAGTCTGTGTCTTGTGAAGAAACTCAGTAGTGTGTGTTGTACCATAGAATAATATGGGCACGTTTGCTCTCCGTGTGTAATCCGGACTACACATAGATACAAAAAATGCTAGTGTGATGGAGCCCTTAATGGAATGGTTATTATTTTCATGTTGGGTCATTAATTTGCTCTTTGATGGATTATCACAAACCATCTCATTATACAAGATCGCACTGCAAAACTGCCTGTGATAGGTACATTGTTATTTTAGGAAGGAGCCCCAAATGGCACAGAGATGTAATTAAATGATATAATGAATGAAGTTTTAACAAAAACCTGTGGGCAGATTATTGGATGTGATTACTGCAAAAAAAATCCAACATGGATACATTTTTTGAGAAACCAAATAGAAATACATTAGCTGAGATAGTATGCTATGCTAAAAAAAGACAATGTCCATCTAGTTCATCCTGTTTCCACCCCCCTTTGTTGATCCAGAGGAAGGCAAAATAAAAACAATGAGGCAGGAGCCAATTTATCCCATTTTGAGGGAAAGAATTCCTTCTCTTCTCCATGATGGCAGTCAGAATAATCCCTGGATCAACATTTAAAAAGTTCCTACCTGACTCCAAGACTGGCAGTCGGAAGATACCCGGATCAACACCCCTTCTGGTTATTTAATGTCTATCTCCTGTAATATCATAGCGCCCTAAAAATGCATCTAGTCCCCTCTTAAACTCCTCTAACAGTTTTGCCAACACCACATCCTCAGGCAGAGTTCCACAGTCTCACTGCTCTTACAGTAAAGAACCCCGTTCTCTGTTGGTGAGAAACCCTTCTTTCCTCTAAACTCCCTCCCCCTTCCTATTTTTGCAGCACCCATAGGAGTCTATGGGAGCTGCCAGTGTATATTGGTCAAAAGATAGAGCAAGACCTACCTTTTCAGACAGTGTATAAATTCAGTCGCGTATGTCCTATTCTTTCCATGGGGGACATTTGTCTGTGGCCAAAAATTGGTCATCTTAACGAATACATCAGAAACCAATACTTCAGGGGGTCACGATTTTCGGATGACGTAAATAGGCGCGTAAAAATGCTCGTGTGAATAAGGCCTTACATACGGAGGCTGCAAACCCGCACACACTTTAGGCCGGTTTTAGACAAGCGTATCTCAGCTCGGTATTTGGTCTGTGTTTTGGGGACTGTAATACGGAGCGAATGTATCTCTATGCATCTATTCACATGGGGACATTTTTCATGGCTGTTATTTGGGGCTTTTTCAAACACAGCATGACCTATGTATACCTCTGTATTGGATTTATTTGCTCTTGGGCCACTATTATATGAAGGCAAACACTGACCAAGTACTGATGGCGTAGGATCAGAGTGAAGAGGTAGGAGAAACAGCCGGGGAACCAGGCGCACCGTAAAAAGGATGCAGAGTGTATTGATAGGCAACACGTTTTGTTACCGCAGTGGTACCTTCTTCAGGCTGGTTGCCTGAGTTAGGGCTCACTCACACGCGTATATTGGTGCTTGTGTATTACGTGCAATTTTTTTCACAAGCGTAATGCGCAGTACACAATTAAATACGCATATAACATGCATATTATTTTGCCTATTTTAGATCCTCATAGCCTATAATGGATGTATTACATGTGTAATAAGCACCAAAGTAGGACATGATGCGTTTTTTTTTCAAGCGCGTAACCAGGTGTGAAACTAAATGCATGTCTGAATGGCCCAATGTAAATCAATGGGCTTTAGGACTGCGTATTCACTGCAACAATTCTGCAGTGAATCTATGGCACAATCCGCATGTCAGGCTTCATTTACACAAGGGATTTAGATGCGCATTTCACACCAATCCATTAACGATTTCAGCGGGAATTCCACGTTGCTGTCTATGTGACGCAGATTTGAAATCCGTGTTGTGGAAAAATAATGGAGTGACTTGTCACTTCTTGAGGCCGCATTCACACGGCCTAAAGTAAATGCGCCTGAGTTTCTAGGGACCAACTTGCGTCGCATAGCACACACTCAGCCCGTATGTGTGTTGTGTGAGACACTGTACATTACCTCACCCATTCTCGTACGAGACTCGCATGAAAACAGGACATGCATCAATTTTTCAAATCCGGGTAAGAGTGAGAAAAAAAAAAATCACTCATGTGACTGAATCCTACAACTATAGAATGGTAGAGTTGGAAGGAACCTCCAGGGTCATCGGGTCCGACCCCCTGCTCCATGCAGAATTCACTAAATCACCCCAGACAGATGTCTGTCCAGCCTTTGCTTTAAGACTTCCATTAAAGGAGAACTCACCTTCTCCTGTGGTAACCTGTTCCACTCATTGATCACCCTCAGGGTGCCTCCACGCGGGCACTAAAATGCTGCATTTTGTGCTCCATGTGAGAATGAGTTAAATAGCACTTATGAAACCAATGTCTTTCAATGGTTTTATTTACATGTGCGATGTCTTCTCTGTTGCGATAGCAAATAATAGCGACGTTCTATCTTTCGGCTGTTTTTGCCTTTTTATGTACCTATGTTTCAATATGAACCCATGATTTGTTCGATTTGGTTGAAAAAGACATAACAACACACTTTACAGACACACATTTGCCCTATCACGGCACTTTTCGCCTGCCCAAAAACACAAACGCCCGTGTGGAGGCACCCTTACTGTCAGAAAGTTTTTTCTAATATCTAATCTGTCTCCCCCCTTTCAGTTTCATCCCATTGCTTCTACCCTTTCTTTGTGCAGATGAGAATAGGGCTGATCCCTCTGCACTGTGACAGCCCTTCAGATATTTGTAGACAGCTATTAAGTCTCCTCTCAGCCTTATTTTTTGCAAGCTAAACATTCCCAGATCCTTTAACCGTTCCTCATAGGACATGATTTGCAGACCGCTCACTATCTTGGTAACTCTTCTCTGAACTTGCTCCAGTTTGTCTATGTCTTTTTTTAAAGTGGGGCGCCAAGAACTGGACACAGTATTCCAGATGAGGTCTGACTAAGGAAGAGTAGAGGAGGATAATGACCTCACGTGATCTAGACTCTATGCTTCTCCTAATACATCCCAGAATTGTGTTTGCCTTTTTGGCTGCTGCATCACATTGTTGACTCATGTTCAGTCTATGATCTATTAGTATACCCAAGTCTTTGTCACATTTGCTGCTGCTTAGCCCAATTCCTTCCATTCTATATGTGCTTTTTTCATTTTTCTTGCCCAGATGTTGGACTTTACATTTTTCCTTGTTAAATAAATACCATTCTGTTAGTCGCCGCCCACTGTTCAAGCTTTTCTAGGTCTTTTTGAATACTCTCCAATGAGTTCTGAATCCAATGAGTTCATTTTCCACGTAAATTCTATTTGTCTCAGACATGGACAGAATGCATGTGAGTATATCGGCCATGTGAATACGCCCCGATGCAGATTCCATGCCACATATTCCCATAGAAGCTAATGAAGGGGTGAAAGTCCACACTGAATCAGCATCAAAACCTGCGCGTAAATCTGACCGTGCAGATTTTAGACTTGTGTTAGTGGCTTGCTGGGAGCAAACATACTGAATATGTCACTGGTAAGTGTGTCAGATGCTGGGCTATCAAAGCAACTATACCCACACTCATTGTGCCCGCACTCCTGCCCTCTTCCACAGCTCTTCACAGGATCCTGGCTCAGTTGTGGTGAATGAGCATGCGCAGCTAGGCCCACCTGTACTCCCAGCCTGATCTCACTCCACATACCTAGGGCTGTGATACGGTGTACAGACTTCACCTAGAAAGAAGGAAAGCATGCAAGGAGAAGAAGCGGGCAGAGAGTGCTGCAATGGAACCTCAGCTGGCATTTTGAACAGGATGGAGGCAGATTTTGGTAATAAAACATATTGCTAGTTATCTATGTAGCCCATTTACGGTTGATATGTGAAAAAAGTTTAGTCACTCTTTAATGGGGTTTTCCAGGGAAATACTGTTGCTGACCTTTCCTGAGGGTAGGTCATCAGTTAAAGGGCTGAGGTCCGTCACTCAGGAGTCTGGCTGATTAGCTCCTGTTCTCAATGCTGCTACATGGGGTCGGAGTCACTGCTCTGATTTCTGTGTAGTGGTCCGTTCTTGTAAGTGCAGATCCCATTTAATAGGAGCTGCGCCTGAAGTTACAAGCGCCGGTCCCTACCCTGTGTGTCACAGCATTGACAGTGGGAGCTCGATCACTTGATCGCCTGGGTTCCTGAGCGTCAGACCCCAGTCAATCAATTATGGATAACCTATTCTAAGGAAAGATCATTGATAGTATTTCACTGGAATACCCCTTTAAATCTCATCCACATGTTTACTATGGTAACCTGCTGTGGATTTTACCTGCACAAATCCGCAGCAATGCCCGTACAGACTAACCTCAGGTAAGTGTGGACTTACATAGAATATATGTTTTTCCAGCGGCAGGATGCTTGCCGCTACTCTAGAGGAATATATTAATTTCTACACACATTCTTTGGGAGATTTACTAAGTGATGTATGCCAACATTTTTGTGAAAACTGCACCAAAAAAGTGGAGAACATGGTATTTATTATGTGTTTAGACACTTTTGCACCTCCTTTGACATTTTGAAAAGTGTCTAAAAAAAGGAGAGTGGCTAAGAGGAGTCTTAGGGCTCATTCACATAGGCGTGAAAACCGCGCAGAAAACAGACATGCAAAAACATCATTGCAAAATCGCGTGAATGGACTATCTTCCGCGACCAAGTCCTGAGCCTCATTAGCTTGAAAATCGCCCATTCATTCGAGCGGCGTGTTGCAGAAAAAACACGCTGTTGAGAGAGAGAGATTTTTATTTTGGCGGGCAGCACAAAAACCTACAACTCGCAACATACACCCATGTGACATTCTTTATTAGCACTCCCCACTGCTAATCTGACTCCCCCCTCCGTCTGGCATTGTTTCACAAACTTCCTCTCCCTACCAATACCTTTGTTTAGCGGTGTTAGCTAAATAATGGTAATGTTTTGCTAACCCTGCAAATCTCACTTCCCCTCGCACTCCTTTTTTTCCAGCTCCTATAGGAGTCTATGGGCACTCCTGCGCTTTGCGCACCAAAAATAACCTTTAAGTGCAATTTTTGGGGGTGCGCGGCTAAAATTCCTTTGCCTGAACCTTTCCATAGGAAACTATTGGTTCTAATAGTCAAATTTCTTGTGCGTGTAATTTAGCTGCGCAAATTTCTTCATGTGAATGAGCCCTCAAAATGCAGCAAATTTATCATACCCTCATGTTATGCGTCATTTTGCCTTCTTGTAGCGAATGATGTATTTTATGACAATATTGCTAAGGCCTCATGTCCACGGGGAAAATCAGGCTCGCTACAGATTCTCCATGGAGCAATTACTCACCTCTCTGCACGCTCCGGATCTTCCCTTCTTCGCGGCTTGATCTTCTCTCCATCGTGGCCGGATCTTCTTTCTTCGGCCTGGCGGATGTGCACGGCCCGCCGGCTGCGTGCCGCGCGCATGCCCCGGCCAGAAGAAAAAAGATCCGGCTGCGATGGAGAGAAGATCAAGCCGCGAAGAAGGGAAGATCCGGAGCAGGTGAGTATATTCTCATTTTAGGTCTCCCGCGGATCCGGACGGCTTCCATAGGCTTCAATAGAAGCCTGCGGGAGACCCGCACCTAAATGGAGCATGGTCCGGATTTTTTCATGCTCCTTTTTTTTTCTAATTCACTTTTACTGACCATCCGCGGGTATTTATCTACCCGCAGGTGGTCAATGCATCCCTATGGGGTGCGGATCCGCGCGCGGGTGATCAGCTGCGGATTTTAATTATTATTTTGCCCGTGGACATGAGGCCTTAATCTCACCATTTGCATAAGCTGGGTGCTCATGTATCAGTTGTGTCCAGCCACTGATTCTACACCAGAGCGAGACACAGCAGGTGACACTTTGGCGCACTTTGACATCCATAGCTGGATAGAAAAATGCTGCATGCAACGTTTTTCTGTCCTGTGCAGTGAGGCACCCGGCCTCAAAACTGAAATCCACACCATTTTAGAGTTCTATTAAATGCTATTCGAATCTGCGTCCGTTGTAGGCGGACAGATTTCTCCATGCGTGGATTATGAAAGCTGCGCTGTGGAAAAAAAAAAAAATCAGCATATCAATTCTTGATGCAGTTTTTGTGTGCAAACTGGATTGACCCCAATTACTGTGGCTAAATCCGCGTGAGGATCTGCATGAAAATTTGCGTCAGATCTAATATTTCAAAGCCGATATGAATGAGGTCCAATGCATCTCACAGCTCAGAGTTTCTACAGTTGTATGCAGTCTAAATAATACTCTGTAAGTATAAATGTTTACTACAATGTATCAGATTCGATACAATTAGTGATGAGCGAGCATACTCGCTAAGGGCAATTGCTCGAGCATTGCCCTTAGCGTGTACCTGCCCGCTCGAGACAAAAGGTTCGGGTGCCGGCGGTGGGCGGGGAGCTGCGGGGGAGAGCGGGGAGGAATGGAGGGGAGATCTCTCTCTCCCCCCCCCTGCTGACTGCCGCTACTCACCGCTCCCCCGCGCCGGCACCCGAACCTTTTGTCTCAAACGGGCAGGTACTCACTAAGGGCAATGCTCGAGCAATTGCCCTTAGCGAGTATGCTCGCTCATCTCTAGATACAATGTATCAGTCTGGACTACAGCGTGTTTGGCTCACAGAGGATTCTGCAGTGTCCAATATTAGGCCTGAATGGGTTTTCAACTTCTGTGTGTAAATAAGATGTTCTCATTCACTAGGGCTGGCTGCATACGACCGGGACGGATTCCGCATGCGGGAGCCCACAGCTGAATCCGGCCCTGACCGGGGCCGGCGACACTATGTACCTGATTTCTTCTGTATTGTGGCTCACTATTGGTCATGCGCAGTACAAAGCTCTGCATGGCGCCACGCCACCATACATCGCCTCCCTACTGTCAGTACACCACCCAGCCCGCTCACTCTGATCGGCTAACACACTCAGACTAAACACCCCTGTAATACGAACCTCACATGCTCGCCTACAGGACTTCACCAGAGCAGCACCCATCCTCTGGAACGCTCTACCCCAAGGCATCCCCGATGCAAGAAATTTCAGATGCGCCTTAAAAACTCACCTCTTCAGGGAGGCATACCAAATTCCCTGACCTAGTCCCCCTCCCCTCCCTATGGCTCCCCACACCTTCCACCCTACCTATCTCACACGATCTCTACCCCTGCACCTCCTTACCGCCCCACCCCGTTTACTTTCTAATAACTGATTTCCACATGTAATTCCCATACTGCCTGTGTTCCCCATGCCTCGCTCTCCCCGCTTGCACCTCCTGTACTTCCCCCACACCGTTTGCTTCAAACTGATGGTACATCACATGTAATTGCTGTATTGTCTGTGTTCTCCTGTGCTTGAAAGCGCTGCGGAATAAGTTGGCGCTATACAAATAAAGATTATATTTTTTAAAATCTATGTTTTTCCCATGCCGTCGCTAGGCGATGACGCGGGTCACCCCTGACCTATCCACAATGTCAATAGCGGATGGGTTGTGGGTTAGACGGCTTCCATTGACTTCAATGGAAGCTGTCTGTGCGGAATCGGCACAAAATAGAACATGCTGCGATTTTATTTCCGCTTTCAGAAATCGCAATTGCTGTCCGTTCATGCGAACAGACAAGTGAATGTTCTATTCTTTGCATAGATGTGGAATTCCGTGGCTCATCCACACAGGTGATGATCGTGGCCCTGTGCCACCAGCCAAACAGCAAGCAGAGATCTTGTAAATAATTAGAAATTTAAACAAAAAAGTACATTTGAAAATAGCTGATTTTTTCGTTATGCACAATTTGCTGTAGACTACATGAAGCTACTTGGAGCCTGGAAGTGAACTGCGCCAATATTCACCCCTCTGTCTACAAGTGGTGGGTGCCGCGTTCTACGCACATATTCCTTATATTGGATATTCTCCAAGAACATACAGCAGGTACTGTAGAAATAAGAAATCTTCTCAGGGTTTGTACTAAATGCGATAGACTATTTATTATTCATAGAGAACCTCTTTAATTCTGCTGTTAGGACCCCTGCACAATGCACTATTGTAAGTAGCCATGATAGTTTCTAATGGTTAATAGACAAGTCATTTAAAGGGATTTTTCATTACTTTAAGTGGTCATACACATTGTGTGTATATTGGCCGAACCTGCTGATCATCCAATGGGTATGGCGGCCTACTGACTCTCACCAATGGCGGATATTGGGGGAGATATGGATCGGATAATTGTATTTCAACTGCCTGACCCTTTTGCATTCTGGGAGATAAGCCGCTGCCAGAGGAGACTGGTAACTGGTCTCCCTTTTCTGCATTCAGAACACATGCATGCTTTGCCGATGGAGATGTTGATCGCGATGGCTGCAGACCAAATGACTGCTATCCAGCAGATTGAAGGCGCCGCGCCACTCGGGCGAGTGCTGTAGCCTGTCCTCGGTCATGTGATATCACGTTTATCAGTCACATGGCCTTTGTGCACCTCAGTCCCATTCAGATGAATGGGACTGAGCTGGAACACCAGGCACCGCGGCTACGCAAGAGGTTGCAGCCCCTTCAAACAGATGACCGACGGAGGAGACCGGAGTTGGACCCTCATGGTCTGATATAGATAGCCTATGCTATACATAGGTCAGCAATATTTAATTTCTGGGAAAGCCCTTTAAAGAGAACCTGTCACTATGAAAATGCTATGCAATCCACTGGCTGTATGTTATAGGACAGGAAGAGCTGAGCAGATGGATATATAGTTTTATGGGAAAAGATTCAGTATAACTTGTGTTTTATACATTTAGATCCCTGCTTTTTCTATGCTTAGGAGTCCAGTGGGCGGCGCTATTAGTGATTGTCAGCTATCTCTATATAAATCTGCATGCCGATATAGCAGTCAAGCAATGATAGGCCCTCCCACTGGACCTGTAGGCATGACATAGCAGGGATTTCAATGAATAAAACACAAGTTATACTGAATCTTTCCCCATAAAACTATACATCCATCTGCTCAGCTCCTCCAGCTCGTCATGCCTGCAGGTCCGACTGCATGTTCAATGGGACAGGTTGCTTTTAACCCGTTTAGGACCAGCCACAGTAAATTTACGGCGGTGCTTTAAGTCTCCTGCTCTGCAATCAGTCAGAGGCAGGAATGGGTTATCAGTAGAGATGAGCGAACGTACTCGGAAAGGGCGATTTCGCAATCGAGCACCGCGATTTTCGAGTACTTCACTACTCGGGTGAAAAGTACTCGGGTGCGCTGTGGGGCGGGGGGTTGCAGAGGGGAGTCGGGGGTAGCAGCGGGGAACAGGGGGGAGCCCTCTCTCTCTCCCTCTCCCCCCCACTCCCCGCTGCAACCCCCCGCTCACCGACAGCGCACCCGAGTACTTTTCACCTGAGTAGTGAAGTACTCGAAAATCGCGGTGCTCGATTGCGAAATCGCCCTTACCGAGTACGTTCGCTCATCTCTAGTTATCAGCTGTTAGTGACAGCTGATAACCCGGAGCAGAAGGCAGGAGGGGTTTTTAACCCTTCCTGCCTTCTGCTTCCCCGATATACAGTGCTCAATGAGCACTCTGTGGGGAAAGTGAAAGTAACAGGTACTTTCACTACAGGAGCCTCGGGGGTCATGTGACCTCCCGGGATTCCCTGCTACTGCAGAGCTGGAGGGTCAGACTAGACCCTGGCAGCTCTGCAGGTGACTAATGTCACCACAGGGGTTGCTTTCCCCTGTAACTAGGGTTCCTATGGACACCCTAGCTATAGTGGGAAAGTGTCAAATAAAGAAAAAAAAAAAGAATGTCCCCCAGAAGTCTTATATGATGTCATGGGGGACAATGATAGTAAAAAACACAATTACATAAATAAGTAAAACAAAATAACAGAATAAAACAATAATGTATACATAAGAAAGAGAATAACACAAAGCAGACGCCAACAAAAACCGTCGCTGTATGCGCCCTGTAAACCAAAACCATGCATACTATATATCAAAATGCCCGAAACAAATAGAGGAACCCATTCCTGTACTTTATTTTAGTGTAAATATAAAAATAACTTTAAAAAAACTGTGTTAAAAAAAAATATTTTTTTTAGCATTTTAGCCCTAATAAAACTAAAAAACAGAAAAAAAAAGTCAGCGAAAAAGATATAAAAAAATAGTCCTATATGTCACGGAAAAAATGCAGCAAAAATAATTTTGGTAGCTAAAGGAAAAAAAAATGGAGCAGTAAAACCGCCACATGGGTAAAATCCCTAAAAAGTGTCTGGTCCTTAAGGTACAAAACAGCCTGGTCCTTAAGGGGTTAAAGGAACATCCAATCTGAAATATACTGTATATTATCAACATTTACTGCGCTATAAAATACACTCTATTGCTCTGTGTTATCAGTCATTTCGGGCAGGGTATGGGCTGTCCGTATTCTGCACTGTATGACTTTCAGTTCGCACACTTTGCAGTTTCTCGATGCCTTGTAGTTGTACTCTCTTCTTTAGCTATAAAGGTCCCTTTAGGCTGGGTTCACACGGGGCGGAATTGCTGCGGAATTTCGTCCGGCAATCTTAAACCCGAGCCTAAGCGGCAAAGTGGACAAGATTTGCTAAAAACTCGCCAACACCCTGCGGATAGTCCGTTGCGGCCAAGCTGCGACGAAGCTCACATGCTGTGCGGAATTCAAAGCCGCGGCATGTCAGTTTTATTGCTGTTTCCGCTGCGGGCTCTCTCCGCCCTATGGGGAGAAATTTCCGCAACGGAGTACAGGCGACAAAGCTGCATCGAAACCCACAGGTTTTGAAGCTGCCTTTCTGTTGCGGAAATCTCGCGGAATTTCCGTGCGGTCTCGCTGTAGTCATTCCGCGAGATTTCCACCTTGTGTGACCGCAGCCTTACACGGGACGACTGATGGGTGCATGTGTGCCTGACTCTGTCATCTACTTTTAGCCCTATGGGCTAAGCTTATGGGCTGAAAGTAGGTGAGCCGCTGAGTCCAGGGATGTAAGTGGCTGTGATCTAGAAGTAGTGGTGGTTTCACATCTACGGAGGTTCCGTCACAGATGCGGTTGAAAATTCCAGAAGAAAAAGCGCTGCATACAGAAACAGAACCGTTCGGCCTCGGGGGTTCCCCTTTCCTACGAAAGCGGAATCCCCCGCGCAGATGTGAACCCACCCTTAGAGAAGAGTATTACTTCATTTTCTATGATAAACTATTGATAACTTTGCAATCACCAATGTAGGTCCACATGTATCATCCTGCAGGAATACATTACATGGGACATTGTAATGCGCTGTGCCGTAATTGTGCAATAATCGTCACTTGGGCTTGAACTGTCATTTATGAAGCTGCAGGAATAAACTGCAATACTGGTACTGCAAGTCATTGGTTTCATATTCTGCTTTTTTACTGACTATTGCAGCAGGCAAAAATAGTGCGATTTTCTCACCCGTGTGAACCCCCCCCCAAAGCTGTCACGTTTTTGCATGGATCCGTTGGGAAGCATGCTGAAAGTGTGTGGTTTTTGCCCACTGATAGGGTTAAATCCGTGTGCGGATCCACAGCGAGAGCTGCGGCAGAATAGCTGTAGATTTTTGTAGCGGTTTTAGAGGCGGGGTCGGATTCTGCTGTGTGAACATACCCTAAAATGTGAATTCAAATGAAGGGGGCAAATCTGCACCAAAATATGCGACAAAATCAGCAACATGTAAACACAATTTAAGGGCTTAAACAGAGGAACGTGATTTGTCATGGACGTGTCATGTTTTGTGGGCGTGAAAATCACACCTGCAAAATGTGATGAAACGAACCCATTGAACCAAGCTCCTAACATTAATACAGCACCAGCATTAAACTCATAGCATATGAACAGCACCAGAACCAAGCTCATAACATAAATACAGCACCAGAACCAAGCTCATAACATAAATACAGCACCAGAATCAAGCTCCTAACATAAATATAGCACCAGAACCAAGCTCCTAACAAAAATATAGCACCAGAACCAAGCTCCTAACATAAATATAGCACCATAACCAAGCTTCTAACATAAATATAGCACCAGAACCAAGCTCCTAACATAAATATAGCACCAGAACCAAGCTCCTAACATAAATATAGCACCAGAACCAAGCTCCTAACATAAATATAGCACCAGAACCAAGCTCCTAACATAAATATAGCGCTAGAACCAAGCTCCTAACATAAATACAGCACCAGAACCAAGCTCCTAACATAAATACAGCACCAGCACCAAGCTCCTAACATAAATACAGCACCAGCATTAAACTCATAGCATATGCACAGCACCAAAACCAAACTCCTAACATAAATACAGCACGAGAACCAAGCTCATAACGTAAAAACAGCACCAGAATCAAGCTCAGAACATAAATACAGCACCAGAATTAAGCTCATAACATAAATACAGCACCAGAATCAAGCTCATAACATAAATACAGCACCAGAACCAAACTCCTAACATGAATACAGCATCAGCATTAAACTCATAGCTAGAGATGAGCGAGGATACTCACTAAGGACAATTGCTCGAGCGAGCATTGTCCTTAGCGAGTACCTGCCCGCTCGGAAGCAAAGGTTTGGGTTTTGGCGGTGGGCGGGGGAGAGCAGGGGGGAATGGAGGGGAGATCTCTGTCTCTCTCTCTCCCCCCTGCTCAACAGCATCGGGGTTAAAGTGCGATATTCTGCAGCAAATGCGTCCTGCGTGGACATGGCTTTAGGCCGGCTGTACACGAACGGGTTGTATTCCGTATGCGGTAGTCTGCAGTGGAAGCTGCCCCTGTACCTGGCCGGCGTCCGCGCTCACCTGTATTTCTCTGCGCTGCGGATGGTCCAGGCGGTTCGCCGTCAGACATGCGGAGGACAGAATTTTATTTTTAAATCCTTGCTTTTCCTGTGTTGTGGCTGGGCGATGACACAGAATCCGCGACCTTTTGGCAATGTCAGCTGCAGATGGACGGTGGGGCGGATGGTTTTCATTGACTTCAATGGAAGCCGTCCACACAGAATCCGCGCATAAATAGATTCTAGCTCAAAATTCGCTTAAAGCCGTCTTTTGAGCGAGAATCGTTGTGTCTAACTGCGCTGACATTTTGCAGTTTTGGTTAACGAGTCGTTCAGCAAGCTGAAAGAGAACGATGAGCCTTTTCAGTGCCGCGCGCCGAGTTCTCAGCGGGAGACCGCTGATACTATTGTTTCAGCTGGTATCCCGCTCAGAGAACAGACGGTGTATGAAGAAGACAGCGCTCCAGCTGTGTTCTCCATACCCCGCTCGGAGTGCAGAGCTGTATACCGGCTGAGCGCTCTGAGAAGAAAACAGCTGCATGCAGAAGACAGCAGTCCCACTTGTCTTCTGCAAATACCGCTCAGCTGTATACTAGCTGAGCGCTCCGTGAATACAGCAGTATGCAGAAGACAGTGCTCCAGCTGGGTTCTGCATACCCCGCTGGCATGCAGCTGAGCGCTCCGAGAACACAACAACTGTATGCAGAAGACAGCGGTCCCGCTTGTCCTCTGCGTACAGTGTGAGCCTTCATTTACACACTTAGACAAAGTGTAAGCTCAAAACTGTCACTCAGGCTGCCGTTTGAGCGATCATCTTGCCGTGTAAATGCACACAACGATTATTGCTCAAAAGAGGTCTTTTGAGCGATAATCGTTGTGTCTAAATGGGCCTTTACGCTTGCTTCCTTGGGGAGACATAACACATGGTCAGGACTGTCGTGTCTCATCTACCCTGTTTCCCTGAAAATAAGACATAGCATGATTTCCAGAATTTTTGAAGATGCAAAATGATTTTTCAGGCTTTTTGAGGATGCTTGAAATATAAGCCCTACTCCAAAATTAAAGGGGTTGTCCCGCGAAAGCAAGTGGGGGTATACACTTCTGTATGGCCATATTAATGCACTTTGTAATGTACATTGTGCATTAATTATGAGCCATACAGAAGTTATTCACTTACCTGTTCCGTTGCTGGCGTCCTCGTCGCCATGTTGCCGTCTAATTTCAGCGGCTAATCGCCCGATTAGACGCGCTTGCGCAGTCCGGTCTTCTCCCTGGTGAATGGGGCCGCTCGTGCCGGAGAGCTGGTCCTCGTAGCTCCGCCCCGTCACGTGCCGATTCCAGCCAATCAGGAGGCTGGAATCGGCAATGGACCGCACAGAGCCCACGGTGCACCATGGGAGAAGACCCGCGGTGCATCATGGGTGAAGATCCCGGCGGCCATCTTAGTAAGGTAAGGAAGAAGTCGACGCAGCACGGGGATTCAGGTAAGTACTAAACGTTTTTTTTTTAACACATCCATTGGGTTTGTCTCGCACCGAACGGGGGGCCTATTGAATAAAAAAAAACAAAAACGTTTCGGCGCGGGACAACCCCTTTAAGCCCTGCTAACAGTTAATTAAGAAAGTCAATTTAAATAGTGTCCAGGCAGCTATACATGTAAAAAAGTTGAAACTTTTTGAACAAAAATTAATATAAGACACTGTCTTATTTTTGAGAAAAACCGGTAGCTCCTTCCCCAGCTGCAGCCAGAGTGAAGAATGATATAATGATGTGTGAGATAGCGTGCACGGCCAGACGGGACATGGCGGTCCTGACCGTGTGTTATGTCTCTCCAAGGAAGCAAGCATAAGCACTACCAGACTTTCAGGAGGCGGCAGGGCGGCCCTGAGCGCGAGCTCACACTGTGCCATCAGTGCATAGAAGCCCCCGTGCTCCGTAACGTCCACCATGTGTGAGGCATGCGTGTAACATCCGTGCTCGCTACGTTTTTTTTTCCACACTCCCATAGACTTTAATTGGCAATTTTTGTCCGTGAATACTGTCTAAATAAGCGAATTGAATTGGTCCGCGTCCCGTGCGCAATTCAGTCATTTAAACATACGGACAGCAGACAGGCAAGAAAAAAAAGTCTGTGTGAAAGAGCCAAACAGCAGGCAGTCCTTTTTAGGGCTTATTCACATGAGCGTATACGCACACACGCCGCAGCGCTATGAACAAGGTTAATTGCGGTACATTTGCGCGCTTGTCTGCACGTACTATGTACTTTTTTGCGCATGAAGGGCCAGTTTCCCGCACGACACACCCTTTCCGTGGCTTTAAAGGCTAATTAGCCTAATAAGGTCCAGGTGTGTGCTTTTCATCCAGTTTTGCACTGTTTCACGCTTTCCTTGCTTTCACTGCGTTTCCTTGCGTATTTGCACCCCTCCCATCGACTTCTGGGGGGGGGGGGGCTTTGCTGCACAAAAGGCAAAGATAACGCAGGTCCTGCTTTGTTCTGTGCGCAGGAAACACGCTCAGGAGACGAACCCATTAAAGGCGTTGCCCCGCGAAACAAAGTGGGGTTATACACTTCTGTATGGCCATATTAATGCACTTTGTAATGTACATTGTGCATTAATTATGAGCCATACAGAAGTTTTTCACTTACCTGCTCCGTTGCTAGCGTCCTCGTCTCCATGGAGCCGTCTAATTTCAGCGTCTAATCGCCGGATTAGACGCGCTTGCGCAGTCCGGGTCTTCTTCTTTTCTGAATGGGGCCGCTCGTGACGGAGAGCAGCTCCTCGTAGCTCCGCCCCATCACGTGCCGATTTCAGCCAATCAGGAGGCTGGAATCGGCAATGGACCGCACAGAAGACCTGCGGTCCACCGAGGGTGCCATCTTCACCAGGTAAGTAAGAAGTCACCGGAGCGCGGGGATTCAGGTAAGCACTATCCGGTTTTCTTTTTTAACCCCTGCATCGGGTTTGTCTCGCGCCGAACGGGGGGGCTATTGAAAAAAAAACAACCCGTTTTGGCGCGGGACAACCCCTTTAAGATCAACGGATTCTATTCCGTGCGCAAATACGGTCTGAATAACCCCCTAGACTGCCATTCGGGTTGTCACTTAGCATACACGTATGGCTGCCTATAGGCCTGCCTGGCTGAGAACAGTTAATCTGCCTCATCACTGCAGCCCATATACAACATTCTCCTCCGTCCACAACTGTTACACCTTCCTTCTTGATCGAAATTCCCATTTAAAATTCTCTGCCAACCACAACATGGCGGCGTAGGCACGTGCTTCCTGTAAACTGCACCAGCCGGCTGGCGCCGTGACGTCACTTCCGCTTGGTGAAACATCCGTTTCTGGACGGAATTCGTCAATGAGCGGCAAGGAAGCTTTTTCAAACCGGCCAATCAGGAGGCTCGTTGTTAAGAGGTGCTGATTTCAGTGAATGGTGGCGGTTTGAAGCGAAGACACAGAGAAGAGGAGCCGGAAAAGAGAGCACGGTGAGAGCAACGTGCGGGCTGAGCAGAGCTCCAGCTATGTGTAGTATCATTCCCGCGTGTGGGCGGTCCTGACTGGAACATGCCGGCGCGGCTGTGTGTAGTTCCCGCGGATTATTACCACATAACTATGCAGTAGGGCGGCCGCGGAGGGACTATATGTATATACACGGCCACCTCGTGTGAACGCACGCAGGGAGGGAATCCTGAAACGGCCTGTTGCACGTGTCAACCAATCGCAGCGCAGCTTTTAGTTTACCTGAGAAGTATAAGTTGTGTAAGCCGCGCTGTGATTGGTCGCTATGGGCAACGGACAGATTTTCTTGGCGATGCTGCATTAGACTTCTTGTGAGGAGTACCGTGTGATGGCTGCTCTCAGGGGACGGGCTGACCTCTCCTCTGTGCCACAACAAGGGTGCACCGTTGGGGCCGGTGTCATGGTGTGGGGGTCTTCTCTGACATGGCGTAAGACCGTTGGTCATCGTACTGCAATCCTTGAATGGTAAACGCCGCAGGGACCTATTGGGTGACCACCTGCCCCCGTATCTTCAGGATGTCTTCCCCCGACCACAGTGCCATGAGGACATCAGGCCTGGATCACCAGGGAGCAGTTGGAGGAACACGACCAATTCTCCGCACTGCCTTGACCCCCCAAACTCGCCAACATGTTAACAGCCGCACCCATATGGGGGCACTAGCTGCTGATGCCATCATGAAACTACAGGTGATTGGCGGCTACTCACACCTACTATAGTTACTATAGTAACTCATCGGGCGCCATAGTAGTACAAAGAACTGGCTCTGTCCAGGCCATGGCCCCCCTAAACGTCTTGTGAAAGATGTATCGCAGGAAGGGAGATGGCTATATCCCAACAGGCTCATATACAGCGGTAGGATATGTTTTCTAATGCAGTCACCATATAGTCAGATTCCAGTGGTCACATTTGGCATCGTTGCCTTTTCTTCTCTATCTGGTCCCATACCGCCATGACAGCTTCTGTCAGTTACAACCTGCCCCTGCACGACCTCCCCATCCTGCTACTACCCCCAATGAACGTCTTAAGAATTGCTCCAACTAGTAAAAGTGCCTCCTGCCAGATCCCTGTGTGGTGGCCAATGCTGCTAATTGGAGTGGTCATTGATTATAAGGGGATCTACAGCTTCCACTTTGTAACCGGGTTTGCTAGTACGTCAGAACAGCTGATTGGCTGGGGTTCACTGCTTGGGACCCCGACTGATCAGGATAGGTAATTAAAAATAGCCGGGAGAATACTGGACCCCTGTTCTCTACATTGGTGGGCATTCCAGCCTTCCGACTCCCACTGATCAGACACTCGGACCCTATACTGTGGATAGGGGAAATGTTTGCAACCCACACACAGTTACGTCCTACAGCTTCGGGGTGTGTGTGTGTGGGGGGGGGGGGGGGGGGAGGGGAGGGGGTCGATCCCACTTCATACAACGTGGGTGCCTGCTGTTTCTTACAGCTGGCACCCGCCCATAACAGTTCCGATAAGCCGCTCCGCTCGTCGGAGCTGTTAACGCTTTAAATGCTGCCATCAATTCTGACAGGGGCATTTAAATGCCCCACTGATGTTCGACGGCCCCCTGCAATGAGATTGCGAGTTGCTGTGTGGTTGTCATGGCAGCCAGGGGCCTTCTGAAAGGCCCCAGGGTTGCCATAGCAGAGTGCCTATCATGCCATGTGATATGATGTAATGCTATGTAAAAAATAAGTTTAAAGGGGTTGTCCTGCGAAAGCAAGTGGGGTTCAGCACTTCTGTATGGCCATATTAATGCACTTTGTAATGTACATCGTGCATTAATTATGAGCCATACAGAAGTTATTCACTTACCTGTTCCGTTGCTAGCGTCCCCGTCTCCATGGATCCGTCTAATTTCAGCGTCTAATCGCCTGATTAGACGCGCTTGCACAGTCCGGTCTTCTCCCTGGTGAAGGGGGCTGCTCGTGCCGGAGAGCTGGTCCTCATAGCTCCGCCCCGTCACGTGTGCCGATTCCAGCCAATCAGGAGGCTGGAATCGGCAATGGACCTCACAGAGCCCACGGTGCACCATGGGAGAAGACCCGCGGTGCATCGTGGGTGAAGATCCCGGCGGCCATCTTGCTAAGGTAAGGAAGAAGTCGCCGCAGCGCGGGGATTCGGGTAAGTAGTAAACGTTTTTTTTTTTAACACACGCATCGGGTTTGTCTCGCGCCGAACGGGGGGCCTATTGAATAAAAAAAAAACCTGTTTTGGCGCGGGACAACCCCTTTAAGAAAGGTCTACTAAATAAAAGGAAAAAGATTTGGTACCGCTGCATCCGTAAAAGTGCGATCTACCAAAGTAAAGCATTATTTCCTCCGCACGGTGAATGTTATCAGAAAAAAAAAACACTGGAATTGCGCTTTTTTTTTTGGGTCATTCTGTCTCTAAGAAAAACTAATAAAAAGCGGTCAAAAAAGTCATATGTAGTCCAGAATGCTACCAACAGAAGCTCCAGGACGTCCCGCACAAAACCAGACGTCGCACAACTAAGGCCGCATGCCCACTGACTGATAATTGCTGCGGGATTCATGGTCAGACACGCGCCGTGAATCCCGCAGCAATGTCAGTCCATAGACAGGCTATGTTAACAGATTCTCCTCTGCCCACGAGCGGTAATCAACTGTGATTTTTGCGGGGAAGAATCGCGGCATGTCGTATTCATCGCAGAAAATCGCACTGGCAGCTGCCATTGCAGTCAGTGGAAGCAGTCTGTCCCGCAATACTCTGTGCTGGAGTATAGCGGTAGTATCGCGGGAAGTCACATCACCGCCCAGCGCCGGCGTGTCATGTGCTGCACTGCGCATGCTCGCCGGCAGAGCTTCTCACCATGGATCCGGAGAGGTGAGTATGGGGTTTCTGGGGGGCGCCGGGCCTGATTCCGCTGCTACAGGAGGGCTGTATCTGTATATAGAAATGTTAGAGCAAAATGTCTGATTACAGAATAAGGCTACAGTCACCCGGGCGAGCGGGATAGTTGGGAGGTCATTGTTTTAATTAATAAGATGGATTTAAGGCCTCTTCCACACGGGCGATTTCCTCATGCAGAGAAATCGCATGCTTGCAGAGCGCATGCTTTCCTATGGGTTCCTCCACACATGCGATGTTTAGGCCTCGTTCACACGGGCGACATGGCATAGCCACGAGAAAATTGCAGTAATATCACATCGTTGGTCGATGCGATATCGCTGTGGTTTCTCATGCTGATACCACAACTTTGTAGCACCATATGCAAGGATTTTCAAGGGAGGTCTGAAATATAAGCCTTAGCTGAAGGACTAAAAAAAACCCCTCATACATCACCTTATACGCACTGTGAGCCTGGCTACAGCTTGTACCCAGCACTGATCTTCTCTTCTGGCCGGGGACTGAAAAATCCTCTCCTCTTGGAAGTGCTGGCTGTGATTGGCTGATGCTTAGCCAATCACAGCCAGCACTCGATTAACCAATCACAGCTAGAGATGAGCGAACGTACTCGGATAGGCACTACTCGTCCGAGTAATGTGCCTTATCCAAGTACCGCTGTGCTCGTGCTCAAAGATTCGGCACGCGCTGCGGAGCGGGGAGCTGCAGGGGAGAGCGGGGAGGAACGGAGGGGAGATCTTTCTCTCCTTCTCTCCCGGCCGCTCTGCCCCGCTCCCCGCTCCGACTCGCCTGTCAGCAGCGGAGCGCCCCGAATCTTTGAGCACGAGTACAGCGGTACTCGGATAAGGCACATTACTCGGACGAGTAGTGCCTATCCGAGTACGCTCGCTCATCTCTAATCACAGCCATTCATCGAGTGCTAGCTCTGATTGGCTAAGTGCCAGCCAATCACAGCCAGTGCTTCTAGGAGGCAGAGATTTTTCAATCCCCGTCCAGAAGAGAAGATCGTCAGTGCCGGGGAGAAGCTGCGGTCGGGCTGACAGCGCGTCTAAGGTGATGTGGGTTTTTTTTTTTTTTTTCCCCCCCTTGCAGTTAGGACTTAGTTTAGGGCTTTGACAATATGGATTTCCTACTATCAAAGTTGCATCGCACCGTACGAAAATCGCATTTTCATGCGATGCAGCAGAGAGGAAGGCTCCGTAGGGAAACATGGGCCACAAAACCTTACGAGTCGCGGGAATATTACCGGGCCCGCGAGTTTTTTTTGTGTCGCGTTGTTGCATGCTACAAAACATCGCACGTGTTAAGTAACCCATGGGAAAGAATGGGCTTCACATACATGTGTAGGAATGCGACAAAATCGCGTGAGTTGGTCACTCGTGTGAATGAGGCCTTAGTAGCAGTAGCGTGCGAGATTAAAATATTATTGCATGCTCTATACTGCCGCAATTTGCGTTATTTTTTTTTTTTTTTTGTAGCCCATGTTTCCCTATGGAGTCTGTGATTTTCTGGCATCGCATAGCAGCCACTAGCGACACACATGCTATCCTATGTGAGAAAACTCTGCCTACTATGGAGAGCTATGCAAGTTCTCCAGGACGGGTTTTTTTGAGCCTCTCAGAAGGAAGGGGTGATTTCCCAGCAGCATGGGGGGGAAGTGTCACACAGATGCCATGAAGTTGTCAATCCAAGGGTTCTCCAACATCTTACTAGATTCTAACACAAACGTCAGAGTGGCCGCAGGCTCTTAAGGGGCTATGTAATTCCAGCAAAGTGTTTCCTATTGTCACAAAGCCTTCATCTGGCTCAGTATTGTAGCCGGTGTATTAGTATATGGGCTAATGTAATGTATGATTATAAAATGTTCTCTGTGTTTGCGGTTATCTTCAACTTGTGCATCTCAGAAGTTTAAAAAATAGTAATTCCCAAACTATTGTTAAATGCCAATAAACGCTGAGGGAGCTGTCGCACGGCGTTACCGTACGGGTTATGTGACGGCTGATGAACACGGCGCTGACATAACGGAATCCTCAAACGGAAACTGAAGGATCCGTTCACTGTTGTTGTGTAACAAAATCCCCCTCTTGGTGTCCGTTCTACAGGACTTGCCTTTTATTTGGAATACAGAATGACTCGGTTGACCCGACAACTGCCAAAACTTGTCACTGGATATTTTACTGATCCCTTGTAAAACTCCTGAGATTCATCGTAAGATCACTGGATGGTTAAAAAAAGAGCTAAATCACAAAGTCGAATGTGACTTAAATTGCTCTCTATGGTGGAAAAAGGTCAGGTGCCACTTGCTAACAAAATCCAACCGGGTTGCGTTCTCTGTGGCTCTTGTGTCGCAGTCACATCTAATACGCTCCACCCTGCTGCTGTTTACCTACTGCTTCCCCTCAGCTAGCGGTTACTGCGGACCACCCCAGGATCTGCCGCTGCCAGATCATAAAGGCCCTCTTACACGCACCGATGACCGGGCCCAAATGTGCATCGACCCTTTTCATTGTGTCAGTGAATGAACAAATGCTCAATCAGTTGACTGCATGGAAGAGGTTGCTGGTCATCGGCACACCTCCTTGTTGTCGTTCCTGCGATCCTCCAGTATGAACGACTGCAATGAGCACTGATCCGACATACTTGACCTGTGAAAAGGGCTCTTGGATTGGGACAGGAGTATTTGTAGTATACATTATGGGGTTCACCCTACTTTAGATGTGTTCACTAGTCATGTGCCATGTTGGAGTCTGACTCACTCGGGAGACAATGACCAGCAGGAAGGAAGCAGCCAACTGTTGTGTACAATGCTTTTGGCGTTCACTGTAGCCTTGCACAACATCATTCAGACACACGGGGGGGGGGGGGGTTCTCTTGGAGTCATGTGAAATATGTGAGGATAATAGATTGTGGCTCCAATAAGTTAAAGGGATTTTCCAGGTAAATACAATCCACTTAGGTTCACAGCTCAGGACCCCCAGCGGATAGCACGCCCGCTGACCGTGCCACAACACACAGGGATACGGAGTTGAAGCAGTTAACCCCTACCTCTGTGAAGTCGGCACCCCATCTTTCAAAAAAGTTATTTTCATAAGTTCTGGATGCACCCCAAAGAGTTCTAAAGTTCCCAATTAATTTTAAAAATAGTTCTAGCGAATTAAGCAAAAAAATCAACAAATGTATCTCTGCGGTGCTAACTTCCAAAAATGATATTACTAAATCAGCGAGAACTTTGTAAATATGGGTATTAGAGCTTTGAGCATTGAGAGTTTTCTTCAGAACTCTTATAAAATCGCGGGATTTAAATAAAAAAATTAAAAAAAAAATTTACACATAACTTTGACATTTTTTGATCTGGCATTTGAAAATCTGCGAGAACTTTGTAAATATTGGTTCTAGAGCATTAGGAGTTTTCTTCAGAACTCTTGAGGTACTACCCAGAACTCTTATAAAATTGGGGGTTTCCCAAAAAATTGTTTAGACATAACTGACATTTTTGGATCCGGCATCTAAAAATCAGCGAGAACATTGTAAATATTGGTTCTAGAGCTTTGAGCATTAAGAGTTTTTAGATGCCGGATCCAAAAATTTCAGTAACGTGTAAATACATTTTTTGCAAACTCCGCGATTTTATAAGAGTTCTGGGTAGCACCTCAAGAGTTCTGAAGAAAACTCTTAATGCTCGAAGCTCTAGAACCCATATTTACAAAGTTCTCGCTGATTTAGTAATATCATTTTTGGAAGTTAGCACCGCAGAGATACATTTGTTGATTTTTTTTTTTTTTTTGCTTAATTCACTAGAACTATTTTTAAAATTAATTGGGAACTTTAGAACTCTTTGGGGTGCATCCAGAACTTATGAAAAAAATTAACTTTTTGAAAGATGGGGCGCTGACTTCACAGAGGTTTAGCCCCTGTGTAGTGGCCAGGGCTGGTAATCGCAGGCTATGGTCCCATTAAAATCAATGAGAGCTGCGTCTGCAATTACCAGCACTGCCCACTACACGGGTTGGAGCCATCTGCTTTCACTCCATATCGCTGGGGGGGGAGCGGCCTGTTCAGCTCACTGGCTGGGTGAGTTCCAGTGTTCAGGACCCCAGCCAATCAACTATTGATGAGTTATCCTGAGGATAGGTCATCAGTAGTATTTGTCTGTAAAACCCCTTTAAGAGTTCATTCACACATGGTGGAATTGCCGCGTGTTTTATGCATCACAAACTCCACTATTGATGTGGATTTTGACTCTTAGTTTTCCTGCTGATGCGCTGATGATTTTTCCCTGATTGGGGTTGGCACTGCCAAATGTTGCTGTTTTGGGTGGTTTGGGCAACTTGAACCTGGTGCCGGGTTTCCTTCATTCTAGTGATCTGTGAAGAGCGGGTGTGGGATACACGACTCATGAAAACTCACAACACAGAACAAAACATATATAATCTGCTGCCATTGTGCTTTTTGTTTGGTTTTAGTAGGTCTCTGTTGGGTTCTCGATGCCGCTCAACATTTATATGTGATGTCCCAGTTACAAATGCTCCAGAGCCGCCAGAACCGGGGATGATCCTCCCTTGTCATCTTACTACATAATATAGATAATTTATGGTGTAAACCCGGATCGTTGGTGACTATATCTTGTTTTTGCAGGGTGGATTGCAATATCTACCAGATTAGGTGGTCTTGGATCATCCTTTCCACTTGCGTGAATGATGGGGGTAGCTGGTGGAATCTTGTGCCCCTTCTCATGGGTGCACCTGTGTATTTATGGTAACTGCCTAAGCCCTTTGATATAATAAGGCTGTGCGGCTGTGCAGGGCAATTACCTGCAGATCTCTGGACCAGAAGCAGGGTTAATTGAGATGGTCCTGTTTGTGCAGGCTGTTCTGTAGAGGAGAATCTGTGAAATTAAATTTGCTTGAAGCCACTGGCATATTTTTATTTAAACGTCTGTAGTATATAATTACTTTATTGATCCGAGAGGAAATGAGTTGCGTTAGTGGGCCTTTTTTATTTTATTAGTGGCTTCATAGAGCTCTCTGCTTATTAAAGACATATGTCTTGTTTAAGCCAATCTTAGTTTCTGGTAATTTAGGAGGTTAAAATACTTAGTAATTAGTGACAGATCTCGTTACAGGGAAGACATTCCTTGCTCATTTATTAATATAGTTGCCACCAGAACAGGCCTCGTTAGAAAGATTCACAATGATTACTTGCATCTTTCAATCTGCTGATCAAACCGTATTATATGGTAAGCCTGTCTGTCGGAGGAGTGTTTTTCTCATTGTTTGTAATTTTCACCAAAGCTTTGTGTACAATTTTCTGTTTTTATTTGGTTGTTGCTTATACTTGTATACTTGATGCAGCAATTATTTTATTTTTCACACGCAGCTGTAGATAACCAAAATAGTCACCAAGGCGGCCTAGAATTTGCAAATGGCAACAAGAATTTACTCATTGCCATTTTCATCTAGCCACAACACACTTCATCAGCTGTGGGAGGGGGTATTTTACATTTCTGAAGAACAGACTTGCCACACACTAGGACTAGAGATGAGCGAGTAGTGCCTTAGCCGAGTATCCTCCCGCTCGTCTGTAAAGATTCGGAGGGAGAGAGCAGGGAGGAACGGAGGGGAGACCGCGCCGGCCCCCCGAATCTTCAGAGACGAGCGGGGAGATACTCGGCTAAGGCACTACTCGCTCATCTCTAACTAGGACACATATTTTAGATGTCCATAGCAAACAAGTGATGACGCAATGTCTTCATAGACACATTGGCGCTAAAGGCGATGAATGTTCCTTCGTCCCCCATACCCGTTTGCAGTAGCCTGTGTGAAAGCCCTTTAACCAGCACCAGTCAGCTTGCTGTAATGTTGATCATCTGGGCTTGAAAGTAGTTCATGTAAAAGGACCTTTGCCTATTTTTCACTGAACCAAGCACGCAATCCCAATCGCAATACCTGGCTGGGCTGGTTCGGCTGTGGTTTATCTGTGTGTGACTTCCTTTTACTCCCATCTGTCTGCCCCCTACATTCTGTAGACTAGCTAGAAGAGGAGGCAGTAATGTATAATGCCAGGTTTATCCAAGCTTAGTACCGCCTCATTTATGTGCCTGTAATAATCACCTTTTATATAGCTCACGCATATTGCGCATCACTTTACATGACGTGCTATTGGGTTCTGTCCCCAGTGGGGCTCATAAACTTTATGCATCTGTTATCTGTATCTTTTTGAAGTGTCTGAAGAAACCCTTGCAAACACTGGGAGAACATAAAAACTCAGTGCAGATATTGTCCTTGGTGGGATTTGAACCTGGAACAGACGAGTGGCCCAACTCAACCAAAACCATCAACTCGGAGCATTATATAAACATTTGTCTGTTTTACGGGGGCATGAATGCTCCCCTAATGTCCTCATATGAAGGTGGTTTAATAAGTAGTGTCCAGAACTGCCTGGTGTGAGCCAGGCTCTAAATTGATTATCTAGAAGTAGTTATAATTATCCGTGCAGCACGTTGCCGTATGTCACGTTAAACATGTTCATTTTTAAAAAATATTTACAACTTTTATTTTCCTGTTTCAGATGACTGGCTCTAATGAATTTAAGCTGAACCAAGCTCCGGAGGATGGAATATCTGCAGTCAAGTTCAGTCCCAACACCTCCCAGTTCTTGTTGGTTTCCTCATGGGACACTTCTGTCCGCCTCTATGATGTTCCTGCGAACACAATGAGGCTGAAGTACCAGCATGCCGGTCCCGTCCTTGACTGTGCTTTTTACGTATGTATTTCATGTTTCTCGGTTCATCGTTGTCTAGTGTGTGAATGTGACCAGTTGTGTTATACCTGGTGTATATTTTGTATTGTAGGATCCTACCCATGCCTGGAGTGGAGGACTGGATCACCAGTTAAAAATGCATGACTTAAATACAGATGGAGGTAGGTGGGAGCATCAACTGGCGGATATAAAACTTGTATTGGTTCTGGACTATCTCTGCATTCCTAAATCCTGTACAGGGGTTGTCCAGTTGTAAACTATTGATGGCCTATCCGCAGGAGATCAGTGGGAATCTGCTGCCCAGATCCCCACCAATCAGCTGTTCACTGGGCCAGTACTCTTGTGCAATGAGCTGATTTCTGCAGGAAACAGACAGCTATGTTCTTACTGCAGTGGCCAGGGTTGGTATTACAGGCAAAGTTCCCATTAAAGTGACTGGGAACACTGCGTGTGATACCAAGCTTTGCCACTGCAGATTGAATGGAGCTGTCTGTTTTTTGCAGAAATTGGCTCAGTGCATGAGCGCATTGGCCGGGCAAATGGCTAATCAGCTGGGACCCTGGGTGGCAGACCCCTGATGATCTATTATTGATGGCTTTTCCTAAGGATACACAATGAATAGTTTATAACTGGAAACCCCTTTAAAGTTAGTCCCTAAATACTTCCTGACACTGTGGGGGAGGAATCCATAGCTGTCAGTTTTCTGACGGTGCTTTCTGCATGAGGTAAACCTTTTTTGCTTTATGTAGCTTCCTACTTTTAAACCACCATTTCTCTATATGGTGTATCTATCCAATGGGTATCGACTATTTCCAAGGTAAAAAGTATACATTACTGCCAACTGCTCGCTTGTGTAAGTATAGCATTAAATTGGTATTCCACAGGATATGTCTTAATTGTCTGATAGATGTGGCTCCCCTGATCCCGTCCCGCCTGATTGGGCAGCTGTTGCCCGACTTCATCCTGATGGAGAATGAGCCGAGAGGGTTTTGCTTGTGTGTGGTTCTCTCCATTCACTTCTATGGGACATTACAGCTCTGCGGCTCTCCACTCCTTTTCTGGCCGCTTCACTAGATGGGACTGTCGAGGGACTCCTGTTCTCTTCAGACTTGGGACCTGCATCTATCAGACAATTATGGCATATCATGTAGATGTGCCAAGAAGGTCTAAGATGGGATTATTTCTTTTTAAAGGGGTTGTCCAGGTCTGAAGTGCTAATGACTTATCCTCATCAATAGTTGACCAGTGGGTTCTTGGGACCCCTGTCAATTCGCTATTTCCTGGGCTGCTGCCATTTTGCATGGAACTGGAAGTCGACACATTGCAGCAACCTGAGTTAGTATTGTATTGAACCCATTGCTCCCTCTGCCCTCCTTATCAATGCGGGCCGCTGCTATGTATGGCGCTGTCAGCTTCCAGCTCCATACACATGGACAGTAGTCCAAATAACTGGGCTGATTACTGATTGTCCTGTGCGGTGGACCCTACCGATCAACTACTGATTATCTATCCTGAGGATCGGTCATCTATCGTTTAGATCCGAACAAGCCCTTCTTAAGGCTATTATACCAATGGATCAGAAATGCTATTCACATGAATGATTGTGGTAATGTTACCCGCTGCGGCCTCCACAACCACACAGAGCTTTATGGGAATGTGGCTATGCTGAAGAGATAAACCATAAATCAACGTATGTTATAAATGTTCCTAACCCGACAGTCTGTATCGGGCATCTATAATGTCTCTGAGCTTCTATTGATACACCTTTTGTAATGTTTGTTTTGCAGAAACCGTGGTTGGGAGTCATGATGCTCCCATTCGATGTGTAGAATTCTGCCCTGAGGTGAATGTTATGGTGACCGGGAGTTGGGACCAGACGGTGAAATTATGGGATCCGCGGACGCCTTGTAACGCTGGAACGTTTTCTCAGCCGGATAAGGTTCGCTTGTTCTATATCGTATAGATTGGACTTTAGACCACTCGCTGCTGCAGCCTTCCTTTAAATAGTGGCACGCTTTATCCATCCTTTTAAATGTATTTGTTGAGTTCTGCCGCATTGCTGCCTTTTTCTTCTATCCTATTTTGATATTTGTGAAGCGTAAGTTCAGTGCTCGGATAAAACCAATTGTTTCTTCCGCAGACCTCACATAAGATTATAGCGCTAGCGTTTAAGTTATTACATCCTTTTTCTCCTTCATATTTTCCACTAAGTTACTGTGTCAAGATGAAGCAGGAAAGCTTTTCCTTCCACTAAATCAACACAGCACTTCTGTGCCTGTGCTTCCCCTTAAATATACTGACCAGTTTTGGAGCCATCATTACAGGGCCTGCACTCCATCTAAATGGCCGTCATTTTTACCCCATCACGACTGAATCTACTTCTGGCGAGACCTTTGTGCGGAGCAGAATAATTGCATTGTTTCTTGGTTTGATTTATGGGTGTATGTGGCCAGTAAAAGCTGGTGATGAATAGCTGACAGGACAGCACATAATAGACGGCCACTGGGAAACCGCCTACCTATTGGCTCAGACGGCTCGGCATGGCGGCTTTCTTCATTCCTGTGTTTTTTATTCTTTTTTACTTTTTTCTTTCATACTCCTGATAAATGTGTCCACCCACTCTGCGGCTTGACACGATGGTTTGGGGGTGATTGATGAAACTGGTGGCTAGAAAGACTACTTCCAATCCAGGTGTGACACCAGTTTGTAAAGAAGATTTAGCATTTTCAGCGAGATTGTTCCATTAGTAGCGCTCGTTCTCTCTCCCCCCCCCCCCCCCCCCCCCCCCCTCCCGCACGTGTGCTATGGTCGCTGTATGTCTTGGTAATGGTGGCAGCAGTCGTACCTGTGGCATTAGTGTAAAGTGGCTAGCATCGCTGCATTCATTTATAATTTTTAGCCGCTCACACATTGGTATAGCTTTCTCCCAAGGCTCTCGCTTGTCTCTCATGCTGTGTTGTGCATGTGAAGATGGCCGTCAGAAGTTTCTGCTTGTGGTGATCTGTCATTTACATTTATCTGTATGATTGGACATATACTGACCAGTATGCGGAGCTGTAGCGGGGCATCTGTAGAGATGAATAGACCACTACTGTACCCCTGTATGGCTATTTCATATGGAAGCATGCAGAGCTTTTTTTTTTGTCAGTTTTTAATAGGACGTAAATTCATATCTTCGTTTTTCGAACAAAAGTTGCTTATTTAAGTCAATCAGTGCGTAAAAAAAAAAAAAAGTATTTGCATGGTATGGGAGTGTATTCCATTTTTTCATATACCGATTAACTTGAATAGGTGCTTTAAATGAGAGCAATTGAGACACTTTTTTTGTTTTGATGGGTGGAAAAAATGGTTGATACTTGTGCATAAAAATTGTACAAAAGCTGTCAGTTTTTCCTTGAACTACAATTACTCGCCTGCGGGAATAAAGCCTAACCAATTGTTGGCTGGAAGATCTTGCTGTAGAGGGATGGACTGTCAGCCAAATGTCAGCTAATGTCTTTAGGCTGGTGAAATCCTGGGGCAAAAGGTGAATCTGTGTTTTACACTGGAATTATGGCTTGAAGTTGGAAGTCCTACTTGTGCAAAAAGTTACAACTTTGCAATGTTTTCTACCACCCTTGCCACATTTATAGATGTGGATGGGGCTTGCTGGGAGGGAGCAGGTGGCCTCTCAAATTCTCTATAATTTACACCAGAAGCTGGCGTAAATTCTAGCGGAAATATACCCCCTGTTTTGTGGATATCTGGAGGAGGTGCACGGCCGACCATACATGTCACAGATGTATTAAGAGGCTTGCGCATTTGTAATGATAAAGTTGATATAAGGAGGATTGATGCGTTGGAGCTGTGGTGCTGGCGAAGGCTGCTGCGTATGCCCTGGATGGCGAGAGTAACAAACAGAGAAGTCCTGAATTGTTTAAGACCCGATATATCACTGGAGGGGAAGATGACCGGGCTCGGGCTCACAGATTTTGGCCATTTAATGTGACCAGAGTCGCTAGAAAGATCTATAATGCTTGGGCAGATCAGTGGCAAAAAGACCCGACTGTCAAAGAACACGATGGCTGATACTGTCAGAGCAGATACTGACATGGATATCACACAACTGAAAGAAGCAGCACAAAACCTTTAGGGTCGTGAATGACTAAACGGCTAACGACAACGATAAATCTGTACTGCTGTACAACACAGCCAAGAAGTGGGTGCAGTTGCTGTCAAACTTATGCGACTCGCCTCAAATGAGACTTCTTTGCTGTTTACTTCTTTTCCTTGCATGGATTCTGGGCATTTTTTTTTCTGATACCCATTCAGTGGTACCTCTAGAGGTACCATTTAGGAATGTAGCCGGGCCTCTTTACTGTAGTGTCAATCTTCTGGGGCCGTCCTTAACGTGTGTGTGTGTGTGTGTGTGTGTAAATATAATGAGGGAGATTTTGATCACCCACTTCTTGGCAGCATGTGAACACTGTCCGTGTAATGCTAGAACTTCAAGAAGGCCCGTACACTACATGCCCTACTATCATCATCTTCCATGGAAATGGAGGAAGATAAGACCTATATTGATGCTCCAATCCCCTTCCCACATGGACTTAAGTTGATGTGGAAAAACAAACAAAAAGCAGTTGTATGAATAGTTTGAGTGGCTGTAATGGGTATTGCTATCTGGAATACATGGACAGCACCAGTCCATAAATAGGCAGAGATGCAAAGATTTTGACAATTAAAGAAAAAAATGGAGCAGTTAAAAACAATCAATGGAAATTGCTACGTGACGCTGTGACTCCAGTCTTATACTGATATTAAACTGCAAACCTTTTGGATTCCAATATGTTGATTGTATTCTTGGCATTCGGATTTGGAGGGCTGAGATGATGTAAGGTTTCCTGGTGCCGCACAGTTACTGTTGTACTCCGGTTGTTCTTTACGGCGACTACTTAGTAATATTTCAGCCTGAATAATGCTCTCATCTAACCCTTCAGTGTCATACAGGCAGAAGGGCCGTAGTAGCCCATGTATATAATAGAACTGCGCTGCCATGTACTGTGGATGGATGCTGAAACTTTGACAAGTTCAGTAATTGACTTTCTTTGGTGCAGACGGCTCCCAGGCTTTTGAACACTATAGTGTGAATTGATGACTGGAAAATGTTTGCTGCTTTTTATGAAACCTTGTGATGCTGTGGGACTTCTTTCCTGACAGCATAGATGTAGAAACCTTAATTTACAAGCGCTGACCTCTGTCACTGTGTTCCAGTTCATTTATTTTATTTGGGGAACATATTTATAAGTTCTGAGTAAATTATCCCTCCATATACTTTTTCTTCTTTTCATAGTCACTCCACTGATAAAATGATCACCCTATCTTTAAATGTCTGCCTTTTCTCCCATAGGTGTATACGCTGTCTGTGTCTGGAGACCGGCTCATCGTGGGTACCGCTGGCCGAAGAGTGCTGGTGTGGGATCTCCGGAACATGGGTTACGTGCAACAGAGACGGGAATCCAGTCTAAAGTACCAGACCCGGTGTATCCGAGCATTCCCCAATAAGCAGGTAACTAAGGGAGGTTAATCCTAGGCATTACAGAGATTTCTAGAATGAATACTTATCACCTACCCACAGACTAACTTTGATCTTCTCCTTTGGAAGTATAGCTGCTTTCAAAATGTTTCCTTCTTGACCATGAGAACATTGCTACACACTCATTCATGTGACCTAACCGCTTAGTTAAAGGTGCGTTTACACGGAACGATTATAATCTTTCAAAAGATTGAAAGGGAACGATAAACGCAAGCCAACGACTGAACGAGAATCGTGCGCTCATCACTCATCGTTCAGTTTCTGCAGAACTAAAAATCATCGTTGGCTCGTTTACTTGTCATTTCGTTTAAACAGCGCTCGTTCAGTGATTCACATAGAGGTGTGAAACACTGAATGAGAAGTGGACGATTCTCAACGATGAATCTGCCTGTCTAAACAAGTTGGGGATGATGATCATTGTAAATGCAGCATTTGTCCTTGTAACAGGCATCTGAACCATTTATTCTGTAATGATTTTTTAAAATGTTCTGCCATCTCGTGAAATGATGGCTGTTTGCTAGTATGTGTCATTACTTTATGATTGCTGAACTCTGACTTCTGGGATCTCATCAATTTTTTTTTTAAGAATGAAGGGGCCGTAACGTCAGTGTGGCGCTGCACCCTCTGAACACTGGCTTCCAGCCACCTGGCTATGCAGGTGACTAACTGAAAGGAATGGGATGCAGCATTAAGGATAATGCATTTTCCAGATTCGGGGTCCAAAGAGTTCCTATAAAGCAATAGCATTTTCATGTTTTATAAGATTGAAATATCCCTTTTAAAGTGTAACTGTTACTTGAAGGAAAAAACAAAAGTTTGATCTGTTATAGGACTGTGTCAAAAGTTTTGATCTGTGGGGTTGTGGATGTTGAGACGCCCACCAATCGCTAGAACAAAGCTCAAAAGCGCTGAACCGAACACTATCTCTGCTCACTAGCTTAAGATGGGCTCATAGACTAGTTGGATGGTATTTTGGTGGTGCATAGAGGCAATGGTCAGTTAAGGGCCCCTGCTGCTTCGTTCTTGTAATTGGTGGGTGTCTCAACCGCTAGAACACCACCGATTGACACTCGACATTTCAAAAGTTTCAAACGTTTTTGCAAACTAGTTAAAGCTTTCACAAGTTCTCTTTTTAACTACATATTATGCGTGCTTAATACACAGTAACAAACTTTACATTACTTTTCAGTTGTTCCTCTCGCACGCAGCATGCACTATCTTGGTGTGTACCATGTGTGCATGCACGCCAAGATGGTATATGAGGATTGTAAGCACGCAGCAAGTATGCAATGCCATGCATTGCCTCGAGTATGTGCTACCACATGGAAAATGCACACACTGTGCGCTGTACTAAAACGCTCATAAGAGCCCTTGTGGCTTAAATTTCTATGGCCATTATTGTAGTTTTCTTTTGTTACTCCTAGTCTTGACATCATTACTTATTGTAGGGCTATGTGCTAAGCTCCATTGAGGGAAGAGTTGCTGTTGAGTATTTAGACCCAAGCTTGGAAGTCCAGAAGAAGAAATATGCCTTCAAGTGTCATCGGCTGAAGGAGAACAACATTGAACAGATCTATCCTGTGAATGCGGTGTCCTTCCACAGCCTACATAACACTTTTGCTACAGGTCAGTGTTTTTTTTCTTACATGGCTCTAATCTGTCCTTATTACAAAATGACTTAAAATGTGTTCTGTAATAAAATCTTGTTATACTAGTACCCCAAAACCCACAGATTTTCTTGACTATTAATTTTTTTAAAAGGTGTTTGAAGTCCTGTGACCTGATACAAAAGTGCTAACATATTCTTTCCTTACCACCTGCAGGCGGTTCAGATGGTTTTGTTAATATTTGGGATCCTTTCAACAAAAAGCGTCTGTGCCAGTTCCACCGCTACCCTACGAGTATTGCATCCCTGGCCTTCAGTAACGACGGCAGCACTCTGGCAATTGCTGCCTCCTACATGTACGAAATGGATGACATTGAACACCCCGAAGATGCTATCTTCATACGGCAAGTGACAGACGCCGAGACAAAGCCCAAGTGAGGCAGCTTCACCTGCCTTTCCTCCCCCAGCACCAAGATTTTTTATTAATTTTCCCTTGCCTCATGAATAGCGTTATTGATGTTAAGGGGAGATAGCGATGGCTGACTGTAGGGCTGGGAGAGATTTTATCACATTCTCCCAAGCTTTCAATATCCGTCAGTTGATAGACGTCTGACAGATAAAATTATGCTCAGTTGTTTTATACAGAAGCGTGTCGACCTCCTCTGCATTTCTTGCCCTTCATTATTTCACCTGGAGGACTCCTCTAACTGACTTGCCTTTTAATGCAGTTATGAGATTGACTGTCTGCTGGTTACAGTATTCATGTTCCCTCTGTTCATATCTCTTCTGTTTTCTCAATGTTGTCTTCTGTTTTTAATCTTCCTCTGTATATAATACATGACGTTCCCTTACGTCGAGGGTTATGATTGTAAATAAGCCCTTCTGTTGCCTAAGCAATAAATATAGAAACATGTTCGTAAAGTTTGTTGTATGTGTGCATTTGAACAGCTTGTTGCTTGCTGGGAAAAGTCACTTTTGGTACAACCCCTATCGCCCATCCAAACTGCACCCCCTGCAGTGAGGAGGATATTAAATGGAGCGATGGTGCAGCTCCACTTATTTTCAGTGGAGCTGCTGGAGATGGTCAAGCACTAATACGCGACTAGGTCAGTCAGCCCCATTGACATGAAGTGTCACTGTGCATGCTCGACCGCTGCGCCATTTGATCTTCTCACTGCAGTGACCCTGTAGTGATGAGGAGGACACAGGATCCCTGTTTTTGGGTTCGGTGGGGGTCTTAGCAGTGGGATCCCCATCAATCAGACTTTTATCGCCTGTCTTACATTTATGGTGTGGTGATCGCATAGGCCACTTCATATAATCTCCACATGTGATTGACAGTCTCATTGCGGAGATTGGGGAAACACGGATCCTGTCCCATTTTTAAATCCTTGTACTACAACAATCGGTACCTAATGGAGGCATCAACAACATGAAGGGGATCCTGTCTTATGTACAGATTATCAGTTCTGGTAGTGGTGATTGTCAGGGCTGACTGTTTTTTGACAGCACTAGACCTAGAAAATACCCCCTGGAGACTCTTGACATATAGGTGTATACACTGACTAGGTAAGAAGACGGGCTCATCGTGGGTACGGCTGGTCGAAGAGTGTTGGTGTGGGATCTCCAGAATGTGGGTTATGTGCAACAGAGACCTGAATCCAGTCTAATGTACCAGACCCGAACTATCCCTGCATTCCCCAATAAGCTGGTATTTAAGAGGTTAATCCTAAGCATTAAATAACAATTCCCAGATTTAACATTTAGCATCTAACCACAGGATAGGTAATGTCTGTTAGTGGTCCCTCTGCTGGATCACCCCACTGGTCAAGAGAAAAGGGGATCCCTTATACCCCTCTCCTACTGTTGTGTTACCAAGTGCTAATAGCTGGCAAAGATTTGAATTTCTTGTGCATGGACAGTTAAAGATGTGCCAAACTTAAAGCGACTCTCTAGTCCTGGGACAAAACTTTGATGGACTACTGGGTGGGGAGGGTTATATTACCTATCATTTAGTATTTTCTTCTATGGTTCCTCTGATCCGCCAGCTCCAAGCCCCTTTTTTCTGTCCTCCACGTTGGTCATCGCAATTTTCCAACTACCTAATCTACATCTACAAGCTACAATGCATATATACTGGCTGTCTGGCCAGTGCTGCTCACATGACCAGCATTTGCCAATTAGGGCAGCAAGTGTGGGCATTGTGTAGTTAGATTGTGGTGGCCATCCTTCATGACTGAAAATGAGGCCTGGAAGCTATAGAGTTATTAACATGGGTACTGGTGTATTATGTCACCACCAGAAGTAAGGGGTGGTGAGATAATACAGCTGTCAAAAAATCTAGTAACTCCTCCAGCTTCTCATTGGCTGAGGGCGTACTTAATCCCCCAAGTGCTGTTCTGACACTGCACTCCCATCAGGGAGGACGGCGGCAGGAGAGCCACAGGCGCCGCCAGAGGCACATCAGTCGTGGGGGACTACAGCGGGGTTCACAGTGGGGAGCGGTGGCCGCAGAGCCACAGGCGGTGCCAGAGCCACATCACTGGTCGGGCTCCTGGGTTAAGAGTGGCAGAGGCACAGTGGAACAGAGTGCGCGCCCCACCCACCTCTCAGTGGCATACAGCCGCCGACGGAACTCTGAGCCGGAACACCGTGTGGTAAGCACGAGATGCAGCGTCTGTATTGATTGTAGGCTGTCCTTGGGTTAGGGTTCGTGTTCCTGTTGGGCTTACATTTATTAGCTGTAAATGCTTCCATATTACAGGTGTAATATGGAAGCATTTGGAGCTCATAATGTAAGACTAACAGGAAAACTATCCCTTACCCTCCAGGCCAGGCTAAAATCAATACAGAGGCTGCTACTAGGACCTTACTAAATGTAGCCAATCGTGAGCTGGGGGTGTGATAGGGGCGTTCCTCCATGCAAACCCTGTCAAACCCCTAGCTTCCTGGTGGTGTCAAGGTACACCAGTACCATTAACATGAAGGGCGCCCCTGTTGTGTACAGATTCTCAGGGCTGACTGTTTTATGACAGCAGTAGACCTAGCAAATTTCCCCTGGAGACTCTTGAGATCTGCTGTCTTAGGACACATCTAATCAGCTGAATCATTGAAATAGACAAGACAGGTATCACATTGCATTATGACGTAAGCTATTAGAAAAATGAATTTGCAAAAGTTTATTGAATCCTTTACAGTACTACTATGTATTAAAGTTCAGTTGTGAATTGATAGTTTTGAGTTATATAATATATGCTCCCCCTAGTCAAAATATCTCTAAAGGCAGTTATATGCTAATTGGCTTATTTAAGGGGTTAAAGGCACTCAAGCTCTGGAATGATTGTTTAATTTAACTGACATACTGATATAACTGTTTTACTACTACTGTGTTTCCCCGATAATGAGCCCTAGCTACACTACATGTGTTTAAAGAATAAAAAAAATCTCCTAGCAGCCGGCGTTCGGGTCCCTTGTACTGGGCTGCGGCGCTGCTGCAGGTTTTCCGTGTCCTCCTGCGCACTAACAGAGCAGTTCTTCCTGGTGCAGGGCTAGAATACCCCGTTTCCAGCAAGCTAATGCTCTGGTTAATCGAGCCCGCGTCAGCCAATGAAAGCTGGCGCTCGATTTAACCAATCACAGCCATTCAATGACGTAATTCAATAAATGGCTGTGATTGGTTAATCGGGTGTCGGCTTTCATTGGCTGACATGGTGCTCTATTAACCAGAGCATTAGCTTGCTGGCGGCAAGCCCCACTATCAGGAAGAACTACTCTTTTGGCATGAAGGACACTGCAGCCTGCAGCAGTGGTGGAGACCAGTGCGAGGGACCTGAACGCCGTCTGCTAAGTATTATTATGACAGTGTCTTATTCTCAGGGACACATGATAGTAATTATTAGGAAATCATAGTACCAGTGCTTCTGGTGGCACAAAGCGCCACACAGCTGTGCTGCATGGTACATCCATTATGATCCCCACACATCACACAGAGAGCTATACTACATCCATCCTGATTCCTGCACATTACACACACAACTCTACTACATGCATGCTGACCCCACACTTTACACACACACAGCTCTACTACATCCATCCTGATTCGCAGACTAGACACACAGCACATTATACACACAGCTCTACTACATCCATCCTGATTCCCACAGATTACACACAGCTCTGCTACATGCATCCTAATTTGCGCACATTACACCGGATCTCTGTGGCGGCGGTAGGTTGGTGTCTTCTGTCAGGACCGCTGACTTTTGTCTGAGATAATAGCTTAGTTGTATTCTCATTTTATTTTTGTTCTCCCCCCCCCCCCCCCCCCCCCCCCCCGTTTCCAAGACCCCTAACTGTGGTGGTGTTCTGTTAGTCAGGCTCTGTTTCATATATGTTGTAGGACCTGCGATGACGTCACCAGGGGCAGAGCATAAGAAGCACCCACACACAAACATACATACTCACAGACAAGTGGTTGTTGTTAATTTGAAGGCCGGTCTTGAACGAACGTGTTGGATTCCGCAAGCGGAGTCTGGCCGGTGACCCCGCATACCTTTCTGTATTGTGGATGACCACAGCCGTTCACTGTTGGTCATACGCACTTAATTAATTATTGTCCCATTTAAGTCATATGTCTCACTTCCTTATTGGGTACCCAAAACTGAGACTTCCCCCTCCTACCTTATACCCCATTTACATGGGACAATTACACTGTGCAACAAATAAAAAATAAAAAATGAATAAATGAAAAATTAATAAATTGATACGTTTCTGTAAAATAACCTGCTGATTCCACTGGTAAAACTGAATAATAGCCGCACGGCTCATTTTCGAGTTATTTAACCCCTTAGTAACAGCTTTTTTTTTTTTTTTTTAAATCGTAACTTTTTATTCATCGACATCGCTGTATGAGGGCTTGGTTTTTGCGGGACGAGTTGTATTTTTCAATGCTAATATTTAATGTAGCATATAATCTACTGAAAAACTTTTTAAAAGTTCTAAGTGGAGTAAAATGAAAAAAAAAAAAAATTCCGCTATCTTTCGGTGCATCTTGTTTTTGCGGTGCAGAAACTACAACAAAAATGACATAATGTTATTCTAGGGGGCCGGAATGATTACTACGATGCCAAACTTGCGTAGTTTTGTTTTTGCTGTAGCATTTGTATTTTTTTCCAAAGACCTTTAATTAAAAAAAAAAAAATTTCTGCCGCCATCTTCTGCGCGCAATAACTTTTAATTTTCTGTCCACATAGTTGTGCGAGGGCTCATTCCTTGCGGGACGTCCTGTAACTTGTGTGAATACCATTTTGGAATACGTATGACGTTTTGATCGCTTTTTAATACATTTTTTTTCTTGGAGACAGAATGACCAAAAAAGTGCATTTCTGGAGTTCATATTTTGCGGGATAAATTAATGCGTTCCTTTGATAGATCGGACTTCTACAGACGCAGCGATACAAAACTTGTATTTTTGTTTTATGATTTTGATTCCTTTATTTAGTCTAACCCATGACCTGTAAAAGCACAGTTTATTAATTATAACTTACTGGTGGATGATCTGCAGTGTTTACGCCACGTGGAAACATACCCTATATGTTAGAGAAACCTACCCTTATAGTGTTCAGTCAGCGCACGGTGTGTACCCTATATGTCACATAAACCTACCCTTATAGTGTTCAGTCAGCGCACGGTGTGTACCCTATATGTCACATAAACCTACCCTTATAGTGTTCAGTCAGCGCACGGTCTGTAACAGTGACTGTGAAATAGTTGCGCAATCACTTTTGTTCTTTTTATTTAGCAAGGTTAATGGCGACCCTGCCGGATTAATTGTATAGGCAGATTAAAAAAATACGAAGGCAATTGGATGACCTTATTCCCCCTAATTGGAAAACCATACGTAGCAGAAAAAAAACATATTTGAATTCATTGCACTAAAGTGACTATCAGCCGCCTATCTGCTTATGGCCGCCTGCACACGGGCGGAAATCCCGCGGGATTTCCGCCACTGAAAGTTTGCATAGGAGTGCATTACAATACGCACTCCTATGCAGACGGCCACTGTCTGGCCGCGCGAAATCTCGCGCGGCAAACAAACCGCGGCATGTCCTATTTTTGTGCGGGGCTCGCACTCACCCAGCCGCCGGCTCCAGTCTGCGCATGCGCCGGCTGCGCGGCAGCCGGCACATGAAAGAGCCGGGGCCGCCAGGCGCGGGTGAGTACGCGCTCGTCTCTGCAGGCTCTCGGGTCGGGTCCCGCAGCGAGAATTCTCGCCGCCGGATCCGACCCGCTCGTCTGCAGGCGGCCTATCTGTTATAAAAATTGTGTTGCACAGTGTAATCATTCAAATTCTGCCGGGAGTCTAAACGATTCTGAATGATGATCATCCTGTGTAAAAGGGCTATAAGTGAAGTTGGAGGGGTGTGAGTCAAGGCCATCTTTTAATCTGTTGCTGAATGTGGCCGCTGGTGGAGCAGGGGTCCCATGGTCTGCACCCACCTGGATCTCTCGTAGGTACACCTTAAACGTCTGATGTGGGAATCCTCAAGTTTTACAAGTCGGAGTAGAGTTGGAAAACTAACTTGTGAAAACTCTATGTAGGTTTTGTCTTCATCACATAAGTTGCCTCTACCTCGATGACCCCTTCGTTTTGTGAGCGTACTTAGATTTTGCAGACTAAACCTCCAATCTGTAAGTGTGTGAGGCCATATGACAAAATGGAATAATGTTTCTACATATTGATACATTTGGAATTGGATTAAGTGGTTGCTTTATGTTGGGTGCCAATTCCGTCTTGTGTCTGTTGATGATCTGCACAAGGCTGTGGTTATGGCTGCAAGTCATTAAGGTGCTAATTATGGAAATGCCCATTTCTACTCTTACCCCACCAGGATGTCCAGGCAGCTTAGCAGCGCAGCAGTGCGTTTTCACCCTTTGCCCTTTTGACCCTACGTAGCGATAACCATCACAAGGACATCAGAGAATCAGAGGCAACATCGGAAGTACCGATAAAGGTGAGGATACGGCCAGGTAATTACCTCATGAGCATGGACCATGGCCATGAGCCCGCAAACAAGCTGCTATTGTCCTAAGCACCTCTGTACGGGGTAGGGAGAAAATATCAGGGAATTGTATTTGGTCAGGTTAAAAGATCATGTTACGTGGAAACATTTTGTGGCTGCTGATCTGGAGCACCTCTGTCTGTCGACCTGAAGAGCTCCTTTGTCGAAGGTTTAAAGACTTGCTGACAAGGAGCGATGGGGGAAGTGCGCTCCAACTAGACTTTGAATTTTCTACATTTCTTACATAGCAGGATCATAAACGTGTACAATAATGCAACTATTACGAGTCTGGGATGCTGTAAGTCATAAGCTCCATGATGGATCATTCCTTGTATCTTGTCCTATGAGAACATTTTCTTGCCACACCCAATATCATCTTATTGGTAGTTAATTATGAAAACTTTTTTTTATTGCTTTTCAAGACTTCTCCTTTTACTTGGTAATGGCGATGAACAATACAAACTACATAGACTACATAATGATATTGTCTTGGGTTTACATTGACAGAGATGGTGCATTTCCATTGAGGTCTTTAGAAGCAATGGTACTTAAAACCACTTTGAAAGTGTTCTGTAACCAAATGGATGATAGACAAGTCTTTACATTAGACTAGTAAACCCAGTCACACATGAACATTTTATTTGTTTTTCAGTCCAGGTTTATATCCATATTGGGGTAGTATGCTACTAGTATTATAAAGTATACTTCTAATAGTACTAATATATGTGTTCTTGTAAGGAGGCAGCACAGCAATACTAGATACAGTCCATGGGCAAAGAGAGATGTTGGAAACTAAGTAAAGGTGGTAGCAGGAAAAATGGACAACCGTGAGTGACTTTGGCAATGGCTAAATTGTGTTGGATCAGTGTTTCTCAACTCCAAGAGGTCATGTTTTCAGGGTATCTTATAGTAAGAACATCTGTGGTAATGTGTGAGGCACCGACAATAATTACATCACCTGTGCAACACTGAGGAAATCCTGAAAACATGACCTGTTGGCGGTCCCTGAGGACTGGAGTTGAGAAACACTGGGCTAGATGACTAGTTCAGAGCACCTCCGAAAGAGCAGGCCTTATAGGGGATGTTCCTGGTATGTAGTGATTAGTATCTACCAAAAGTGGTCCAAAGAAGTGTAATGATGACCCGGTCATCAGTGGGCGGTGACTAACAGGATGCTATTTAACAAGGAAAAATGCAAAGTCCTACATCTGGGCCAGAAAAATGAAAAAAGCACATACAGAATGGGAGGAATTGGGCTTAGCAGCAGCATATGTGAAAAAGACTTGGGCATACTAATATATCATAGACTGAACATGTGTCAACAATGTGATGCAGCAGCCCAAAAGGCAGACACAATTCTGGGATGTATTAAGAGAAGCATAGAGTCTAGATCACGTGAGGTCATTATCCCCCACTACTCTTCCTTAGTCAGACCTCATCTGGAATACTGTGTCCAGTTCTGGGCACCCCAATTTAAAAAAGACATAAACAAACTGGAGCAAGTTCAGAGAAGAGTTACCAAGATGGTGAGTGGTCTGCAAATCATGTCCTATGAGGAACGGTTAAAGGATCTGGGAATGTTTAGCTTGCAGGAAAGAAGGCTGACACAAGACTTAATAGCTGTCTACAAATACCTGAAGGGCTGTCACAGTGCAGAGGGATCAGCCCTATTCTCATTTGCACAAGGAAAGACTAAAAGCAATGGGATGAAACTGAAAGGGAGGAGAAACAGATTAGATATTAGACAGTGGGGGTGATCAATGAATGGAACAGGTTGCCACAGGAGGTGGTGAGTTCTCCTTCAATGGAAGTGTTCAAACAAAGGCTGGACAAATATCTGCCTGGGATGATTTAGTGAATCCTGCAGGTGGTTGGACCCGATGACCCTGGAGGTCCCTTCCAATTCTACCATTCTATGATTCATTGAAGGAACCATTGCTGCGTGTGGATAGCATAGATTAGCCTATGTGTTCCATCTCACGGAGGAGTTTCTGTTGCATGAATTACTCAAAATGTTACTAATAGCTATGAGAAAGTGGGGTAGAAATAAAGTTTTATTTTTTATCAATACCATTGAATCTATTTTTCAGCCACTACAGACCAATAGATTGTGCCAGAGCCGTGATCAGTCTTCACCTCAGCACACAGCAATAACATGACCCCTAGTTGAGCCGTGTACTAGGTTGGCAGCACCTCTCCAGTTGTGACCCCAAACAACACAGCATGGCAATGTACCTTAAGGCTGTCCCCTTCAGCGTGCTCTTCCTTTACTTTAAGCTTGCCCCATATGGTGCAGACCAGACAGATTGCCATATTGGCCACACCAGAAAGTGGCTACAATGGGCATGTGAAAGTCAGAACTGGAGCAATGGGTAAATTTATTTTTCTTTTATATCATGTGGATCACCGGGGTGTGTGCATTATTTGTAGAACGGATGACACCAGGATGCTCTATGAGAAGAAGACAACCTGCCGGAGGCAGTTTGCTCTAGGCTGTGTTCTGCTAGGAAACCTTGGGTCGTGACATTTTGGTGGATGGGACATGTACCACCTAACTATAGTTGTACAGACCAAGTACCTCCCTTCATGGCAGTGGTAATCCCTAATGGCAGTGACCTCTTTCATCCAGATAATGCCACTACCACACTGCAGAAATAGTTGAATGGTTTGAGGAACATAAAGAGTTTAAAGCGATGACTTGGCCTCCGAATTCTCCAGTACTCCATCCACTTGAGCAGCTGTGGGATATACTAGAAAAACAAGCTCGATCCATGGAGGCCAAAGCTTGCAGCTTTTAGGCAGGTGGTTGTCATGTTATGGCCGATTGTTATAAAGGATAATGTACCCACCGCTTGTAATTGATAAGATTTTTAGCAGCCACTTGACCATATTAGAGTATGAGGCTGTAGGCCTTTGTACAGGTCACAGAACTACATGGTGATTCTTAGTTTATAGTACTGAGTCCATTATTCCTTACAATACACACAAAGAGAAGGACCAGATTAACGGGTACTAAAGCAATATAAGTGGATTTGTGGGATGATGTAGAATATGGCATAATCGTGTCTGTAAATATGAGCCATAACGAATACAACCAGACTGCACTCCATTACACTGGGCTGTAATAAGATTTCATTCAAATTCACTTAGACTTGATGGCACATTTTTTTTTTTTCTTAAGTGGACTTCCAGTGAAAAAGAAAGACGGGAGAAGTGTTATGTTTGATAAAATGCTAGGTTTGGTTTTCTAATATCAGACAAACTCTGTAAACTAAAAGAACAATATCCTGATCTATAGGCTATGATTGTGATCGAACTCTGAGACTGGCAAGGTGCACACATCGTTTTTTGTAGTGTATAAACATGGCCGAAAATTGCATTTTACTGCAGTGTGAATGCTGTAAAAATTAGACCCCCCCCCCCCCCAAAAAAAAAATGGTGCAATGGCATTTTTTAAATTTCTCCCCACTTAAGAATGCTTAAAATGTTTTTTTGTACATCAAATGGTAGATTACAAGGCACCATTAAAAAATACAACTCCTGAGTGGAACAGGTTGCCAAGGGGGGTGGTGAGTTTTCCTTCAATGAGGCTGGACAGATATCTGTCTGGGATGATTTAGTGACTCCTGCACTGAGCAGGGGGTTGGACCCGATGACCCTGGAGATCCCTTCCAACTCTACCATTCTATGATTCAACTAGTCCCGCAAAAAACAAGCCCTCATACAGCTATGTTAATGGAAAAATTACAATTTTTTTGGCTCTTGGAAGTTGGGGGCGAAAAAGCTAAAATAAAAAATCTCTGGTACTTAAGAGTTAAAAGTCACCCAATTTGGCCATTTCAGTTGACATTATTTGAAAAAACTCTGCGAAAGGTCATTCGCAATGGCCAATGGCAGACTATAGTTTGCCAAAAAATATCAACTGACATGCTGAAAGATGTCGCCTGTCAGGCTTGGACTGACCTAGAGGGAAGCAGGTGAATCTCCCAGTGGGCAATGAGTCAGGGGTGGGCTCCCAGCATCCTACACCTACATGACTGGCATAGACTTCAGCGGAGGCAGGGCTCTACACAAACGCAACCACCCTTCCACTGAAGATACTGGAGAATGTGCTAGCCAGGAATTTGGTCAACGGCGATCAGGTAATATTTTCAAATATCTGTACAGTTGAAGACAAGTCTGAGGAGAGGCTGGCAGGACAAGGGTGGTAGTGTGGTGGGCATGGGTATAACATAGGCTGCCCTACAGGAGCCATCTGATCCCATCCCTCCCATGCAGGGCAGTTGTTAATGGACATACTGGGACAGACCACACCAGTTCTTGCTGCGAACAACAACAGTAGTCTTTACTGGCTGACTGTACAGCAAACTTTGGCTTCAGTCGATTGGCGGTTCAATACAGCCAGCGTTGGGTCGAAGGAGTGCATCGCTGTGACCCTGGCTTATAAAATGCCATATCTTTCTTGTTGACCAGTGGAACTGATCAACGTTTCTCTTCTGCAAATTTCTGCTCAACGAAACCTGAGTCCTGCATTTGTAGGGATTGCTGGGGAGCCGCCATAGAGTGCCGGAGCCGTAACAACACCGGCTCTTCAACGTCCAAGAAGTCCATGATAGAGCACCTTCACCCAACGAACATCTTGTAGGAACCCAACCATCAAAGCAGTAGTTTTTCTCACTTTCTCTTATCCTTCGCCAGCCTGGTGCGATTGTTTGTTGGCATTGCAGCCGATCAACATTCCATGCGTACGGCCAACTTTCGCGTCTTTAATCTCGCACTTCTGATGAAATCCAAGACATTTCTGAAGACCAGGGGTTGTACAGCTGCTCTAAGATTAGGATTAAGAAAACTGCCAGAATAGAACGCTGGCGGTATTTCTCCTGCCGGTCTTATCGGAGTCCGTGGGTCAGAAGAAGGGTTAACCATATCATAAGCTCGTGTCACCCAGTCCAGGGGTGCCCTATTACCGTCACCACCATAGATTTTGATTTATGATGCACACGTAACCTCTGCCTTCCGAGTCCCATCTTCCTCCGTAGCATCTGGAAGACATTCTTCATTGAACAAGCTCGATATTCATAATAATAACAATAATCATCATAAAAAAGTGCTTGCGTTTTTCCTTTCTTCCTTCTTGCAGCCCTTAGCTTAATTTGCCTCATTATGCTGTCTGAGGAGCTCTTTATAATCCCACTCTCCTGCAGAGATGGCTTTTACATGTCAGCTCCTTTTAGTCCCTCTCCGGCTGCAGTCTCGGTAGTTTTTTTTTTTTTCTGAAAGCCGCTCAGACGAGAAAAAGGAATTATTCCATTAAAGAGGAACAATTTTTGTAATGCGACTTAGAGTGTTCTGCAGAAGTGTACCAAGTTTCCCTCAATCTCCGCGGTATTATTCACTCATTTAGTTAAATGATGTTTCTAATTCCTGCGTAATTACCTGTAATGAGGGCCTCTTTCTCTTCTGATGAGATTTTAGCTTAATATGAGATGGCGTTTTTCTTTTCTCTTTTTTTTTTTAAGGGGCTAATTACCTTTTCAGAAGAAAATCGGAGTTTGTTGTCCAGAGGCTACAAATTATTATTATTTTATTTTCTTCCAGCCCGGCTGCCGGTAAATTATGAAATTAGGTTTCAGAAGCGCATTAGTGCTATTTGGAAATGACTTGAAGATGGGGTATTATGGTGACTCCCTCTACTGCCCCGACTCCTTTTCTTACAGGTCTACGCTCAGTTAATTAACTCGGAAATGAGGGGAATGGGAGTGGAATACAGATATTGCCTCCTCCGCAAAATGCTCCCTCCCCAAAATTGCTACCGCACAGCTGTGAACATCAAGCCCATGCTTACCCCTGCCATGAGTATTGTTTGTCTTTCAGTGGATCTATTGGAGGATTTAATTAACTCTAGTATACAGTACTATTGTATCTTCCTAAGGCTTTATTCCCACGAGCGCATATATGACGCGTTTTCACGCATGGGGGCATATACCGTACCCATGTGAAGAATTGGTTTCCAATGCAGTTGTTCATATGGGCGAATATACGGCGCGTAAATACACCGGCAACGTGAAAAATAGGACATATACGCGGGCGGCGCATATACGCTCAGCCAAAACAGTTCTGGAACTATGTTTTGGCCAATATATGTCGGTTGGTCCTATAGACTCCTATGGGAGCAGGGAAAGAGAAGAGAGATGGAGGCATTTTTGAAGCGTCCAACGCTCCGAAAAGCTTACAGGTGCCTCTATATAGGCACTGGAAGGCATCCCGAGGGTTTGGGCAGAGCGAGGGTTTTCCGGGGTGCAGAGTATTTTTTTCGCTAAAATTGTGTGAATGGACGAGAAAACGCTATCTGTGATCGCGGAAAACCGCCTTGCATCACTTCGGGGAAGTAGCGATCCTCCAGCATGGCGGAGGATTGCGGAGTGTCTCCCATTGTTTTCAATGGGGAGACCTCACATTGCACTGCGTGCACATGGAATATGAGATGACGTTTTTCTTTTTTTTTTAAGAGGCTAACTACATGCCGTGATTTTTTTTGCACTTCACGATGCGGAAAAATATCTTGTATATGACCCCATTCAAAAGAATGGGGTTCATATTCGTGGGAGATTTGTGCGTCTCGCAACATACAAATCTCGCACAAAAATCTCGGCCGTATGTAATCTGCTTAATTCTGCTTGTGCAGTAAGATAGCTGTACAGTTTGGTGAATACTGTACCAGAACCAATCTCAGTATATAAATACAGCACCAAAACCAATCTCAGTACATAGATGCAGCCCCAGAACCAAGCTCAGTGCATAACTACAGCACCAGAACCAAACTCATAACATAGTTACACCACCAGAACCCAGCTTGGCATATAAATATCGCCCCTGATCCAAGCTCATACCATAGATAAAGCACAAACCAACCTCGCTACATAGGTACAATACTAGAACTAAGCTCATAACATAAATACAGTAGCAGAACTAAGCAGTTATATTGTGGGGGCACCGATGGGCTTACAGTGGCACCTTGGGACATCAGAAAGGAGGAGACAGAATCAGGAGGAGGATGGGTCATCATCGGGCTGAGTGGACCTAAGGGGGGACAATCACCCCCCTGCCTATATTTACCTGGTGCTCCCCCACAAGCTTGTTGCCAGCACCCTGTATAACTGCACATATTGCATGTATCTAAGGCTGGCCATGTGTGATACCTTGTGATGTATGAGAATAGAGAAACTTTGCATCATTTTTCTACAAATAGCTCCACTTTTCCTGGACAGAATAGTGCATCATGCTGGGCTAATTTATTTTGAGATGCCTGATCAGTGGCCTAGGCTTAGAATGGAGTCTCCGATGCAAATGTGAACAGAGCCTTAGGTGCATATTGCAGAATGGGTTTTTTAAAGTACAGAAATGTTATCAATATTTCATTTCCTTTATAAAACAGAACGGGTGCAGGTACAGCAGGCTGCCCCGATCACATCATGTACAGCAGGCTGCCCCGATCACATCATGTACAGCAGGCTGCCCCGATCACATCATGTACAGCAGGCTGCCCCGATCACATCATGTACAGCAGGCTGCCCCGATCACATCATGTACAGCAGGCTGCCCCGATCACATCATGTAATGCTTGCAAATGTAGGGTAAAGGTTTCCTCAAATAACTCAATCAAAGGTGGTGTCAAATAACTTGAATCCCACTTGCATTGTATAGCATTGCAACTGCGTCTTCTACGTGCGATGAGCTCAGAGCGCAGGAACGGAATACTGAGAAACGCTCCCGCTGATAGTGTTCTCTCACATCCCAGCTCTACATGGGTTACTTGGTGATGTCACCCACCAGCGACCGAGGCTGCCAGGTACCAAAATAAAACCTACATGTTGTAAAATGAACATTTGTTTTGAAATGTGTAGTTTTTTTTTTTTTCATTACTGGTGAGTGATGTCACCAAGCTGCTTGGTGATGTCATCAAGTAACCCACATGGAGCTTGGACGTGTAGGGACCCCCGGCAGTGGGCACTACAGGCAGGTGCTTGACTTATCGTTGGGAAAGGCCAGGCATAGTTCAGTTCCTTTAATTGCCAGTAGCTCAAAAGCCCTGCCACAAAGCTGGCTACCCAAACTTTCCCTGGCTACAGGAACTAACTCAAATGTCCACATCACTTCAAAGAACTATTTTCTCCTCTCCCTTCTGGAAGCAGTTGAGGAGAATTCACCCCTCACCGCCACTACAGGAGCGAACAGCATACTGATGGCCCATCCACCCTGATGGACAAGCCTTACAGTTTCTGCCTCACTTGAATAGGCTCAATCTGCTGAGGCAGCTATTGGGGGGTAGCAAGAGCCCCAAACCTCCACAGTCCGCCGAGCTCTAGTGATAGCAACTGCCTGGTATGCTTGACAGGTGGACTTCCTGGCTTCAAAAGACTGATAAACCTTTGGGTCCTCATGATCATCTTCAGAGTTCCAGTCAACAATCGATAAGTGGCCACCCAATTCATCAGGCTTACACACCGCTCAAGCACCATAGGGCCACTGCATTTTAGTATAAAATATCACCTGACCAACTTTGAGATCATGAAGGTAGAGGAGGATGTCAGGCCTGTACACTAACATGTGATACATGAACAAGTCATTGCCAGTGTAAAAGTCATGAACAATCCCAACCTTCAGTTGCGTCATCCTTGGTCAGTTTGCCATGGCTCCTCAGGTAATGATGTTCTTTTCTGGTGTACCATATAAGTGTCAGGTTTTTGCTGCTGGGATCTGTTGTTCTACAGAGCACACCTTCACAGGTGAGGGATAATTGAGCTGTCTGGGTGTGGAGTTTCTCCCACCAGCCAATCCCTGCTGGTCTGCTGCATATATATATACCAGTCCCTCTGCAAGATGAGGCTGGTATCTCTTCACTCTAGGGTTTGGTTTCCTGCATGCCTGTATATGTGTTATGTGTGTGAACAGTGTCTTGTCCAGTGTCTGTGCAGGTGGCCAAACATTAGGTGTGGACAGTCCTGTTCTGTGTGTGTTCTGTATTGCATGCTAGCCCTAGGGTGTTGATGTGAACTGTGTCCTGTCCTGCTGGATCATGTATCATCTAGGCTAGTAAGGCCCTTAGGTTCAAGTGCAGGGCCGCCCTTTTCAGGATGATCGCTCTGCTAGCAGGCAAGGTTCTGGTTGATGTTCTCTCATTAGTATAGGGACCACGAGACAATGAGGACCCTTGAAGTTGGGCTCACGGCTTAAGTGACTTGGCCAATTCATAAACTAATTCCTTGTACTTATTACAGTAATTCCATCTGCTTATGCATGCGGGGATGCTTGGTGAGTTTGTTGGCCGTTTGTCAGTTCCCAATATTCAGTTCACTGTCCCTTTGGTATTCCAGCCAGCGCATCCTGTTTGAACACGACACCGCTCCAGCGTCTGTGCTGCCACAAGGTGTGCCCAGCGGACGTAACATTCAGCTTTTCTCTCTCCTCCGCCTCTAGTTCCATCCACTCAAACTTGCATTCTTTTAATAACCGACGCTGCCGCTCAAAGGCCCCGGGTGGCAGGCAGTGCCACACCAACGACGCAAGTCTCGTGACTGGTGGTCCTCTTTGTTCCCGCTTTTTTGGTTGTGCTTCCATTAGACGTTCACCAGTTTCACTTCAGTAGTCTCTGATGACACATTCCTTCTGATGGCACCACTCCTGCTGACTGTGCTGTAATTCTGGCGACCCCCCCAACAGCGGGCCCCACAGGCAAATGCTTGTCTTGACTTACAGTAGGGGGAGGCAAGGCATAGTCTGGTTCCTTATTTATTGCTCCAACATTGGGAAACATTGGGAAAAACCGTATTGCAGGGTCGCCCTCTCAAGTAGTAAGGAGGGAGTTTTTGATGAACAGGCCACACCATGCTTAAAACAGAACCAACTATTTATTCTTGTAGCACATGAGTTTAGATGTTACATTTGGTTACAGTCTCTCTGTGCTGAAGAAGTACATAGCCAAAGCACAATCTTTCCAGAGCTCCACCCTATAGATATGCTGCATCACACTTTGCCATCTTCCAGTGTAGAACTGGACAAAACCCAGAGCAGGGCTCTGCCCCTTAAATGTACATCATTCTGCAAAGCAGCTACCTGAAGGTACAAAATCTAATAAAAATTAGCCTTCATGCTTTTTCTTGCACCACACTTTGACCCCTTTGCTGTAACTTTGGTGTATGATGTTGGTGTCATTAGATGACACACATGCTCACCGGTGCCGTAAAATCATCAAATCTGAGTTTAATACATTCAGGGACCTGTCAGGCGAGTTGAGATTACAATGTTAAGTCTATGGGCAGCGCTGCTGTGCTTCAGGCATGCGCTAGAATGAGCGAAGTGTTGCTAAGCAACACAGCATACACTGCTAAGCTGCACCATACACTGCCCAACCAAGAGCGATAGAGATACAGAGAGCAATAGAGAGAGACAGTGAAAGAAAGAGCGATAGAGAGACAGACAGACAGAGAGAGAGCAATAGAGAGACAGTGAGAGTGAATGATAGAGAGACAGTGAGAGAAAGAGCGATAGAGAGACAGAGAGAGAGCGATAGAGACAGAAAGCAATAGAGAGACAGAGAGAGCGATAGACAGAAAGAGAGAGTAAAGACCCATTTAAACGCAATGATTATCACTCAAAATTCTCTCAAAAGTCAGCCTTTGAGCAATAGTCGTTCTGTCTAAATGCCCGGCCATGGTGCACTATTCGTTCATTGCTTATTTCTAGCAAGCTAGAAATAAGCGATGAGCCTTATCAGTGCCCCATGCTGATTTTCTCAGCAGATGGCACTGATAGCATTCTTTCAGCTGGTATGCCACTGGGACTTCGCAGCGGTGTCCCGCTCCGCCTGCATAACTCTTAAGTAGCTAATTAGCTACTTAGAGTTATGCAATGATAATCGCTCAAAAATGTCAATCAAACTGTCATTTGAGCGAATTTTGAGCGATGATCGTTCCATGTAAATGGGCCTATAGCTAGTGAGACAGACAGAGAGATAGATAGTAAGACAGATAGAGCGAGCGATAGAGAGACAGAGAGAGAGAGCAATAGAGAGACAGAAAGAGAAAGAGAGTGATAGAGAAACAGAGAGAGCAATAGAGTGCTAGAAAAACAGAGAGCGATAGAGGGAGTGATAGAGAAACATGGAGAGCAATAGAGAGAGAGAAATAGAGAGACAGACAGAAAGAGAGAACGATAGAAACAGAGAGAGAGAGCAATAGCAATAGAGAAACAGAGAGAGAGAGCGATAGACAGACAGAGAGGGATACAGAGACAGACAGACAGAGAGAGACCTGTAGGCTCTTTTATATTAGATATCTGCTCCAAACACAGAGTGACCCTCTAAATAATCGCCTACCCATGCAGATTTAGAAGATCACAGCCACCACTTTTGAAACAGTTTATGTTCGCCTAGCGAACATCGGGTCAATCTACTATTATAAAAGACAGTTACATAACATACAAAATAACATTATAATCTTATGGGGGAACCCTTCATCGCTTCATACATCAGACTGCGCTTGTCATGAAGACATTTTCGAAAAGTCAAGCAACCTTCTGCTAATACCAATCATGATAATAGACAAGGCAGTGGGGGGGTTAGTTGCTTGCACTCCTTGGATGGCCTTGTAAGGATAGTTAAGTGCATCTTGCTAAAGATTTAACAGCCTGTTTATCTACAATTACATGGGACTCAGAAAGCTTACTATAGGGAAAGAAGAATAAAGGAACATTACTGAAACACTGAATTGAAATGTTGCTCTAAGCTTCCTTCTTCAGGTCAAATTAGACATAACGGGACAAATTTACTATTGAAAATATGTACGTTTTCTTGGTCAAACTGGTCTGGAAAACTCTTTTACATGCTTTGTAACACATTCAAGTTGTATTTTAGACACTGTTTTCACCCAAGGAGCATGACCAAAATGTGACTTTTTCTGCCAAAATTTACCAAAATTTGGTGCAAAATCAGCCATAAAACTGGTATAAAGACTAGACAGTCTAAATATGCACCAGATGTATCATCCAACATGAGCTACTAAGGTAAATCCGGCACATTTTATGACATTGTGGCCTATTTACTTAAGACTAGAGATGAGCGAGCATACTCGGTAAGGACAGATACTCGAGCGAGTATCGTCCTTACCGAGTACCTGCCTGCTCGCCCACAAAGATTCGGGTGCCGGCGGGGAGTGAAAGGGGAAAGCGGGGGGGAACGGGAGGGTGATCTCTCTCTCTCTCTCCCCCCCCGCTTCCTCCTGCTCACCCCCGCCAGCACCCGAATCTACGCGGGCAAGCAGACAGGTACTCGGTAAGGACGATACTTGCTCGAGTATCTGTCCTTACCGAGTATGCTCGCTCATCCCTACTTAAGACTGACGTCTCATACGGTAGTTTAAGTAAACTTTGCACCAGGCTAATTGCACCAAGTGCATTAAGAGGCTTCCGTAGGTATTTCCCAGCAAACTATTTGGATCCATTACATTGAACGTACATCTACAGCCATGTGCTCAGACGGTAATTCTGAGAATGGAGCTTATGAAAAGTTGCCATTGTGGATCGGAACGATGCACTTAAACCAGGTAAGTTTACAGAAATGCTCATCTTTTCTTTAACGCGCACCTAATGAGTATTTGTTTATATTTTCCAAGCAGAAGTCGAGGCGATTAAGATGTGCATCACGCCATAATTCTAGCTTAATGCAGCTGGATCTGTGAAATAATGTTTGTGTTACTAATAATTATGTGCAATTCCTGAATGATTAATGAAGGTAAATGATGTCGGAAAATGACAGGACAAAACATTTCGCTAATTAAGAGGCTGAGAATTGCTAATGAAGCTGCAGCCGAAGTTAATTGTCAGTTTTGGTTCACCATAGAAAACAATTTGTGTATAGCGCTCCCTCATCAATACAGACTCAGCACTTGAGAATTAACATTGCATATGTATAGCACATGGCCGCAACAAAAAAGCTTTAGCACATGCTCTTAGATAGAGGATTACATGCCGAGGCCTAGAAATGTCTGTAGCTGGAACAATACCACTGGCATCACACAAGGACCTCATTATCCAATCAATGCACTGAAACCGCTCATTTTACCGCAATGGTTCATACAGATTTTGGTACAGCGGAAAAGTTTTATTTCTACTTTAAAGGGGTTGTCTGAGTTGTAGAACTTCTGTAAATCCAGAATGAAGCACCGCTTGTAGCTACTGGGGTGAAATCCCTACCGATCAGACACTGATGGCCTATACAAAGGATAAGCCTTCAATGGTAAAGTCCCAGAAAATCCCTTTAAAGAGGACCTGTCATGTTCTTGACTTTATTGACTAAGGTCCTCTCATTATAGATTATTTTTTCTGTTACCTCTTGAAACCCTGATATTGGTGCTGGGATTTATTAAAGTACTTTGGGATATTCCTGAGGGCTGCACTAAGGGGTCCTCTGCTTTTCACCCCTTAACCCCTTTTTTGAGGGACATGGTCTTCACTGCAAGGAACCTCCAAACTATTCCACAGGAGTAGTCTTGGTGTAGAGATAGCTGACCCATGTTGGTAAGGGGACAGGCAAGGAAGTAATCTGTAAGTCGGAAATGGTCAAGAAAGATAGAGTTCATGCAATACAGTCTACAGGTAGAAGGCTGAGACAGGCAGCAATCAGGCAAATCATAGACAGGAAACACACTGAGGTCAGGAGTAACAGAATTCAGGAAAGTTGGGTAGACAGGCAAGAGTCAGAAAAAAAGGATCAAGCAGAATATAGAATCATGAGTAACCTATTGTTCAGGCACCATTCAGTGTGGGGGGTGTATACCTTAAATGACCCAAGAACCATTGGGTAGTTGGGGACTCGAAAGCTGGGTGCATGTGCTGGCCCTTTGAGGAAGGCTGAGAATGCGTTTGCACATCAAGGTCATAGGAGATGGCTGGGGGAATGTTGCAGTGTCTGCTGCACAGAAGACTCTGAGAATGCTGATGGCATTGGGAGGTGAGGTACCACCAGAGGTACCACCAGACGTGGCTGGCATGCATAACAGGTGGGTTGTCAGCCTTACTTTTTGAGGATAACAACCTATTCTCTTTAAAGGCTAAAACAAGCTGACTTCTATGGGATGGAGTTGTGGGCATGGTCTGTGACCTGTGCAGAGGTCATTGTGCTGGGAGGGAGAGGAGGTGAACTGTGACCATCGCCTATTGTGAATGGTGGATCCTATGGTGTTACCTTTCATTGTAATCCTGCCTGTGATGATAATGAGATGACTGGATGAGAAGTTTCCTCTGCAGAACAGGAAGTGTTGGTGTATTATTAAGCTTAGTGGTCTGTGTGAGAACTGCAGAACTTTCAGATTCTTTTACATACATATCATGACATCAATAATTAAAATAAATCACAAAAAATTTTAAAACACATTTAACTTAAAATTTAGATTTATGCAAGAGGTCATTGTTTGATGACATGTTCCCTTTAAGCCTGGTATTTCTATTTTCTACAGAGGATGGGTTCCATAAATATCCAGTTATTGATCTGCTCTAATTGACATTATCAGAGATCCCTCATAAACCATTAATTAATTTCCAGCAGACATTGCTCACTATCCAAGTATCTGTCATACCACAGCAAAGGCAAGAGCTTATGTATACGTAATAATGGGAAGATAAGACTCCTGTCTGTGTTGACACAGAGTGCAAATATATGGCTATGTGCTGTCAGACATATGTCTCAATACGCATCTATCATGGAGGAAATCTAGTGTATTCATCTGTGTCTGTGACTTGCAGTCCTCCTCTATTATTATATGGAACGGGTGTCTCTCTCTTAACATCATTACCCGGAGAGGCCTGTCTCCAGAGTTGAGACATGTTAAATAAAGCAGAAGCTTCTGTGCCCAACCCTACGAGACAGTCGTTATGATTGAGCGCAGTACTAAATCAGCCGCTCATCGCCTCGTAACCATATGCTTACATTTCGTCTTTGACTGCAGCTTTGTTTGTGAAATAGAAGAGGAATGGAGAAATGTGATTTATCAGAGTTCAGGGTCTATGTCATTCTTCTGACGGAAGACTGTGGTGGCCATAACCATTAACTGAAAGATGGCAGATCCTGCCAAAATTTCGGGGAAGTTGGCCGAGCATCTAATAAGCATTGGGGAACCTTGATTTTCATGTGCTCAGTCTTCATTCCCATGGGGGGATGCAATATATGCCCAAATTATCTGGACACCCCTAAACTATTGGGTTTATACCAGTTGTATTCGAGAGCTCAATGACTTTAAAAACGGCGCTGTCTTAGGATGCCAACTCTACTACAAGTCATTTTGTGACATTTATGATCTGCTAGATCTTCCCCAGTCATGTGTAAGTTATATTTCTGTGATTGAAGCTTCAAGCTTTAGTACCAGCTCAACTATAAAGCAGTAGACTAAGCAAACTCACAGAGACCCAAGTGGTGGAGTGTGTGATGGGTCATCGTCACCTGTTCTCTGTTGCATCACTTACTACTGAATTCCGAATTGTCTTTGTAAGTGACTTCAGCACAAGAAGTGAAAACTTCGGAGCTCCATTAAATGGGCTTCCATGGTCAAGTAGCTGCATACGAATATAAGATGATGAAGCACAATGCCAGGCGTCTGCTGGATTGGTGTAAAGCACACCACCATTGGACTCTAGAGCAGTGGAGACATGTTTTCTGCAGTGATGAATCATGTTTTACTATCTAGCGGTCTGATGGACAATTCTAAGAAGGCTATTGACCAGAATGCACTTTGCCTCCTGTAATTGCTGAAGAGGGGATGATGGTATGGAGCCATTTTTTCAGGTTTGTCTCCTTATTTCCTGTAAAGGGTAATATCAATGTTACAGCATACAAAGACATTTTTTACAATTGATGTTTCCAACTTTGCAGAATAGTTTGGAGAAGGCTCTTTCCTGGACCTCGAATGGCTGCACAGAGTCCTGATCTCAACCCTACTGAACACCATTGGGATGGAGTAGAACACTGATTCAGGCCTTCTCATCCAACATCAGTGCCTAACCTCACAAATGCTGTTTTTTCTCAACGCCACAAATTCCCCAAATCATACTCCAAGATCTTGTGGAAAGTCTTCCCAGAAGAGTGTAGGCTGTTATAGCCACAAAAGGGAGCCCAACTTTGTATTAACACCCATGGGTTTGAAATGGGGTGTGCAAACTCATAAAGTTGTGATACTTTTGGCCATATAGTGTAATCTCCTGCCAGAGACGGTTGGCAGTGGCTATTCCCCACTGAGAGAAACATGCAAGGTTGACTGAGCGGAACCTGTAAGTGTGGTAGTAAGTTGAGAGAGACAGCTGACCCAACAATTAGCAAATGTGTACATACATGATTATACCAGTTAGGTTCTTTACCTATCAAGATCTTATCAAGCTTTGTGTACAACTGACCCTATTAACAGCTGAAAGAATCTATAAAAAACACTAAGAATCTTTATGACATAACTAGAGATGAGCGAGCACCCATATGCTCGGGTCCGCGTTATTCGAGTCGAGCTTTTCGTAAAATTCGAGAGCTCTATTCGAGTAATGAACCCCATTAACTACAATGGGAGACTCGAGCATTTTTGTATGTGGGACGCCGGCTGCCGAGCTTTTTTTTTTCTCTAGGTTCATCTCTCTCTCTCCTCTCCCTCTCCCTCTCTCTCTCTCTCCCCTGCCTGCCAGCCAAAAAACTTGCCATTGACGCGCACTGCGTCACGGCGGGGAGGGGCCAAAACAGACACGTCATAGCGGGGAGGAGCCAAAAACTGGGGCAGGGTTGAACAGGGCTTGATGCTTGTTCGAGTAATGAGCACCATCGAGTACGCTAATACTGGAACGAGCATCAAACTCGGCAGAGTAAATAGCCTGGAAAAAAAAGTTCACAAAAAACATTTTATATTGGAATTACTAGGTTTCGAATTTGCAGGACTCGCATGTAAAGGCAAAAGCTCAAGAAACATTGGTAAAAGAGGTCAAGCTGAAGATTTTCTGAAGGGCAAGAACATGTCTACTGTAGACTACTTGAGTAACATTGTTGTTGCAATGCTATTCTCATGGGAGGGATGACTCAAATACCCAAAATGTATCCCAAACCCCCAAAATTTTCAGGTCATCATGCTCATCACGACAAGGGGGTCTCATGTAGCCAAAGCATCGGGAGAACCCTTAGGGACCTTTCCCATGAGAAGGAATTACTCCGCAAGATGCAGCCAAATCCGCAGCTACAGAATTCCATGCCAAAATCTGTAGGTCTGACTGCGGATTTTGATGCGGAATTGCAGGCAGGTTTTAAGCCATTTTCAATTCTGCATCAAAATCCGCAGGTAGCCTGAGAATTTTGGTGTGTAATTTAATGCAGCTTGCTGTCCATCATGTGGTCTATTCCGTCCAGTGTGAAGGGTCCTTTAGGAGGGCTTGTAACCCAGAACACCTGCCTCATTATATTACATAAGTGATTAAGAAATGTGTATTGCTTATTTGCCCATTGGTTGCAGGCAGTGCGAAAAAAACATGAACTCTATTATTAATACATGAACTTCAAAAACATTTCATTTTGGAACCATTCAGGAAACAGACAAGCAATTATAGAAATCAGGAGAATTCAATGAATGGCCAAGCACTGCCTGTGATTGGCTGAGCGCTCAGCCAATCAGATACAGCTCTTTCAGCAGGCGGAGATTTTAAATCAGGAAGCAGATACCAGCTGAAACAATAGTATCAGCTGTATCCCACTGAGAACTCAGCGGGCTGTCCTGATAAGACTTGTCATTCTCTTTTAGCTTGCTGTAAGAAAACAATCAGTGACTCATTAACGAAAACTCCACTGCTGGTGTAATGGGGTTGTGGGGCCAACACATACGAACAATGACAGCTCCGTGATATGTTCAGGACATTCTGCAGCCACATATGTTGCCTCTCAAGGCAGGTATTCCAAGTGCAGGGGGTTTCATAGGGATGCCTCCACAACTTTGCCACACTTTTTTGGCCTTCCTGGTCGCCAGATTTATCGCCAATAGAATATATATGGGGACCATCTGGGATGCCAATTTTGACAGCCTATGGGTTTGCACAATTTAGAGGCTCATTTACAGCAAATTTGGACAGATATGCCGCAGAATACCATACAGAACCTGTATGCCTCCATGCTCGCTCATATCACAATTTGCATCCAAGCTAGAGGTGGTACAACCGGGTACTAGAGCCTCCATGCCCTCCAATATCACATCTAGTATCCAAGCTAGAGGTGGTACAATGGGGTACTAGAGCCTCCATGCCCACCTGCATCACATCTTTTATCCAAGCTAGAGGCGGCCTAACAAAGTACTAAAGCCTCCATGCCCACCTGTATCACATCTTGTGTCCAAGCTTGAGGTGGTACAACAGGGTACTAGAGCCTCCATGCCTGCCTTTATCACATCTTGTATCCAAGCTAGAGGCGGTACAACAGGGTACTAGAGCCTCCATGTCCCCCGTATCACAACTTGCATCCAAGCTAGAGGCAGTACAACAGGGTACTAGAGCCTCCATGCCCACCTGTATCACATCTTGTATCAAAGCTAGAGGCGGTACAACAGGGTACTAGAGCCTCCATGCCTGCCCATATCACATCTTGTATCCAAGCTAGAGGTGGTACAACAGGGTACTAGAGCCTCCATGCCCACCTGTATCCCATCTTGTATCCAAGCTAGAGGCGGCCTAACAAAGTTCTAAAGCCTCCATGCCTGCCTGTATCACATCTTGTATCCAAGCTAGACGCGATACAACAGGGTACTACAGCCTCCCTTCAATTGTTCAGTTTTTTGCAATAAATGATCCCTTTGCTCTGATATTGTAATCACTTATATCAATGTTACAATCACACAGAGAAAGTTTCATTCCATCCGACAACTGCTTCTAAGTGATAGATTTTTTAGGGGAATGCGTGGCTGATGAGAAGGGGTTAATCTAAACACATTTCCAAAATTTGGTAGGACACTTTTATATTTGTTGCCACTTGAACGGGAGGCCACATATATGCATGTATAACATGTCTATGGCTTATGAATTTTCCACCGTATCTGCTCATCTATTGTACACTATTGATTACATGATCCTCTATGGTATAACAAACATCATTTAGAAGAAGCCATAACTTGAGTTAATGAGCTGATCCGCACTATATGAGTATAGGTCAGAGCAAGTTACGTATTTCAGGGAAATGATTTCTGTAGCAAATAACTTCATCCCATAAACTCCTTTAGGCTGCATTCCCATGAACGTTTAGCTATTTTTTACAATTCTCCTTTTGCTCTGATATTGTAATTATTTACTTACATCAATGTTACAATCACACATAGAAAGCTTCATTCGTTTCCATCAAAGTGCTTAAATTTGTTTTTGACAGATTATATTTTTTCTCCCCGCTTACATGGGTTTCCTCCAGGTACTCTGGTTTTCTCCCATCCCCACATAGTATTAATATGGAATTTAGACTGTGACCTCCATTGGGGGCAGGGGCAGATTTGATGACGACAGTCTCTACACAGCACTGCAGAATATGTTGGTGCTTGATAAATGAGCAATTCTCTTCTAATAGTGGTATCAATGTTGCGATAATTTTGGAATGGTTAAAAGTGCAAGCTAAGATTTACCCCATGATCCAAGCAACCAGACAAATACCAATCCTTTCCTTTTTCTAGTACACATGAGGGTCCCCCAGGGGCATAGCTAAAGGCTCATGGGCCCGGGTGCAAAAGTTTATCTTGGGGCCCTCCAACTTCTCTTAACCCCTTAATGCAGAGGCGTAACTTGAGGTTCCTGGGCCCCAATGCAAGACCTTTACTCATAGTACTGGGTTCCCTATATGGAGAAGAGAGGCCTTATGGGCCCCCTAAGGCTCCTGGGCCTGGGTGCAACCGCATCCCCTGCATCCCCTATAGTTACGCCAGTGGGGTCTCTCAAATGCCAGTGAATTAAGAGATGGAGTACACGTGGCAGTAAGGAACAACAATCTTTACTTGGCACACAGTTTCAGAGCGTTACAATGGAGTTTCATATATTTTGGCAATGTAGGCCTTATTACTCAGTAACACTGACTCTAGAATCTTGGCAACACTGTTTCGGTTTGCTGACCCTGGCAGAATCAATTTCAGTTTCTTTACTACAGACTCTTTATACTTGCAGTATCTCTTTGTGTAATAATACTATCTCAGCTTGCCATCCCTTCGAGATCAAATATAGTCTTTTTGATTATACGGACTCTTTGTACAATAACGCTGTCTCGGCTTGCGAGCTCATGCGGGAAGAAGTATCAGACTCAAAATATTCACAGTCTCTCAATGATGCAGTAAACTCTTGGTAAATCAATTCTGTCTTTAACTCTTGTGACACACATTTGGCTTTACCTTCCATTTATATTCACCAGCACTATGGCTACTGGCAGTCTCTTAGTTACTCGTCAGGCCTGGCATGACTCTCTGGACTCGGTTCTCATTGGTACACACTCACAGTATTTTGATCGTGGGATTCCAATATCTCAGTATACCTACAACGGTCCAACTATCTGGCACCTTCTCTCCAAACAGGAGGCTCCAGAAATTTACGTAGCATACATTTTTTAATCTGCACCCAAATTCTTCACTCAGGCTTCCAGGGTTCCTCTTTTTGTGCATGACTCAGGCAAAAGGCTCATCGGCCCGAGTGCAAAAGTTTATCTTGGGGCCTCCCAACTTTTCTTAACCCATTAAAGCAGAGGCGTAACTTGAACCTCCTGGGCCCAAATGCAAACCCTGTAACAGGGCCCCAACTATAATGCTTGATTCATAGTACTAGGCTACCTATATGGAGAAGAGAGGCATTATGGGCCCCTATGGCTCCTGGGCCCAGATGCAACCGCATCCCCTGCATCCCCTATAGTTACACCAGTTATTCAGGCCACAGCCACACCCTACATTACCATTAATCTATTAGACTCAGATTCACGGCCAGTACAGTGACATGGAGCTATACACCTTCCAATGGCCACAGGGTCTGGGAATGTGAGTACACATACTAATGTCCACACAGGCCATGACTGAGACTGTTACATAAATACAATTGCATAACACACAATCATCATCATGAGTGGTTATCATATTTTCCTAATGAACCTCGTCATTTACATAATACACATTAATCACTTTCCCATAAGCCCTTAGCATTTGTATTACCCCCACCACTAAACATCAGCATTCTACGTCACTTTGCTAAGTAAACTCTAGCATTGGTATAACTTCCCTCAGTAATTGTTAGCAAACTGTGTCACATCTCTAACTAAACCCTGGAAAGTTTAATATCTATCTGACTTTGCTAAGTTAAAGGGGTTGTCTCGCGAAAGCAAGTGGGGTTCAGCACTTCTGTATGGCCATATTAATGCACTTTGTAATATACATCGTGCATTAAATATGAGCCATACAGAAGTTATTCACTTACCTTCCCTGCGCTGGCGTCCCCGTCTCCATGGCTCTGTCTAACTTCAGCGTCTAATCGCCCGATCAGACGCGCTTGCGCAGAAGGGTCTTCTGCCTTCGGGTCTGTCCGGCAGCAGTGGCGTTCTGGCTCCGCCCCCTTCTACGCATTATCGCGTAGCTCCGCCCCATCACGTGTGCCGATTCCAGCCTCCTGATTGGCTGGAAGTATCAAGCAAGTTGAAATCCATTGGGCCTGATCTCTTTTTTGACTGTCATCTGCGGACATGGAAGAGTTGGGAGGCCTCCATAGACATGGGATCTTTGGCTGATCACACCACAATTTGTAGGATCATTTGACTTTTATCTTAAGTTTTTGACCTGCTTTAGGCTCAGGTCTTCATAATTTATAGCGGTGACTAATTTGTTACTAAAACAGGAAGGCACATATTTTAACTGTAATGTCCTTCAACACTTTCATGACCAAAAGTCATTGATGCTCCGATGTCCAAGTCAGATTCTGCAGTTCTGGTACTCCCACTTAAAAAAAAAGAAAAATCATAACTTTTTTTTACTCTCCTGGTGACATATCTGCATGAGGGCTTGTTTTTTATGGGACCCGTTGTATTTTTCAATTACACCATTTAACATACCATATAATGCATTGGAAAGGTTTTGAACATTTCTAAGGGTTCATTTACATGGGATAACTGTCAGCGCTCGACAGTCATCTCAGTGATAATTGCTCCTGTGCATTCACATAGGAGCAAGGATGGCTCAGTGGAGGGAGGTTCAGGAGGCTGGAAGGTGCTCCAGCTACTACACTGCATTTACAGTAAGCAAGCCATCATTTGTAGATGCCTCCATAACATTGCCACACTTCCGTGGCTTCCCGGTCTCCAGATTTATTACTAATAGAACATGCACGGGACCAACTGGGATGTCAACTTCGACAGTCTACCAGTTTGCATGAGCTACAGGCTCAGTTACAGCAAATATGGACCGATATGCTTCAGGATACGATACAGAACCTTTATGTCTCAATGCCCGCTCGTATCACATCTTGTATCCAAGCTAGAGAAAAGCGCAGTCCATGGCAGCATGAATAGATGCAGATAAAAGATAACCTTTATTCCTCCAATGGAGGAATAAAGGTTATCTTTTATCTGAATCTATTCATGCTGCCATGGACTCTGCTTTTCTCTGTCTGCTATCCTTTGAATTGTGATCCGGATTCCTTCCTCAGGCCTGCATAATCCTGCCTTATTGGATTTTGGGAATAGTGCTGTTTGTAATCATCCTGATTCATTGTATCCAAGCTAGAGGTGATACAACAGGGTACTAAAGCCTCCATGCCCAACCATATCACATCTTGTATCCAAGCTAGAGGGGGTACAACAGGGTACTAGAGCCTCCATGCCCGCCCATATCACATCTTGTATCCAAGCTAGAGGTGGTACAACAGGGTACTAAAGCCTCCAAGCCCGCCTGTATCACATCTTGTATCCAAGCTAGAGGCGGTATAACAGGGTACTAGAGCCTCCATGCCCGCCTGTATCACATCTTGTATCCAAGCTAGAGGCGGTATAACAGGGTACTAGAGCCTCCATGCCCGCCCATATCACATCTTGTTTCCAAGCTAGAGGCGATACAACAGGGTACTAGAGCCTCCATGCTTGCCTGTATCACATCTTGTATCCAAGCTAGAGGCGGTATAACAGGGTACTAGAGGCTCCATGCCCGCCCATATCACATCTTGTTTCCAAGCTAGAGGCGATACAACAGGGTACTAGAGCTTCCCTTCAATTGTTCCGTTTTTTGCAATAAATGATCCTTTATCTCTGATATTGTAATCCCTTATATCAATGTTGCAATCACACAGAGAAAGTTTCATTCCATCTGACAACTCCTTCTAAGTGATAGATTTTTTAGGGAAATGCGTGGCTGATGAGAAGGGGTTAATCTAAACACATTTCCAAAATTTGGTAGGACACTTTTATATTTGTTGCTACTTGTAGGTAACATACATGCATGTATAACATGTCTATGGCTTATGAATTTTCCACCGTATCTGCTCATCTATTGTACACTATTGATTACATGATCCTCTATGGTATAACAAACATCATTTAGAAGAAGCCATAACTTGAGTTAATGAGCTGATCCGCACTATATGAGTACAGGTCAGAGCAAGTTACGTATTTCAGGGAAATGATTTCTGTAGCAAATAACTTCATCCCATAAACTCCTTTAGGCAAACAGAAAGCAAAGGATTTAACCCTTTCCAATCCAATTTGTATCTTGATTTTCCTAGGGGGCTTAGTCTTTTTCTGCTGTTATACAAGTGCGCTATCTGCTGGCTAAAGCCAGTACTGCATGAGGTAACACATTGGATAAACTCCAACAGCAGAGAGGCTGGCAATATACAGTAAGAGAACCCTGACAGACGTCTTCCAACATTGGAGCTGTACAGCCTTAAATCATAATGTCTTCAAACGTCAGACAGTGGATTGGAAAGGGTTAATAAGCCTATTAGTTAAACATGTTTCAGAAAGGTGACACCTTTGAGATTTCCAACTCAAGATTTTGTTTTTACTTGTAGAGACCCTTGGAACAGGATTAAGGGTACATTTACACTGCAAAGATGATCGCTCAAAAGATTGCTTTCGAGCGATCATTTTGCATAAACTACTACTTGGCACTAATGCCTATTAGTACCAAGTAGCAGTGTGTGAGCAGCCAGGAGCTGTATTCAGGGAACAGACCTCCCGCTGTTTCCTGATTACTTTCGCTATGTTCTGCCAGTGGAGCTGACAGCTGAGAACAGCTAAGGCAATGCTATCAGCTGTAATTAGCTCTCCCCGGGCAGAGCACAGCGTGCGGTCCTGCTTTTTAGCTGTTGTGCCAAAACGATGTTTTTTTAAGCAGAACTGAAAACCGTAGTTCGGCGGAACAGTGAAAGATGGGCACATTTAGACACAATGATTATCGCTTAATAGATGGCTTATGTCTAATAATTTTGTAATTAACACTTTACTCTCTGTAGAGACCTCAAAGGGGACACCAATCACACCTACAGAGCCTTAAATGATAAGCCCCTTTCACAAATGATGCTCGCTAATTTGTTGATTGGTAATAATAATAACAACACCTGTGGGAGTGGGTGCACTAAGTAGGTTACAGGTTAATACCTCCCCAAATATACACAAAGACCTGATCAGGAAAGGGTCAGTCTCATAAATATCTTAGCTGCGACCCTCCCTGAAATGGCAGAGACAACAACAGTTCACTGAAGAAAGAGAAAGGTGTTGTTTGACACAAAGAGCTGTGGATGATATGTGTCATTAGTGACAGAGACCCTCTAATTCTAGAGACAAGCATACAACCTATTGAACATAACACCTCGGCAATACTGCATTAGACCAATGACTTATAGGGATATAAGGGAATGCCTAGTTTACTAAACCAAAATACCTATTAAGGCATTTTAAATTTGATGGACTATCACTAACTAGGAATGATAACTGCTATTATGGGAGTACTTGAAAATAACAATATTTCACGCTTTGTATTGGATGATAACAATGTTAGCAACACACTCTGGCAATAAGGTAGATTAAACTGCAACTCAGTCTATCAGTACAGTAATCCCAGCTTGATGCGCACTGTTTGTAGATAATAAAAACACTTTTTGCGACCAGCAGATTTGCAAAAACTCTAATACTGCTGTTCAGTAGTTCCAGGCTCATTCCGGAAAATGTCACGGTTGCACTCCTCCACTACATATCGAAGTCTTACAATGTCTCAAAGATTAGCATTTATTAGGTGAAACTACTAGCAGGCCTACTTAATCCCTAAAAAATCGCTGTTGGTGTGCTCACTTTTTAGCTTTTAATGAGGCTGACCTCACTTACAGTAGAAATTTTTTAACGTCCCCTGGTGGGCCTTGTTTCATTGTATGAGTAGCACAGTTCCAAACTCTCATCCACAGATTGTCACTCCTCAAATGGCAGCTCCTTTGCAGCTTTGGCTGTCGCTGTTGTCCTTTGGCAGGTCTAGACAGTTTCCAACCATGCAATGAAGGGGTATAAACATCCTTGAAACAGCTCCCACTACTTAGCTTCCTCTTCCTAGGGCTCTCCTACAGGCTATCGTGCCTCCCAACACCTTGGCATCCCAGCAGGAAACACAACTTTATTGTTTGTCATTTTGTCATTCTTATGTTTATTAAATTCAACAAAATATTTTTTCACTTTTTTTGTGGATCGACTGTTTTGCATGTCCCATTTCCCAGAGATTGAACGCTATCCACTAATAATCCATCAAGGGGAGTTTCTTGTATATGAGAGCTCCCCTTTCCAAGTAAGTTCTTTTGTTATATACTTATCACTTCACGTAGCGCTGATCCTGGGGGTGTTTTTTTCTACTTTGTTGTTTCCCGGATCACATTTGTGTTTTCTGGTGTTCCCATCGGATCTGCTGCTCTCCACCATCCAGTGGATACATAAAAACATTTTTTCAGACCTGACTCATCTGCGATGACCATCCAGGCACATCTGGTTGGGTCATCCCAAAATTGGGGGGTCTTTCTATTTATGTGCACATTGTCATTTTTGTGTTTCCACTTTTACCAAAGCGCTCTCCTTTCCTTTTTATTGGCTTCACAATGGAGCACCAAGATACCCACTCCAAACAGATCATGCTCCCGGGATACTTGTTGATTGGCCATAAAAAGAGATAGTTTTTGCTGCATCACAGTGTGTGCAGTGTCTGTTGCAGAATGAGAGAAGCTGCTACCTGTGAGGGAAAGGCAGAGAGCAGCATCAGAGAGCTGACGAAAGAGGTGCAATGGTCTGCAGGGAGATGCTACTTGTGAGAGAGAAAGGAGCATTGGGAGTACCTTGAGCACTGTGCGCAGGAACTGGAGGCTGTCTTCTGCAAATAGGAATAGAGCAGTTGCACCATCACCCAGAACTGGTGAGGAACCGCTACACTGCGACAAGAGAACAAGGAGGATAGCGCAGTAGAATTGCATTCCCGACTTCGGACAAGCCAAGGTTAGTAGCAATGGAGATTTCCATCTGAAGAAACCGTAAGTGAGGCCAGCCTTTATTCAGATTTAAGGTCTGCATTGCTATTAACTCACATTGTGTGCTAAGTATTATCATTCCTAGGATATAGTTATCCATAACTAGCAACAACCTTGTTTACTTTCAAATAAACCAGCTTGTGATTGTGGGAGTAGGTTTTCTAAAAATCACCCGGAAGAAACACCCCTCCATTTTCTGTCTCTTTTTTCATGTGAGGAACATTCTCTAAGTATTTTGGTCTCAAAATATTTTGATCTCACACAAGCGCAGAGGAACTATTTTCTGTGCCGTTTTTGTTCCTTTCTACCAATTGTTTGCTTTCATTCCTGTGTTCGAAAATAAATATTGTTCATTTTCGTTACTCCATCTGCTACATCGTATCCTGCATCCTGTGTTGCACCACCACTACTTACGACAGTTGCCTCAACCAGCACAACTTGATTTTCATTTTTTGCTCCCTCTATTTACTGCATCCCTAAGCCTGGGAGCGAGCAGAAGAAAGGTGTGCAGAGTGGCAGCAATGCTTGACCACAGCCCCAGCAGCAGGTGATCAGCGGTGGCGTGCTGTGACACGGTCAATGTCATTCTCAGAAGTTTAAGGTCCTCAGCCAACCATACCATAAAGTCTATGTACAGTCTGCAGACATGAAGAGATGGATTTATCCTTTCTACACATAAGACGCAAGGCCTGTGGTGGATTGCCTGGGCATATCATCTCCACCAAGATATCATGTTCCCTCTTTATTACCTGTTGAATCTCCATCACTGGCTCCCTCAGAGCAATGGATCATATTGGACATGGATGGTGGGAGCCCGTCAGATAGGCTCATACATAGCTTTCATCTTCACACTGCCCCGGGGAGGCTTTTAAAGAGGGTTCTGTATGAGAAAACATTCTGTAGATGAATTTTAGCTACATTAGAAACCAATTAGCAGAGCTTAGGGTCATGTCAAGCCCCCCTTGGCAGCCTTAGGTTACCGAGCCGCTGATTGCTGTCAAGTCTTAATAATGCTATCAGACTTTCTTAGTACAATTATTGCATGATTTTTAGGGCTGTCTATAGAGGCACAGATAATATGGACCATATTTTTGTAGTTTAGAAATAGCTGAATGTTTTAGATGAGACTATTTAGTTGAATGATGCAGATAATTTTGTATAGACTTGTAATGCAGTGGATGTGGAGCCACTGTAGGTCACGTTGTGCTCCTAGGACCTGTTATTCTGTGGGTCTCCAGGAGCATACTGCTGCAGGCGTAGTTGATTTGGCTGGTTGATGGTGTGGAGTTATCCAGAAAGTATGAAAACTCACAAGCACATGACAAGGGTCCTGTTGTCTTGTGAGTCCCTACTCTAGCAAGACAACTTAAACCCCAGAAGTTCTGCCTACAAGCGGGGCGATCGTCCCAATAGGGACGGCCCCACACTGGAAGCTAGGGGCCTGGCTTGCCATAGATGGCATACAACATATACGCTGAACAGGACACCGTTCACATGCACAAACATACAAGGGAGATACACGCTGAATAGGTAACTGTTCACACTAACAAACTGAATCCCATTAGAACCTCAGGCATCAAACCAAAGCAGAACATGTATGACTCCAAGGACCAGGGTACTGAGAGGGAATTAGATAAATGACAAATGGATAAAAGACCTGCACCCTCTAGTAATAGGGGCTGGTATTTATATGCAGCATACCGGTGGTGATTCGCTGGCTGGAGAACTCCACACCATCAGCCAGACAAATCAACTACACCTGCAGTAGTGTGTCCCTGGAATCCCATAGAACTACTGGTCCCAGGAGCACAACATGACACTGCGTTACTGCCTAATTTAGATTTGAACTACTCATGAGGGCTACTCTAAGGGGACCCAAAGTTTTTACCCTTTAACCACAGTTTGAGGTATCTGGCCCTCACTGCAATTAACCCTCAGGTTGTTTTCCCAGGAGTAGTCTCAGTATGTTAACAGCTATCCCAGGTGGGACAAAGTTTACGAGAGCGTGGTACCAGAGGAACAGGCAAGAATGTTGAAGGTATGATAGGCTGAAGTTGGAGCTGGTGGAGTTAATGCAATAAGGTAAATCACAATGGAGGTCAGAGTAGGCGATGTTTAGGCAAGACATAATCAGAAAACAGGTCAGGGTCAGGACAGGTGGAGTCTGGGAAAGCTGGGTATGCAGGGAAGGGTCAAACTGAGTAGCAAGCAGAATACTGGAACAGCTTTACGTGGAGCAATAGGAACTAGAGATGAGCGAGTATACTCGCTAAGGCACATTACTCGAGTGAGTAGTGCCTTAGCCGAGTATCTCCCCACTCGTCTCTAAAGATTCGGGGGGCCGGTGCCTGTGACAGGTGAGTTGCGGCGGGGAGCGGGGGGGGGGGGGGGGAGAGATCTCCCCTCCGTTCCTCCCCGCTCTCCTCCGCCCCCCGCCGGCCCCCGAATCTTTAGAGACGAGCGGGGAGATACTCAGCTAAGGCACTACTCGCTCGAGTAATGTGCCTTAGCGAGTATACTCACTCATCTCTAATAGGAACCTTTTTGCTTAGGCATCTGCCAGTGGGGAAAGGTGCCTTAAATAACCTGGTAATAGCCGGAATGGGCTGCAGATGGGAAATCTAGGTGCATGTGCTGGCTCCGTAAGAGATGGGCTGAGCACGGAATACGCCAAGCAGGAGGATGCTGTTGGCTTCGACTGGTGGAAGAGTAAGATGAGAGGAAGTACCACTGGCCATAGCTGGCAGCCATACAGGTACTTTATTCCATGTCAATGTGTCTGGCAGTGTATTACTGATTACACATATGATCCTTATGGCTTCACTATTACATATAATAATTCAGATACATCAGTCAACCACATCTAATAATACATTTTCTCAAGGAGATTACAACATATGTATGATTCCAGTGTCCTTTATAGGTCAGCCTTGTGCACCAAAAAAAGACATTGGACTCAAACAAATGCTGCAGATATTGAGGGGAGGTATGGGCCAGACAAATGGGCCAAATACAGACAAAATACAGACAAATACAGCCAGGACTACTCCCATAGGAACACTTGCCCCCAGGATCCTCCAATGTAAGGGACATGCAGCGATATAGTAATAGGATGCACATGGAGAGACCACATGACTCAGGGATGGAGTGTATGCTCCAAATGAATTGGACATTTTTCAACAGTCTGATCTTTAGCACAAGCTGGCACGGTGGCAGAAGTGGAAGGGTGCACACTCAGTACCCACTTGGTGTAGCAGTCTAAGAGGACTCCTGTTCCTTGGCATAGCCGGACTGATAGGGATTCTGCATTTTCTTCCTTCGATTCGTCCGGATTACATTGTATGATGTCATTTCAGACTGAATAGTCACACACCATACATTTTTCCAATGGTTACATTGTGGCATCCATGGTAAAAATGTTGAGTCTATTATAACCTTAACTGAATAACTGGAATTATTTGCATAGGTTAGTATCAATTGTATACAAAGTCGAGTCATATTATTATGACCATCAGCTAATATCCAGAGTAACCGCCGTGTGCCATACGGACAGCAGCTAGACGGGCTTGTAGTGCCTCAATACGATGCTGGTAGGTTGTCTCTTGTATCTGGAGACATGCTGACCACGGTACATCCCACAGTTGCTGGAGGGTGCATGGGGCAGGATCTATAGGGTGAACACGATGCTCGAGGTGGTCCCACAGATGCTCAATTGAGTTTGAGTTTTGGGGAATTAGGGGGCCAAAGAAGTACTTGGAAGTCTTGGCCGTGCTCTTCCAAGCACTATTGGACATTTCTAGCCTTGTGACATATTGTCTTGCTGGAAGATCCTATCGGCCCCAAGGAAGACAAACAGCATGTATGGGTGTACGTGATCTGCAAGGATGGATTCATAACCAAATCAGTTCAGGGTGCCTTCCGCATGAATGAGCGGACCAGAGAATGTCATGGAAAAATTCCGCAGACCATAACGTTGCCGCCACCAGCTTGTGTTCTTCCATATACGGTTGCAGGTTGTCTGTTCTCTGATGTTTCTTGCTTGACATGGCAATGTCCATCTGTTCGATGAAGCAGAAAATGTAACTCATCAGAGAAGGCAACCATTTGCCAGTCAGCGGTGGTCCTATTCCAATATTGCTGAGCAAATTGATGCCTTTTTTTCAATGCACCTTTGTTAGCAAAGGTGCAGTAACATAGTAACATAGTTTCATAGTTCGTTAGGCTGAATGAAGACAATGTCCATCTAGTCCAGCCTGTCTCGCTTCCTCCTGTGTTGATCCAGAGGAAGGCAAAAAACCCCAAGGGCAGAAGCCAAATAGCCCTTTTGGGGAAAAAATTCCTTCCCGACTCCCTAATGGCAATCAGACTGCTCCCTGGATCAACCCCTAATGGGTTGATCCATTCATCTGACCATCCATCTGCTTTGGAGCCCTAGATACAGAATGGCTCACTGAATTTCTGTTTTAGACACATGTCTGGTAGACCTCTAGTTCATTTTCATGGTGAGCTGCTCCACTGCAGTGTATCGATCAGCCCTTGTGCACTTTCATCGCAGACGTTCACCCCTTACATCAATGGCATATGGTGCTCCACAGTTTCCACATCGGTTATTCCCAATGGTGCCATTTTTCCACTCACAATACACTTTCACTACAGCAGCATGTGAACAATTCACAAACTGCACTGTTTGATAAATACTGCTACCCTTGGCCTGAAAGGTAATAATCATCCCTTTTTGCAACTCTGATAAATTGCCCCTTTTACCCATGACAACGAGTGATATGTGAGCAGTCAGCCTATTGCACACCTTATATACCCACCAAGGCGACATCGAAAGTAGGAGGTGGTCATAATAATGTGACTCAGCTGTGTATATTGCCTGCTGTTATGGGTGAAAATTAGAGATGAGCGAGCATACTCGCTAAGGGCTATTACTCGATTGAGCATTGTCCTTAGCGAGTACCTGCCCGCTCGGAAGAAAAGGTTTGGCTGCCGGCGCGGGTGACAGGTGAGTTGCGGCAGTGAGCAGGGGGGAGCGGGGGGGAGAGAGGGAGAGAGAGATCTCCCCTCCGTTCCTCCCTGCTCTCCCCCCCAGCTCCCCGCAGCCGAACCTTTTCTTCCGAGCGGGCAGGTACTCGCTAAGGGCAATGCTCGCTCGAGTA
>CM069408.1:260915279-261027779 GCA_035609135.1 Eleutherodactylus coqui
TCTATCTATCTATCTATCTATCTATCTCATATCTATCTATCTATCTATCTATCTATCTCCTATCTATCTATCTATCTATCTATCTATCTATCTCCTATCTATCTATCTATCTATCTATCTATTTATCTATCGCTTTTATATGTAATATTTGGAATTTATCCTATTTTATACAAATACAAGGGAAAAGGAAAAATTAAAAAAAAAACCTTAAAATTTCACGAGAAAAGATTACAAATAATCAGAAAATATACCATTGGACATTTCTTGTATTTTATGTTAGATGGCTAAGTACAGAATTCATGTATAGATGTTTAGTTATTGGTGTTTATTGTTATTAGTATTATTATTCCTATTCCTGAAGCTCCATCACCCAGATTCAATGTTTCCCCATATATTATTCATACTGGCTATCCCCTTTGAGAAGACGACTTCCCTGAAAGACCCTTTTCCATAACACTTTTGGTTGGGCATCTGAAATAGGTTTCACTGTACAATAGTTTGTTAATATAATCCTTATTTTCACTTAATCTTATTAGTTTAATTATTGTTATTAGTTTATCTATAATAACAGCTTACAGAAACACTGAAAACGAGTTGGAGAGTTTGTGTTTTTTTTATATTATATATTTTATATTATATTTTTATTTTCTTGCTTGGATCTATCCTAAACCATTACAATAACTAACTGGCAATTGCTAGAAATTGGTTCTAAACTATTTTGTTTAAAAGATGCTTTTATTAAACAATCAAGACATGTATCCAACATTACAATATCATCACAGCTATTCTTGACCTTTTCAAAGTTCAGTGTTCGAATCAAGACATATACCCTGTTTCCCTGAAAATAAGACATACCCTGAAAATAAGACATAGCATGATTTTCCAGAATTTTTTGAGGATGCAAAATGATTTTTCAGGCTTTTTGAGGATGCTTGAAATATAAGCCCTACTCCAAAATTAAGCCCTGCTAACAGTTAATTAAAAAAGTCAATTTAAATAGTGTCCAGGCAGCTGTACATGTAAAAAAGTTAAACCTTTTTGAACAAAAATTAATATAAGACACTGTCTTATTTTCAGGGGAAACACGGTAGCAGAATATCGCAGAGCAGTTCTTGGTTGTCCATTGACAAATATATATTTGGACCCAAGTTCTAAACAATTTAAACTCACATTTGCCTTACATTTGTCAGGACAATGCTTTCTAACAGTATTCTGTAGGCACTTTTTAAAAACTTTTTTTTACAACTAACCCCCTGTATACAACTTGTACGGAAACGGATAACAGAAACAAATGTGCAAAGGTGCGTTCACACGCTGCTGATTTGGTCGAAGAATTTTTGTGCGAATCTGCGGCAGATTTCACCCTTTTCTATTCACTTCACATTGAAGGGGTGCAGATCTGCACCAAAATCCGCATCGAATTCTGCAGCCGATCAACAACGTGTGAACGCACCCTAAAAGTCCTCCAAAGAGTTTCCTAACCCGAAACCAGACAAAGTCCAACGATCACTCGATCGGATGCGCCATTCTTCCTGCCTATCTAGTAGTACGGGACAAGGTTAATAAAGTCAGCAGAGTTGAAGCCGTGTTGGATCAACCAATCTGACAGCATCAGACAGCAGCCAAAACATCCCACCCCTGCCAAGTGTTCCCTTCTCCTGGGCAGCATTACAGCAAATTAATAGATGAATAGAGTGGCAAATTGAGTGGGAGGGGGACACCCACAATGTAATAGTTGAAGCAGCTGTTTTTCCCAATTAAGATCCCTCTTGTTTGGCACTGAAGTGATGGGGGCACTTTGTCCTTTGCAGCTAAACTTGTGCATTGTAGCTGGAGAGAGTCACAGGCACTTGGTCCCAATGTGTTCAGTATCACCTATTCTTCGGAGTTACCGCCAGTGCTATCCACCTGCCCCTATTCACACACAAGAGCCGAGCAATAGAGTATTTACTTCCTCGGTTTTTTAAGGGGCATCTGTGCTCTCCGCTGTCTTCTTAGACCTGATAAGTAGAGCCTACTATCCCTTTTATACCGCCCCAGACAAAAAAAAAAAAGCCGAGAAGCGGCCTGCGTGGCTTGCTCCATACCTCTGAAGTCTAAAAGCCCTCTCAGCCTTTTCTTTGGAAGGAGATTGCTGTATAGGTTGTGTGATAGCGGAGTATAAAAGAACACACCGATACCACGGTCAATGATTTTATTTCGGGAATAGCAGCCCCCTCCTTCCCTTCCCAGCCTTTCTGTGACTAATTGGCAAAGCGTGGCCGTTTTATGAAGTAATCACTTAATGCAGTAATTACCCTCGCTCTTCTCTCACTCAGATTGATGCACTATCTGGCACCCATCTATTAACTCATTGCTTCCTGGAAAAGAGCTTGCACAGTGCTGGCATTGTTATAGCTAATGAATATTATAGGCCGGGTACTCGTTAGATTTTCAGTGATCACAGAAACGCTTAGGATTGGATAGAGGCGGATTAATTATGTCTTTGTCTTTATAGGCATTGCAGTTTTTTAGTAGGATGATGACGCTGTACTATACGGAGCGACAAGTGCTATAAGGATAACAGAAGGGATACAATCAATCCATTCAAACGTGACTTTCCTATATGGAATGAAAGAATATTTAAAGTGACCGACCGGGTCTGGAGAAACAAAGATGGCCAAACCGATACACTGTGCATAGCATGGATTGTAGTATAAGACACTACATGCTGATGTGACTGGACGGCAGGGGTTAATTAAAGGGGGTGTAGTGTCTTATACTAATGATGCATACTAATGTATAGTGTGCATTAGGTGGTTGGAGAAGCTGGTGTGGCCATCTTTGCTTCTCCTGTCGCTTTAAGCATTTCCATTTATGTATATGTAGTATTTTTTTCTGCTACTCTGAAGGTTTTTGTTACGGTATTGATTTTTTTCTCATTGACCTCAATGCAGAAAACCAACATTAGTGAAATCTGTGTGAAAAAAAACAAACATGCGTGGATTGTATACGCGATAGGGTTTTTATCTAGAATTATTTTGGCCTTATGCCTCATACGGCCGGCAGAGCTATGTGCATGAATCCAGTATAGAAACACTGGGACCATATAGAACCATACACACTTCATATGTTGGCTTGTTCTGTTTCCATATGGCTCCAAAGGCGTAATTAGAAGCTCTTGGGGTCCAATGCTAAATTTGTACCCACTGGTGTCTTCGTATGTGATGGAGAAGTCCTTGGGCCCCCCTAAGACTCAGAGCCCAGTAGCGACTGTTACCTCTGCACACCCTATAGCTACAGCCCTATATAGTTCTGTAAGACTGTCTCGGTCTTATGGCGTCTCATGGAACGTGGCATGATTTCTGTTGATTTGACATTGAACCCATATGTACATTAAAGGAGATGTCCCGCGCCGAAACGGGTTTTTTTTTTTTTAAACCCCCCCCCCGTTCGGCGCGAGACAACCCCGATGCAGGGGTTAAAAAAACCACCCGCACAGCGCTTACCTGAATCCCGGCGGTCCGGCGTCTTCATACTCACCTGCTGAAGATGGCCGCCGGGATCCTCTGTCTTCATGGACCGCAGGGCTTCTGTGCGGTCCATTGCCGATTCCAGCCTCCTGATTGGCTGGAATCGGCACGTGACGGGGCGGAGCTACACGGAGCTACACGGAGCCCCATAGAGAAGAGGAGAAGACCCGGACTGCGCAAGCGCGGCTAATTTGGCCATCGGAGGGCGAAAATTAGTCGGCACCATGGAGACGAGGACGCTAGCAACGGAGCAGGTAAGTATAAAACTTTTTATAACTTCTGTATGGCTCATAATTAATGCACAATGTACATTACAAAGTGCATTATTATGGCCATGCAGAAGTGTATAGAGCCACTTGCTGCCTCGGGACAACCCCTTTAAGGACTTCCTTGGATAACCTATTATGATTTTATACAACTTGGGTGTTGTATGGGGCCCTAATACAGAAGTATGAATGATCCCTAATTCACATCTGTGCCATCGAGAATGATAGTATTACAGAAATTGGTACATTTTATATGTTTTAAAACAGCATTCTGCAGCATTTGGCTTCTGCAGCTGATATATATTACAGTCAATAGCAAGCTGCAGAATGCTGTTCACAGTGAAATCTATCAGGGAGCTCGTCTGATGGCGGATTTAGTTTGATTTAACATTAATTTGCACATAGATGATACATAGAAGCTGCATAGCCAAACTGTGCACAATTTTAAATAAAACTCTATTGCAAAAAAATGATTTTTAGACCCAAATACATACATTTAAGTACAAAACAATGCTCCCAAAAATATCCATAGCCTTTAATCACAACAGTGTGATCATAGCGTTCATAGCATAAAACATATACTTATGTCTATATCTTTTAAACACAACAGTATAATCATGGCGTTCAAGAAGTCTTTTCTAGTATTAATGTATATATTGTATGGATTGTTGCTTTTATTTGAATTCCCAGTTATTGTTACAAGGCTTGTATAAAGAGTCTAACATTGACTTGCAGGAATTCTGCCTTCCAATAGGTGGCACTGCAGAGGTATTGTTCCATCTCCCTTATTTGCATATTACCCAGAGGAGCATGAATGGCCTTATAAGTCTCCTCACTCACTCGCCTTCTAGGTGCTCTCCCTAAGGAGAAAAGATAGCGTTCCTGTATATATTAGAACATAGCATAAAACATATACTTATGTTATAAGCTTCAGTAAACTACCGGTGCCAGCATACTACTTACAATGGAACGCAATGCGAGCCTAAATGTATATGATATGCACGTCCTCACCTGATCTACATTTATTATCTCTTCTGCAATGTGGCACAAGCCTGAAAATAAAATTAAAAAAGGCGCATCAACTTTTTAAAAATCTGGTGCAACAAAATGCCTAACAAGACCAACGATTTGTGCAAATGTGCCCCAGTTTGCTCATCTGTATACATTGTAATGAGCCTTCCTAAGTATTTGTCTTCGCTTCCGTTCACTAAATTAAAAAAAAAAAAAAACTTTCATGGGAAGCGCAGGTGTAACATTACAAAGAGTCTACAGAAGTCCATACAAAGCCTCTATCAGTTCCCCCTAGTAAAACATGGATCGGGTCCAACCTCCACGACTGTTAACACAGTTTACCCATCGCTGTAAAATGTTGACTTTCCAGAAGAAAGAATTGTCATTGTCCCATTCAAAGCTAAACCTTGTTGAGCGGTAACATCTAAATGCCAGGTTAAGATATGAGTAGAGAGGGGCAGGTATTGCTGCCCTCTCCCTGTCGGCTTTGTGATACTTTGCATTCACCCTGGAGGCAGAGAGGAATCAGTGAATTCTTCCTGCACGTCCCATTCATGGTCAGCTGAGCAGAACTAATGTAACAAAATGTCTTTGGCCCTTTGAGGTTCAGGTTACGTGTTTTGGGAGCGGTTGGAGGGGATCCTTTGCTGGCATGGGCGAGAGGGGGGGAGGGGGAGACTGGAGAAGTATCTGTTACTTCATTGTCAATTTCATCCCTTGACCTCTGCAACCTCATGTGATCTGTTTAACCCGCTCCTTGCTGCTTGCCCAGCATAAACTCATGCAAGTCAGGAAATTGCCAGCATCTTGTCTGATAAAGGCCGAATGATCTAAGAGAGTGTGTCCCTTTGTCATTGTGCAATTATTAGTTGGCTGCTCGGTCTGGGCCCATGGAATCAATAGAGACTGTGTGGTGCATTCACTGACACTCTGAGGAAATGAGCGGTAACCTCCGATTCAATGAGTCGTGGGAAATTGTTACAATGGTTAAAAAAAATAAATATAAAATGTCAAGATTGTCATGCAATAATAACAATTTCTGCAATCTAGCAATTTCCAAATGTGTCATCATAGAAGGAAGAGGCAAACCAGAAAGTTGCACCAATTCTAAAGGTAAGTTCACTGTGTACTGTATGCCCACCGCGCTCTAAAATAGTCTACAATCCCTGAAAGTCCTACTTTGCTACCTGTAAGTCATATTTTTTATTACATTTTTTTTCCAAAGCTTATAAAATGATTTACTTTAAATTCCCTACCAATATGATCTGATAAGTTACATGTATAAAGGTCTGGTCATATGGCCGGCCTTAGCTATGTGCAAGCCATGCTGATCAGCAGCTTGTGGAAGGGGGGAAGGACAACAGGTGGATATAGGCTAGGGGGGATTGCTTGGTTCTGCTGCTATATTTATGCTATGAGCTTGATTCTGGTGCTGTATTTATATTATAAGTTTGGTTCTGGTATTGTATCCATGTACTGAGGTTGGTTTGTGCTGTATTTATATTGTGAGTTAGGTTCTGGCGCTGCATTTATGTTATAAGTAGAGATAAGCAAGCACGCTCGGTAAGGGCAGTTACTCGAGCGAGCATCGCGGAAAAGAGCGGAGGGGAGCGGGTGGGAGAGTGAGAGAGATCCCCCCCGCTACCCCCCGGCGTGTCATGTGACGCTGTGGGCGTGTCATACGACGTGGCCAGCGCGTCATACGCTCTATTGCGCATGTCCGCCGAAGCGACATGCGGGACGTCCGGCGGCTTATCCGGAGGTAAGTATGGGGTCTCTGGGGGGGCGCCGTGACGGGCTCCACTGCAGAATTACGCTTGCGGAGCCTGTCACGGCCGTGGGCACAAGGCCTTAATCTTACCACATGCACCAAATCCATATGATGATTACAGGACTGCAATGAAAGGAAACAAGTTATAAGGCCTTAATGAGAATATCAGGGACTTACCCCTCACTGTATATATGAGGTTAAACTCATAGCATGCATGGCCTCATCCAAAGCTAATTGGCATGTCTTTATGTTTTCAGCACATACGCTCTACATGGCTCGATACGGAAGCCATATATTCTATGCCAAGCATGGGAAAACCTTTTGGAATATTTTCCTTCTTTGTCCTTAGATCATCCATTCCCATTTAGCACTAAATATACGGCTTCTATACCAAATCATAGAATGTGTAAGAAACCTTATTACAGTTGTCTACATGAGGCCTCATATAGAGAGTGAGGGTCATCCTTGACACATTCATTAAAGGGGTTGTGCCAAAATCACAACACCTGTTCCTGATCCCTATAAGAACATCACAGAGCAGCGTCCGCCGTTCTGGAGTTCCCCTCTATAACCCATAAAGGAAAGCCGCTCTTTAAGAGCTGCTCCCATTGTGGCAGACTTATGATGTTCTTCTATTACATGGCAGCCATTCATCTTACTGACCATCGTGTAATACTACATTTACCTTGCAGATAGTCACAACTTCATCTGGCGATATCAGCTTTTTGCCAAGGGTGTCAGGAGCGGGACCCAGGGAAATCCGCTGTTTGCCATGGGTGACACATCCTGAAAGGGGTTGCCTCTAATGAGATAACCCCTTCAAGTTCTGCTGTAACTTTGAGTCCCGCTTACCATTTGGCATTTATAATACTGGCATCTTCCTATATGGCAGAGGGGTAATTGAACCCTCTCAGGTGTGCCAGCCGCAATCAGGAAGTAGAGTCGGGGTGGTATCTCAATGGCAGCCTGTTCCACGTGACCACGCCTTGGGTGCTGTTCAATGCCTCTTTCCTGTAAAGGCAGAAGATCCTTGGTGGAATCTGTCTGTAATCCCTCTGGGCCTCCTGTCATTGGCAAGGTTTCCTTGGGTGTCATCTGTCGGGAATCCCTTGTTGTTTCATTTCACTGCAGAAGTTCCTTTAGTTGTTGTCTGTTGGGAATCCCTTGGTGTTTTATGTTCCCTACTTCAATTCCCTGTTTTAGCATCTCCTGTGGTGTGGAGACTGATTGATTAAAAGCAGTGGCATAACAATAGGGGTTACAGTGGTCACAATTATGATCCAGCCCCTATACCAGGGGGGCCCAGAGGCGCCCACTATCCACATCTCTGCAGCACCTCAAATGCACTGCCGCTGGCACTTCAGAAGGCACCTAAGCATGCTGTGCCTCTAACCCACTCCCCTCACCCCATGGCGCCCCCACACCTCCATTGAGAGGAATTCAGCTTCAGTTCTTCTGTAATTCTGTGGTGCCGCCAGCTGCCGGTCGGGCTATGTGACTTCTTGCCTGGCATAGCCTTGCTCCTCCCCTGCCTTCGATGTCAATAAGCAGGAATAAGAAGAAATCGGACTATGCCATGCAGGAAGATGCCCGACAGGCAGCCGGCGACACCATAGAATTATGGAAAATCTGACGCTGGATTCCGCTAAATGGAGATGTGGGGGCACCGAGGAATGAGGGGAGGGGGGCTGGAGGGACAGTATATTTAGGTGACTAATGTTGGATGGAGGTGTAGAGAGGGGACTGGACAGACAATATTAATCCCCTAGTGATGAGCCTTTTTTTTTGCCTTAAAGGTTTGTGTGGTTTTAATATAAAGAAGTTTATGGTCTGGGCATGTGTTAAAATAACATATACTCACCTATCCTTGCTCCCCTGGGGCACGGCTAACTGGCTCTGTTGCTTTGTTCCCACTGCTCAGAGGAAGCAGCAAACTCCTGGCATGATGGCACACAAGATGTGAGTGCTGGTGCCAAGAGTTCAGATAGGGCTTCCAGCTCTGATTGGTCTCAGCCATCACCTGACTTCCGACGGTAGAGAATTGGAACAGCAGACTCGGTTAGCTGTGCCTGGGGGAACTGAGAACAGGCGACTATATGTTATTTTTTATTTCAACACATGCCCAGACTGTACATCTCTTTATATTAAAATATTACAACTCCCTTATGGACCAAGCGATTTTCATAGTTGCATTGCAAGATCCATAACTCATTGACATAGCCGTATGAGGGCTTGTTTTTTCGGGGACGAGTTGTATATTTTAATGGCACTACTTTGGGGTACATATAATATGTTGTATAACTTTTATTATGTTTTGGGGGCAAGGGTGGGGGGCGGGGAGGTTGAAAAAAACATCCAGAAATTCAGCCATTGTTTTTGGGTTTCGTTTGTACAGTGTTCACAATTCAGTAAAAATAACATGATAACTTTCCTATCTGGATCAGTACGATTACTGCGGTACCGGGTTTATAGAGATGTTTTATTTTTTTACTACTTTTGCACTGTAAAAACATGTTTTTAAAGAAAAAGAATTGAATCTGTATGGCCCCATTCTAAGACCCATAACATTTTTGTTTCTCCGGCACTGGAGCTCTGTGAGGGCTTGTTTTTTTGTGGGAAGAGTTGTAGTTTTTATTGGTACCATTTTTGAGGTATATGTGATTTTTGGATTTCTTTTCATTGTATTTTTTTGGGAGGCGAACAAAAGAAAAACTGCAGCTCTGATGTTAGTTTGTTTTTTTAAATTACGAAAATGACCATTACGAATGCCATAATACCTATCATGAAGTAAATGGGACAAGCCTGCGGTACTCCGTATGGCTGCTATAAATAATACAGCGTAAGAGTATGGACATGATTGTGCTCAGATGTAAATATTGAAGAGGCTGCAGTTCTGGAATGAGCGCCAGGGGCCCTGAGCAGCGTACCCCCACAATCAGCTATTGATGACCTCTCCTGGAGATAGGTTATCACTTTTTAAAGTCTGGTTAACCTCTTTAAGGGGTAGGATTACAGTTTAGTGGCTTTGTTACCTTTAGGTGGCGCTGTTACTTTGAGGAGAAAGAAGCAACACTATTTGGGCCTCAGTCACCTATAGTGGGCATTGTTACTTTGTGGGGCACAAAAGTGATACTGAGAGGGGCAATGTGGGTAGCAACAGGGTGGGGAAAGTGTACAGCAATGAGTAATGACTGCAAGAGATCTTCATTGGCATTCTGAGCCCAGACAGAGAAGAAAAAGGAAAATAGACGACTTTAATTAGAGGAGACATAAATTGTTATCACTGGAGGTAACTGCACTATAATCACTATCACAGTGTAGAACTGCAATCTGACAGTTATATGGTGACATCTGGCCCATCCAGGCCCACCGGCCTTTAGCTATACCCCTGGTTGACAAGGAGGTGCATTTTTTCTGCTCTCACACGGGTGCTGGTTATTCTTCTGTGTCCATTAATACTGTGTAGACCTCTTGTCTGGTGTTATCCTTGTTTGGCATGAGTCCCTGGAACAACCTGCTTGGAGCAGATGCTCGATAGGTCATCCCGGCGGTGATCGTACCTGTGCTTTTACACAGGAATGATCATTGCTGATTGAATGGAGGCCGGGTGTGCCGGAGATGGCTTCTGCCCGCCCACCTCCATTCACAGTGAACAGACAGTTGTTCATAATTGAACGACTGCCTTTTTATACGGGCCAATCAGCACTCAGTTTTTATGCCTGCAGAAACAAAATGATGAACGATAACCAAACAAATTATTGTTCGTCATTCAATCTGTGCATGCGTTTACACTGAATGATAATTGTTCAGATTCTCGCTGGATTGTGGGAATACGAACAATTATTGGCCCATGTAAAAGGACCCTAAGACCTATTTGTTTGTGCCACCCTTCTGAATGGTTGTCCTACGCTTGAGTCTTGTTCCATCTGTCCTTTGGTGGGCAGATGTCTGAGTCAAGTCTTGTTTGTTTTCCCCTTCTGTTGGTGGGCACACACCTGAATCCCCTCCATCCATTTGTGAATACTCTCCTTCGACTGGTGGATGCCTGAATTCCCCTTCATCCGAAGGTTTACCGGAGGTCTGAATCTTGACCCTTGTCTGTGTTGTGTCCTGTGTGAGGTGTTTGCTGTATGGACTCCTATCATATATGTCCTTTTTCCTAATCCTGTTAGCATCACCATTTGCCATATATCCTTCCCTATCCTCCATCTAGAGACAGGCTACGTCCCCTAGGTTCGAGATATGAGGCCAACCTTATCAGGACGATTGTCTTGCTTTAAGGCAAAGTCCACCAAGTCATAGTTGGTTAGGGAGAGCGTTCTCTCTGCTGTGTTTTGTGTTTCCCTTATTTAGGTGATGTATATAAATTGGTCCATTGTGGACATTATAATGTCTTGGGGTGACATTGCTGTAGCATAGTTGCGCCCTCCATAAACATAACACAGTGCCAGGTGTGATTGCTACTTCTGCACCCCCTACAGCTGTTGATGGGTACTGAATAAGCCATGATCGCCCCCGGTGTATCTCCAGAACGAACCGATTTGCCAAGAAAAGCATGGGTAAATTTTACCACGACGGCCGCAGCATCCCTTCCATGTCACACGTAGTAGACGAAGCAAATAATTCTCATTCGCATCAAGAGCACCGACAACACTAATCTAAAACTAACATCTTAATTACGCTAAATTTCATGCCCGCTCAATGGAACGATAAAGCGATCCACCAACGGGAGGCGAAAGTGTCAGAAGAAGAAGAGAAATGTATAGAAAAGGAGAACATTTCCACCCTCCCTCTCCTATGTTCAAGTTAGCGGCAGCACGGAAAACACAAACATGACATTGGTATCTAGGAGAAAATAATTAGTGCGCTCATCAGTGTAATTCCCTCTAATAATGCCCCTGGAGCTGACATATAACTCACGGCACTCAGCTTTAATGAATAGATGTACTGCTTGTTTGCTAAAAAGGTTTTTAGCAGAAAATCGATAATGTTACTTCAGCATTCGTGATTGCAAATGCAATTACCGCCGCCGTGATTAGCTATAGTCTTATCATTGTTGTCATGATTATTATTATTATTTTATAAAACGGAGCCTTCCATAGAGGGACGGACTAATCATCCCGCCGTATAATAACACTTAGCTCCCTTTATCATGGCTGCTTCTCGTGTGCCAATTAACTCATTAACCCTTTAGGATATTACCCGCCATGAAAAAAACTATTTTTTTTTTTTACACCCTGTAGAACGTTATCCTGCGGCTTTAAGCCAAAAGGGAATTAAAGGTAAAGTATCAGCGAACATGACAGACGTTTGATACCCTGCCCTCAATATTTTCTGCTATATTGCAAATAATAGAATACATTGAATTTAGTTTAGATAATCTCCATTATGTGTTTTGTTTTCGATCGGCAGGAAGATATTGCTTTTAATAACTATGTGTTGGAAGGATTCTCCGCTGATAATGCGCCTTTATGAATGAAGGAATAAAGAACAGAAGGCAAAAAAAATACAATCGTAGTCTTTTTATTATGGCAATATTTCCAGAGATAAATGTGGCTTTGCATATTATTTTCCCAAGGAGGGACCTCTAGTGGTTGAATCTTCGGCTGTTCCTCACTCGCAACCCAATATGATGAAAGGATATGTTATATATCATGTCTGAGAGATATGTGTAGGCTATATATGAAGAATCAATGGGTAGAAATATATTTCTTCACCTCCTGACAATGGTCCAATTCAAGGCACTACTTTCTTCAACCATGGCTTATAACAGGGGGCAAAGGGTTGCATTAAACTGGACAGAAAATGGAGATAAGACTTGGGGCTTAATCCTTTGCAATCCAATTTTGGATTCAGGGTTTCCTAGGGGGCTTTCTCTTTCTGCTATTATACAATTGTGCCATCTGCTGGCTAGAGCCAGTACTGTGGTATGGGACATGCTGGAGAGGCCCCTGACAACAGAGCGGCCAGTAATATACAGTAAGAATACCCTGCTGGATGTCTTCCGACATCGCAGCTGTACAGCCTTCCATCAGAATGTCGTCAGACAGTGGATTGGAAAGGGTTAAAGGAGTATTCCCATCTGAGACTTTCATGGCATATCCACAGGCTATGCCAAGAAATTCTGATACTTGCAGGTCTCACCTCTCTTAGGTCCTGGACTCCAGTACCCCCAGGTCAGCTGAGTGTGATGGTTGGAATGGTCGGGATATACAACCCCAATTCCAAAATAGTTGGGCTGCTGTGTAAAGTGTAAATCAATGTTTAGAAAAAAAGGATGCAAGGATTTGGAAATCTCATATGAGCACATTTTATTTACAATAGGACATAGAACACACATCAGGAGGTGAAAGTTAGATATTTTTCTGTTTCGTTCTAAAAAATAACCCATTTAGAAATCGATGGCAGCAACACATCTCAAAAAAGTTGGGACAGGGGTAACAAAAGGCTGGAAAAGTAAGTGGTACTAATGAGAAACAGCTGGAGGGTCAATTTTCTACTAAGTCACATGATTGTGTATAAAAAGAGCATGTTAGAGAGGCAGAGTATCTCAGAAGAAAAGATGATCAGAGGTTCATCAATCTGTGAAAAACTGCATCTAGAAATTGTAGAATGTTCCTCAACGTAAAATTGCGAAGACTTTGAATATCCCACCATCTACAGTACATAATAAGGGACAAGGCGGACGGTCAATATTGGATGCTTGAGATCTACGGGCCCGCAGGCGTCACTGCATTAAAAACAGTCGTGATTCTGTAATACAAATCACTGCATGGGCTCAGGAATACTCCCAGAAATCACTGTGAACACAGGTCACCGTGCAATCCACAAATGCAAGTTAACGCTGTATCACGCAAAGAAGAAGTCATATATCAACACAATCCAGAAACGCCGGCATCTTCTCTGGGCCAAAGCTAATTTAACCCCTTAAGGACACGGCCTATTTTGGGCTTAAGGACGCAACGATTTTTGGCGGATTTTAATCTCTGTTTTTCAAAAGCCATAACCTTTTTATTTTTCTGTCGACCCGGCCATATAAGAGCTTGTTTTTTGAGTGGCGAACTGCAGTTTTTATCGGGGCCATTTTTGGGTACATCGACTATATTGTAAAACTTTTATTATTTGTTTTATGATCGCAGGGAGCGTTAATCGTGCAGCATAAATGACTCAATACATTTTTTTCTGCGGGTCGGTACAGTTACAATGATACCAAAATTCTTATATTTTTTTTAGATTTTTCCACTTTTCTGCAATAAAAAACCTTTTTTTGGAAATCTTTTTTTTTTCTAAATCGCTGCATTCGAAGTGTTATAGCTTTTTTATTTTTCCATGTACGGAGCTGTGTGAGGGTTTATTTTTTGCAAAACGAGCTGTAGTTTTTATTGATACCATTTTGGGGCACATACGGCTTTTTTGATTACTTTTATTGCGTTTTTTGGGAGGCTTTTTGCCATGCAGGATAAAAAGTATGTTCAACTTATTGTACATGTCGTTACGGATACAATGATACCAAATATGTGTGATTTTTTTTTTTCATGCCAATATGAGAAAAAGCCTCCCAAAAGTTTTTTTTATTTTTTTTTTAACATTTTTATTTTTTGTACATTTTTTTGATATTTTTTTTACACCATTTGTGTCCCTCTGGGGGACTTACACCATAGCACCGATGATCGCTATGATAAGGCATTGCAGGACTTCTCTCCTGCAATGCCTTATCGCTTATTACAGCAATCGTAGGCAATGGTAATACAGGACGCCTGTAGAGGGCGTCCTGTTCCCATAACAACCAGCCGGCTCCCGCTGCTGTATAGCACCAGATCTCTTATGATTTTGCGCTATCCACATTACGTAAGGGTATGTCCAGTTGTGGGAAGTACCCCGCTGCCATGATGTACCCTTATGTCATATGGAGGGAAGGGGTTAAAATGGACTGAGGCAAAATGGAAAACTCTTCTGTGGTCAGATGAATTATTTTTTGCAATCACAGATGCTGTGTCCTGTGGACTCCAGAGGACAGGGACCATCCGGCTTGTTATCAGGGCGCAGTTCAAAAGTTGGCATCTCTGATGGTCTGGGGTTGCATTAGTGCTTCTGGTATGGGCAGCTTACACACTGCCAATGATGAGCAGTATATAGAGGTTTTAGACAATGCCTTGGGAAGGTCTTGGATATTTCAGTAAGACAATGCTGAAACACATACTGTGTCCATCACAACAGCATGGCTTTGCAGATGAAGAGTCCGGGTGCTGAACCGGCCGCCTGCAGTGCAGACCTTTCACCATTAGAAAACATTTGGCGCATTATGAAACAAAAAATCCGGCAAATACGACCCAGAACTGTTGAGCAGCTAGAATCCAACATCAGACAAGAAAAGGGCAACATTCATCTGCCATAAACTCCAGCGATTGGTCTCCGCACTCCCCAGAGGTTTACAGACTATTGTAAACAGAAGAGAGGATGCTACACAATGGTAGACACGGCCCTGCCCCAACTTTTTCGAGATGTGTTACTGCCATCAATTTCTAAATGAGTTCATTGAAGTTGCACATAAAATTCCAAATTGGCTTAGCTCGTTGCTTCAGTAACTCTCATAAACATCAATGGGAGTTACGGCAGCACTGCTTTACAGTGAGCTATGGTATTTCTGTAATTGGTAGCTGTGGAAACAGCATAGCTTGCTGTCATTCACTTCTATGGGAGTCACAGAAACAACGTAGTGAAGCCATGTGGTTGTCTTCGTAGGTCACAACCAGCAACTCTACCAGTACATCAGCATGGTGAGGGCAATGAGGGCCAACGTGAGAGTTAGATATCCTGTGGACATGCGATAAAAGTCTCAGATGGGAATACCCCATTGAGCATAAGGTTGTATTATGGATCAATCTTGTACTTCCTTAATTTGGCACCTATTTTTTGCGCAATCTTACTCCACTCACTTAAGAGGTACTGAGCTGCACTTTGGCCACTTGATGGATGAACATGACATCACATGCCTTGTCACCAGTCTGGCTCTAATCCTTCTGTGTGATGTGAAATAGAGGGGTAATGGAAGTTTCATGCGATAATAGTGGCACGGGTGGCCAGGGAACCAAAGCGACAGTCACTGTCTTACCCAGGCCGTAACCCCTTCTCTCTACCACAATTGTTTGTTCACACTGGCTTTCTTTATTTATAGACAATGGCATTCAAGCACTGTGGAAAAAAAAAAGCTTAGGGGCCCAGTCGCAATTGCGACCAATTGAAAGCCCTGAGAAAGTGTTTGGTATCTCCGGCAGTCCCATTCTAATGAATGGAGAGGCAGTGCACATACTCAACCTCTGCTCCATTCATGCATGGATATTTGGGACCCCCACTCTTGAGTTTGGTGGGGTCAGAGCAGTTGAACATCCAGCAATCAGAAAGTTGCCCTCTATTCTGTGGACAGGGGGATTGTTACATCCATGCAGTGCACTAAAGCGGGAAGCCTCGATACGGATGCAAGATGGTGCCCTAATAAAACCGCAACAACTTTCATCATCTTGTATAGACTAATTGCACCACTCCAGGTAAAGATTGAAGGACCCCTGTCCCTTACTAATCAGGGAAAGTGGGGAACCCCTGCCTAAAAGAGTGGTGATTGTCCCGATAAGGACAGCCCTACTGTCTTCATCTGGGATCTGGCTAACCCTGATTAGGAACCTGGATATATGCACAAAACACATAGGACACCACACAGTTCACACACACAGAACACAACAGTTCACACCTCATGTCTGGCCACCTGCACAGACATACTAAACAAGTCGCTGTTCACACAAACACACAAGGTCATGCACATCACACAGAACAGGACTGCACATAGAGCACATGTCTAGCCACCTGCACAGACATACTAAACACGTCGCTGTTCACACCAACACACAAGGTTATGCATACCACATTGAACAGGAATCCCATCCAGAACTCACATGCATAAAGGTAGCAAACTATAGCTAGTCCAAGTGTCCTCACACCAAGGGGATAGAGAGTCAGCCACCATGCTGACGTACAGGGAATAGTGTCAGGCATCACCCATCTGACACACACATAAGACATCAGACCTCTGCAGGCCACACCTGTAAAGGGATAGGGAGAAACCTGCGGGTGTATGAACCTGTGCGGTGACCGTACCACACACTACTCAATGCACACACCCCAGAACACAAGGAGGGGAGGAACAGCAGGTCTCCAGACCATCCTCAGGGAAGGTGAGAGAGGCACTACAGACAAGCATGTATAACACCAGCTCTGAGTGGGTTTACAACAGAGTAAAGCACTAAATGACCAGCATCCACTACCAAGAGATGCTCATATTTATGTGCAGCAGACCAGAGGGCATTGGCTGGAGAAACACCACACCCAGCCAGCTTCAAACCTCACCTTTGAAGCTGTGCTCATGGACACCTGTAGAAACACAGGTCCCAGACGCACAATCTAACAGGAATAGCTTTCAATGTTAGCACAACTCCTTTAAAGTACATTCTGGGTTCAGGAATAAATGTTGGACATAAAAATTACATAATGATTAAAGCTGAAGTTTCCCTTTAAATTTCTATATAATATAGTTGAGGTAGAACCTATTTTAGGCCAGTTTCAGATGAGCACATTGTACATATGTGTAATGCAGCCAACCTTAGCTATGTGTGACCCATGTGGTTGCACAGGGCACTGGCCACCAGTTTGTAAGGAGGGCACCATGTGGATGTAGGCTGGGGGCAATCGCTCCCCCATAGGTCTACCTGGCTAGATTATCTTACTCTTCCATCAAGTAACAGCATCTTGTGGAGGTACATGAATCCTCCTCCTCCTGGCTATGTCTCCTCCCCTCTGATATTCAGACACTCCGCTGTCAACCCACAGTTGCTTAATTTTGCTGCTGTATTCATGTTTTAAGCTTGGTTCTGGTAATATATCTATGTACTGAGGTTGGTTTGTTCTGTATTTATGTTATGAGCCTGGTTCTGGTACTGTATGTATGTTATGAGCTTGGTTCTGGTGCTGTATTTATGTTATCAGCCTGGTTCTGGTGCTGTATGTATGTTATGGGCTTGGTTCTGGTGCTGTATTTATGTTATGAGCTTGGTTCTGGTGCTGTATTTATGTTATGAGCCTGGTTCTGGTACTGTATGTATGTTATGAGCCTGGTTCTGGTACTGTATGTATGTTATGAGCTTGGTTCTGGTGCTATATCAATGTTATGAGCCTGGTTCTGGTACTGTATGTATGTTATGAGCTTGGTTCTGGTGCTGTATTTATGTTATGAGCCTGGTTCTGGTACTGTATGTATGTTATGAGCTTGGTTCTGGTGCTGTATTTATGTTATGAGCCTGGTTCTGGTACTGTATGTATGTTATGAGCTTGGTTCTGGTGCTGTATTTATATTATGAGCTTGTTTGTGATAAAGTATTTATTTACTGAGTGGTTCTGATTGGTATGCTACTTTATTGCTGTTCTCTGCACAGGCAGTGCTATATCTATATATACAAATATATATATATATATATATTTTTTATTATGAAATGGGGAGGGTGGGGGTAATTCAATGTGCTATTGACTCTAAGGCCGTCACTATGTCCAGTCTACAAAGTCCTATTTTCTTACTGTTCTATAAACAAAGCCAGAACAAAATTAAGATTTGTAAGGCGGTATATGGTGGTCTAAATAGAAAATGGATCCCATAATTACCCCAGCAATGATTTCTCTGTGCTCGAGTGCACAACCAATGATTTAAGAGCATTGTGCTGTTAGCTCTGTATATGGATAATTACAGACTTGCTGCTATTATTGTAAAGTAGCCTGGTCATAGCCACAGGAGCTAACACTCTAAAGCTGCTTTTGTAGTTGAAACACTTAAGAGCACCTCAGTGTGAATTAGCGGGCTAGCTTCTTTTGATGTTGGTGTTAGCGGTGCTCCTATTTCTCAGATATGATGTGCTTAAAGGTTTCACTATTGATGGAGAAACACTGCAAAGGCCTTTATCGCTCGCTCGCAACCATTCTCTCCCAGAAATAAATGGCTTCACTGAAAAGCATGTTTGGACTATGGGCTGCAATTTCCCAGTTAAGCACCCTATAACAGGATACTCAAGAAATACCTTGTGACTCGGTCTCTTTTGTAGGAGCTTTGCCCCTTCAGTTACAGGATAATGTATATCAAGACCTGTCCAAAATGACTAAACGTAGTGCCATTCAAGAGCATTCAGATCTATAGGATTAAGGGCTTGCTGGGATCTTAAGACCTCAAGAGCTTGTTGTGACCTATAGACCCACAAGAGATTAGAAACCATACAGTATCTATGGGGACTATATATTTAAAGGATTGGTTAGGAAGAATGAAGTCCATACTGGATTATTCGACTAGTAACACAAATAGTAAAACAATTCTGGTCAGAATCGGAAGCCATGGCCAGACTTAGTTATGTGTGACCCGTACGGTCAAACAGGGCATCGGCCACCAACTTGGGGGGCACCAGATGAATTTAGGCGATCACCCCTTAGGTTTGACTAGACACATGATCTTCTTTCTCAATGCGGCAACATCTTGTAAAGCTTCATGAATTATTATCCTCCTGGCTCAGCCTCCTTCCCCTGACATGTTAAGATGCTGCTGTAAGTCCATTGATGCCCCTGCAACACAAATCTCTTCGTTCTGCTACTGTATTGATGTTATAAGCTTGGTTCTGGTACTGAAGCTATGTTCTGCGCTTGGTTTGTGCTGTATTTATGTTATGAGATTAGTTCTAGTACTGTACTTATGTTATACGTTTGGTCCTGGAGCTGTATTTATGTTACGAGTTTGATTCTGGTGCTGTATGTTTGTTATGAGTTTGGTTTTGGTGCTGCATTTATATTATGAGTTTGATTCTGGTGCTGTATGTATGTTATGTGTTTGGTTTTGGTGCTGTACTTATGTTATGAGATTGATTCTGGTGCTGTATGTATGTTATGTGTTTGGTTTTGGTGCTGCATTTATATTATGAGTTTGATTCTGGTGCTGTATGTATGTTATGAGTTTGGTTTTGGTGCTGTACTTATGTTATGAGTTTGGCTCTGGTGCTGCATTTATATTATGAGTTTGGTTTTGGTGCTTTTATTTAGGTTAGGTCCGGCATGTCAGTGAAGCATATTCCACACGTGGGTCGTGCAAGCGCAGTATTCTGTATTAATCTGCCATAGACAGCCATGTTGCTGCTCACGTGACTTGCCCGAAATACATGCGCACGACTTACACGAAATACGTGTGCAAGCAAAATCATAGCATGTCCTATCTTGATGCGTATTACACAAGTGTACATGCCAAGATAGTACATGGCAATGAGCGGCATGCAGCCAGTACACAGTATCATTGAGTACTGACTGCATGCAATGTGCTCATAGCTCGCAGCCTGCATGCTTGTGTGAGCCCAATCTTATGAGTTTGGTTCTGGTGCTGTATTTATGTTATGAGGTTGGTCCTGGTGCTGGATTAATGTACTGAGCTTGGTTATGGTTAGAGATGAGTGAGTATACTCGCTAAGGCACATTACTCGAGCGAGTAGTGCCTTAGCCGAGTATCTCCCCGCTCGTCTCCAAAGATTCGGGGGCTGACGTGGGGCAAGGAGCGGTGGGGGAGAGCGGGGAGGAACGGAGGGGAGATCTCTCTCTCCCTCTCTCCCCCCTGCTCCCCCCCGCTCCCCGCCGCAACTCACCTGTCACCTGCGCCGGCCCCCGAATCTTTAGAGACGAGCGGGGAGATACTCGGCTAAGGCACTACTCGCACGAGTAATGTGCCTTAGCGAGTATACTTGCTTATCTCTAGTTATGGTGGATTATTTAGTCACTGAGCTGTTCTGGTATGGGTATGCTGCTTTCTGCAAAAAACAGAATGCAAGGGAGACTGCCTATCAGTGTAAAATGTATAGTGGTTTTATAAGTATAGTTCAATTGTTTTTTTAATACAGGCAGCCCTATTGAAATGGGATTGTTCGGTAACTGGACAACCCCATTAATGTCAGCACTGCATATAGTGGGATCAAAAAAGTGATTTCTTTTCGGATTACATTCTTAAATGTGCCATAAATGTGACTCCTAACAAGGGGTCTACGCACATGAAATTCATTCTTTATTCAAGAAATTTGTATTTTCTGTCTGGTTCCCTGTGAGAATTGATCAGAATGTACATTCTATATAGTAAAACAAGGTCTGCCTAGAGCAGGGGTCCCCAACTCCAGTCCTCAGGGACCACCAACAGGTCATGTTTTCAGGATCGCCTATAGTAAGAACACCTGTGGTAATATCTGAGGCACCGACTATAATTACATCACCTGTGCAATACTGAGGGAATCCTGAAAACATGACCTGTTGGCGGTCCCTGAGGACTGGAGTTGGGGAACACTGGCCTAGAGCATATGCTGAAAATGGCAGCTCCAACCTTCAAGCCCTTCTGTACGCAAGTCTGCATATTGGCTAAAACATCTACTAATGTAACACTGGTAATGGCGGCAGCCTCCCACATATTGGATCATTGAGGGTGTCAACTGTTTGCAGCTAATTGCTGTATACATGGCCGTTTAGTAAACCCAACTAGAAAAAAAAAAGTTGGCGTCAAGTTTGGTGATTTCCAAAAATTCGCTGGTCGCTGAAATAACTTTCAACTTATCTCATGCTTGTGTTATATGCTCAGCAAGATAAGCCATCTTGTTGAAAAACCAACAATTTCAGTTTTCTCAAATTTGTGTCTACAGGATTTTGTTGGTGACTTCCTTCATCCTACTTATCCCGAAATGTTTTTAGACATTGTTGAAATGAACCCGTTTTTCAGGAGTCATGAGCAATAAACACGGGCTACTCAATCGTGTATATGTTTGTGGCACACTGATTCAAACTCCTATTTGGTGGTGGTGTCTCAATATCCCAGGTATAGTCCACTTTGTTGTTAGGTGTGATGGTTGAATGACGAAGGGGGAGATTTATGGAACTGTCTAAAAGAATAAACTGTCGTCATTGGCCATAGCCATCTATCCAGCTTTAGTTCCTCATTGTCCTCTGTAGAAATAAAAGCTACCTGTGATTGGTTGCTTTGAACAACAATGGTAGTTTTTCTTTGAGTTTTCATAAATCTGCTCCATAATCTTCATCTAGGTCAATTTTTATAGGGAAACAGACAAAAATGTGAAAGATTATTGAGGAATGTTTGGGTTTCCTAGCGGGAAAATCACCATCTATAAGTTCTTGGGATTTCCGTCTAGGAGGCCAACAGACATTTCATTCCTTTCTTTAGGGGCAGACTGACTATTACGGCAGTAACTAAGGACCGGTGGCCAGATGTTAAATGTTTGGCCTATAAATAATGAAGTTAAGGTTCTAAGTGCTCCTCAAATGTATTATATTAACCTCAATCAAGTCTATAATGGGTATAATGGTTGGTAAGGACCTCACCTGGGGACCCTGATCACCTGTAAGGGGATTTCCCACAATAATGAGTGCTGGTCAATAATGAGTTTATTGGCACTTGTTTAGTTATATTTATATGGAGAAATCAGCAGTACAGTACTGTATGTTTCTGAAAGACCTTTAGTGTGATGGTTCCGGCACATACAGTTTCATTATTGTCAGCCACACATCCCTATATACACAGAACAATGAGTTGTATGCGGATTGCCATGAGGAATATGACACAGAGAGGTAGTTTACTAACACTTCTAGCTTTATTTTTTCTTAACGAGGAGAATACTTTAATTAGAGAAAATATTAAGATACCTCAAGGTTTTTTTTCTCTGACTTTAAATATCAAGCATTATTGGGAAATCAGGAAAGGCAGGTTGCTTTACTCAAATATAACCCCCTAACAATGAAACTTTATACCCATTTACTTTATAATCCACCAATGTCTTTGATATCACCAATTGATAGTTAAATTCAGAGAGAATGTCCTTTAGCAATGAACCTAGTCATTATTATCTACCAGTACTCTTGGTACAGTAGGTTTCAAACTCCCTCTAAAGCAGTCTCTATTATACGTGTTGTGGCATGGCAGCTGGAATCAGGAAGTGGAACCAGGGTGGCGTCTTTACATCTGTCTGGTCTTTTTGACTGCACCTTCAGTGCTGTTGAATGCCTCTTTCTTGTCACTGCAGAAGGTCCTTTAGGTATTGTATGTGGGAAATCCCTCTGGGTCTCCTGACTTTGTAGAACTTCCTTTGGATGTTTGTTGGGAATCCCTCAATGATTTATGTTCCTCTTCCCTGTTTTAATATCTCCTGTGGTGTGTGGACTAATTGGTCGACATGGGGGTGTTTCCCATAGACAGCCAATCAGTAATAAGGAATGCGTATTTATTATGGTTCTGCCCTCACATGGGTGCTGGTTATTCTTCTGTGTGCATGCATGCTGTGCGGAACTTTTGTATATTTATCCAATGTCATACTTGTTTGGCATGTGTCGGATCATTTTCCCCTAAGGCCTCTCTGTTTGTACCACCTGTCCAAATGGTTGTCGAATGCCTGTCTTGTTTGTTCCACCCGTCTGTTAGTGGGCAGACTTCTGAGTCAAATTGTGTTTGTTTCCTCCATCCATTGGGGTTAATCACCTGAATTCCCTCTGTCCAAATGGTTGTCGGATGTCTGAGACTTGTTTGTTTCACTCATCAAATGGTGGTCAAACATCTGAGTTATGTCCAGTCTGTTCCCCTTCATCCATTGGTGAGCGAATGCCTGAGTCCCCTTCATCCATTGGTGAACACATGCTTGAATCCTTTTGGTATGATTGTTGGATGCCTGTACTATACTTTGTCCTGTTTGTGGTGTTTGATATGGTGTGTGGACTCCTGTCAGATACGTGCCTTTTCCTAGCCCTCTTAGCATCACCATCTGCTATATATCCTTCCCTATTCTGCATCTAAGGATAAGCTAGGTCCCCTAGGTCAAGACATGAGGCTGTCCTTATCAGGACGGTCACCTTGCTTTTAGGCAGGATCCTCCAAGCCAAAGTTGGTTAGTGAGAGTGTTCCCTCTTCTATATTTTGTTTCCCTTGATTTAGTGCTAAAATATGTGTATATGTTGGTCCGTCGCGGACATTATGCTTTGTTGGTGTGACGTTTGGTGAGGTCTATGGAGGGCATTGTAGTTGTGTCCTGCATGAATGTAACAATAGTTGACCTAATATCCTAATAGTAAAGTCTTATATGAATCCATTACCTGTAACCTTATACAGAACAATGTTCTACTGTTCATTTAAAGCAAATAGGAGATTGGTTTCAAGTCAATTTCACCCTCAAATCCTTATATGGGATGGATTCAAACAATTAGATTCTTAAGCAAATCAGCTATATTCTCCTTCGAAATTCATTATGATTTTGAAAACTGATCATAAGAGAAGAAACTGAATCTTTAGCTATTCTGCAATGCAATATATAATCTTTGGGTGGAGATTGGCACCGGTGTCTAACAGGCAATAATGTATTCACTCTCCTTATGTAGATAATGACTTGAGATCAAATGCATTCAAATGCTGGTTGCTTGTACAAACACAGAGTTGGATGTGTTTTCAGCAGTTCCTCAGCTGTGAAATCCTATTTTAGATGGTATTGACCGCTACGGGCAACACTTTTTGGCTTTCGCCACTTTACACCTTTCAGGCCGCACGCAGTCCCTCCTTTCTCAGCTGTTGTACTGAGCAGTTTGCGTCAGCTGCGGACCTCTTATATCCCCACATAACAGACCAGTGGTGATACAGGGGTGCACAACTCGCTGAATGAATGCTGCTGTGAACTGGATGCCCATTTACTCAGATTCCTGTTCACCTATTGCAATACTCCTCTATTACTGATTTTACAAATGGAAATCACATGTTACAAATAAACAATCATACATATATACAGTACATTGTCACAAAAGGGAGAGGAACCCCAAAATATTGGTTGTCATTACACTGTTGACAGCAGATGATTTTTGGTGCTGCAGAAAAAATGCATTTGCTGCAGCCAGGGTCAGACCTTTGGCTGGGGAAGACGGCGGGGATGCAAGATAATGCAAGGTCTCCTCCCGATACCTCTGAAAACACAGCCCCGCCCGGATGAATGTAGGGGATAAAATTAGCAACTGTGCTATGGAACTCTCCGTACTTATCTGTTCACGTGACGGCAGTGCCTCTTCTGAGTGATAGATCACCTGAGTTGAAAAAATGAGTCCACAGTCAAAGATGTAGTTTCAAACCGGAGGCACACGGTTTTCTTTTGCTCACAATTTCCAACTTTGATTTTCCAAGAACAACTTACGACAGACTGTCTTAGGTGCAATACTTTGGTAATTAGGAGTCACTCTTTTCCTGTAGTACAGTCCTCATCAGTCTCAGTTATCTGATGGTAGAACGCTTGAGAAAACACTCCAGACATGGAAGGGAAACACTTGTTCCTCATTCATCACTCGCTACGTCCCTGAACTCACTCCTCAAGTGCCATTCTTACGTAAAACTTGTCCTCTGACCTTCAATAGTGGAGTCAGTCCCTTCTCTCCAACATGTAGTAAAGCAGGGGAATGTGTGATACTATCCGCCAACTCCTTACACAGGATCCTGTCTCTGAGTTCCAGTCCCCAGAGGGGATACTTCCCATAGCAATTGGGAAAAGGCCCAGGGCTCTGCCCAGGCTGGAGTAGCAGAGCCACCTGCTCACATGTCCTCCTCCACTGACTACATCTCTACTCTCTCTCGACACTATTAGCTCCGCCCTCAACCTCTCTAAGGACCAATCATGCCACACAGATCAAGGTAGGGGAGACGGACACACCGACACCACCAAGAATGGTGACACCAACAAGGACACAGTACGTAAACCAACATACACACAACGGCACAAAGACAATCCAACTGGGGTAGAGAACTACCAACTGGAGGTACCCTAACTTTGGGCCACCACACAATCACCCAACAAACATGTGTTTGCTCATCTGTTGTCTGGTCACCAATAGCTTCATATGGGGCAACAATTGGGTGAACAAACATTTTGAGATAAATCTATTCCTAATTATTGCCTCATGTAAAAACGCCTTAGTCTACCCCGTATCTGTCTTAGATAAAGCTAGGCAAAGCACGTCCACTTTTAGTTGCGTTGTGCAGTACATTGTTATCACTGCAGGATGAACTGCAAAAAGGATTTAGGAGGCAGTCCCGGACTAGTATTAACATAGTAACATAGTGTGTAAAGATCAAAAAAATACATATGTCCATCTAGCTCAGCCTATTACCCTCCAATGTTGATCCAGAGGAAGGCGAAAATCCCCAATGGGTTAAAAGCCAATTTTTTTCATTTAAGGGGAAAAAACTCCTTCCCGACTCCAATCTTGCAATCAGAATAATCCCAGGATCACCAACCCTTCTGAAGTAATCAGTGACTATAACGTGTAATATTGTTACACTCCAGAAAGACATCCAGGCCCCTCTTGTACTCTTTTAGTGAGTTTGCCTTCACCATATCCTCAGGCAGAGAGTTCCATGGTCTCACTGCTCTTACAGTAAAGAACCCCCTTCTATGTTGGTGTAGAAAACTTCTTTCCTCCAGACACAGAGGGTGCCCCCTTGCTACAGTCACAGTCCTGGGTATAAAGAGATGATGGCAGAGATCTCTGTATTGTCCCCTGATATAGTTATGCATAGTTATTAGGTCACCCCTCAGCTGTCTTTTTTCTAAACTAAATACCTCAATTTTGATGACCTCTCTGGGTATTGTAGTCCGCCCATTCCATTTATTACTTTAGTTGCTCACCTTTGTACCCGCTCAAGCTCTGATATGTTCTTTAGTACCGGTGCCCGAAACTGTCCACAAAAGACCCTAGACCTCTTTTGATGTCCCCATGACCTGATTTGTCTTGGCAGCAGCTGACTGACACTGGTCACTGCAGTTAAGCTTCCAGTTAACTAAAATCCCCAAGTCCTTTTCCCTCTCAGTGTTTCCCAGTGGTTTCCCAATGGTGACATGCAGGGGCGTACCTAAAGGCTTAGGGACCCGGGTGCAAAAGTTCAGCTCGGGCCCCCCCTTTTTCCCCCTCGCCCTGTACCTGTGCCTGAGATCCGTGCGTCTTGCTGCCGATAGGGATGCATTAGCATCAGTAGGGCAGCTAAAAGCATGTAGATGGGATTCCTTCCCGAAGTGCGGGTCACACGCACAGGAAGAAATCGCAGCAAGCTCCATTTTCCTGCGGATCTGCCACATGGACGGCTCCTGCGGCTTCCCTTGAAGCCTATGGAAGCCATTTGTATCTGCGGCACAGCCGCAGCTGTTTCAGTGCTGTGCCGTGGATATGCGGGAGAACAGGAGATTTTTAAAAATATTGGTGCGCATGCACGCGGCACGCTGCCGAGCACGTCCGCCGACCGGAAGAAAGAAGATCCGGCCAGCACAGAGGGGAGCCCCCCTATATAGATAGATAGATAGATAGATAGATGTGGGATAGGATAGATAGATAGAGAGACAGACAGACACAGAGAAAGACATACAGACAGGCAGACAAGCAGATGGATAGATAGATACATACCCCGGTGCCAGGACTACTTCTTTGGTGAGGAGAGCAGCTGTATCAGCAGGACGGAAGCAGCAGGGAGATGACCTCATCATCCCTGGTCCACTGGATGCCGTGCTGTGCTGGTGAGTCTCTGTCCTCTCTGCTCCTTCCCCCCCCCTCTTCCCTTGTCGTCTTTCCAACTTACTTCCTCCTCCCTTCTCCTACTGTCCTCTCTGGCTCCTGCTGTCGGCGGGACCGCACTAAGCACGCGGCCGCCCACAGTGCAGGGGGAAGTGAAAGTATATGGTGGAGGGTGGACTCTGGGCCTCCTCAAGCGCAGGGGCCGGGTCGCCGCTGCGACCCCAGCAACCCCTGCCAGTACGCCTATGGTGATATGCATTTCCTCTGTCCAGGTGCAGAACCTTACTCAAATCAGTAGTAAACCTCATTTGCCTTTTCTCCCCACGCATCCAATGTATCCAGATCCATTTGCAACCATATTCACTCATCTCTTATTATTTCACTTTTCGTTTTGAATCATCTGCAAATGTTGATATTTTACTGTGCAATCTCTCCACAACATCCTTAATAAATATTTAAAAAAAGAATAGTGCCCAATGCTGCCCCCTGTGGTACTCCACTAGTAACGGTGTCCCCACTAGTAATGGTGACCCAGGCAGAGTATGTACCATTTATAACCACCCTGTGCTTTTTGTATTACTGAGCCGGTTACTCACCCACTTACACACATTCTCACCCAGACCAAGCGTTCTCATATTATATACCAACCTTTTATACGGCACAGTATCAAATGCTTTGGAAAAGTCCAGATACACAAGATCCAGTGACTCTCCCCGATCCAGTCTAAAACGTACCTCCTCATAGAATTTGATCAGGTGGGTTTGACAGGAGTGATCTCTCGTAAACCCATGCTGATATGGAGTTATACAGCCATTTTCCTTGAGGTCCTCCAGGGTAGCATCTCTTAGAAACCCTTCAAACATTTTAACCACAATAGAAGTAAAACGCTTTTTTAAAAAAAATATTGGCACCACATTAACTGCACCAATCCAATGGAACAGACCCTGTCACTATAGAGTCCTTAAATATTAGAAACAATTCCCTTAATTCCCTTAAAACCCAGGGTTGTATTTCATCAGGACCCGGCGATTTGTCTACTGTAATCTAAACATATAAGGTGGCTCTACACCGCTCCCTGGGTTAGATTGGTGACATTTAATGGCAAGCTTATAGTTTCGAAAAACAACACTAGGCTGTTCATGGGTTGTGTTTGCTATTACACTCAAGTAAAAGGTGCCAAACTCTTTGTTATTGGTGCAGTAGGTTAAAATGTCAGCCCAGGACCCCCGGAGGATCCTTTGATGTTCTGACAGGCCAGTTCAACCCTGCTAACAACCCATGTGTAAGCTCTAAATGGCAGCCATATATCATCCCCAAACAGATATCACTAAGAAGTGGCTTGATAAAATCTGAATAATTTGACCAAGTTATTTATATTTTCTGGTAATTTTTTACTTTAAGGGCAAATGTGCTTTAAATATGATGAAGTACTTAATTCAACCTTCAAATTGTCTTATTGCATACAAGTGAAAGTAATGAGGTGTACACTTCCATCACCTACCCTGCTCTACATGCTCTTATTATATAGTGTGTGATCCATCTATCAGAAGGTCAGGCTACCTGCAGTTTCCGGTTATGGTTCCCCAGTTGGTCTTCCATACGTGGCATAAAATCAATCTCCTTTGGCTTAGTGCAGATACGTGGGTCCCATGTATGACATAGGAGCTGTCCGTGGTACTAACTAAACCAGTAAAATAACACTAGGATTCTAGCTGGTCAGTGACTCAATCCATCCTTTATTTAGAATCCTAATCAGATGGAGGGGAGTAGATTGCAGAGGATTTTATGAGGATGTAATAGATCTTGGTTTTAGCCACCCACATAACAACAGACTAATCTAATATTATTTAAGGCTATTAGTGCCTACTGCAGCACAAGTGGCATTAGGCTGCTGGAGGAGGCCTGGGCGCTGACGTTCTTCTGCAGACATGCGTGATTATGGCCTGCTGTAACAAATGCTTGTTGTATTATGAAGTGCTCAAAGCCCTCAAGACAGATTGCTTTTATTAATGGGAATTTTCTCTTCATTAGTTTTTAAAAGGCACAAATGAAATTATATAGATAGAAAAATAGATAGATGTATGGAAGTAAAGAAGGAAGGAAGGGAAGAAAGGGAAGACTGGAAGAAAGGAAAGGGAAGGAAGGGATTATATAAAGGAAGAAAAAAAAGAAGGGAAGAGAATGAAAGGAAGGAAGAATCAGGAAGGAGGGAAAGGAAAAGAAGGGAGTATAGAAAAAAAAGGAAAGGAAAAAGGAAAGGAAATAAGGTAAGACAGGAAGTAAGGAAAGAAAGGGAAGGGAGAGAGGAAGGCAAGGTGCAGGAAAGGAAGGGAAGAAGGAAGGAAGGAAGAGAATATAGTAAAGAAGTGAAACAGCGGAAGAATGGAAAGAAGGAAAGGAAAAGTTATAGGAAGGTAAGGCAGGATGGAAGGGAAGGACAGGAATATATGAATGAAGGGAAGGAAAGAAGGAATGACTGGAAAAAAGAGAAGGGAGGAAGGAAAGAGAAGAAGGGAAGGAAGGTTGGGAGGGAAGGAAAGAAAGGGAGAAAAGGAAAGAAGCAAGAAAGGAAGGAAGCAAGGAAAGAAAGAAAGACAAAGGAAGGAAGGAAGAAATACAAAGGAAGGAAAGAAAGGAAGGTAGGAGAGGAGAGAAGGTGATCCACAATCCCATACAAAAGAAAAACAAAAGAGTTGCAGCACTCCAAACTATTCAGTGAATAAATTATATTTTGGATCCTTTGGAGTTGACAGATAGATATTCCAAAAACCTCCCAGCCATCTAAGAATATTTTTATGGGCTTTGTTGAATAAAAAAATAGATAGATAGATAGGAGATAGATAGATAGATAGATAGATGTGAGTTAGATAGATAGATAGAGATGAGGTAGATAGATAGATAGATAGATATGATTTAGATAGATAGATAGATAGATATGAGATAGATAGATAGATAGATAGATAGATAGATATGAGATAGATAGATAGATGATAGATATGAGATAGATGGATATGTGATAGATAGATAGATAGATAGATATGAGATAGATAGATAGATATGAGATAGATAGATAGATAGATAGATATGAGATAGATAGATATGAGATAGAGAGATAGATAGATATGAGATAGATAGATAGATAGATAGATAGATAGATAGATAGATAGATATGAGAGAGATAGATAGATATGAGAGAGATAGATAGATAGAAATGAGATAGATAGATAGATAGATAGATAGATAGATATGAGATAGATAGATAGATGGATATGAGATAGATAGATAGATAGATAGGACACTTTTTTCCCACTTGCCTTCTATAATGGTTTCCAGCCCATGGTAAGGCCCTAAGACCCAATTCTATATTTTTTTTAGAAATCCTGCACCATACTGACAAAAGGGCCCCCCTGAGATATTGCACAAATATACAAGCGTCACATAGTACAGCATAGTGGATTGCACCCACTCACCTCCTGTTTTATTGTGTGTTCCTACATTCTTAGCATTGTATGCACAATCTATCTTCCTGATTGTACAGCACAGGAGAACGTTACACACAGAAAAAATAGGACTCAAAACAATTTCATCAGCCGCAGCCGTTCCTGGATGGATTTGAGCTAGAAATAGTGAAAATGCCAATGGCAGCACCTAAAATATTACCCTAAGAAAGCAGCAATGTGATATCAGAGCTATAATAAGAACAATATCAACTAGAAATGATCATTTATTGTAATTTTAAAAGCTCACAATTCCATTTTTGATACATTTACATCCCCATTGGTGCTCCCGCTCCTGTTGTTACTGATAAAGCACCTCCCTACAGCAAACCTCCCCCCGTCAGTGCTTAAACAGCATTCTAATATGGCGACAGTGAGTAAATGGAATGTTTAAAAACAGAAATGCAAAAAATGTTCATGCTTTAAAGTATTTTTTCTTTTCCCACAATCTCCTGCGGCAATTAAACATTTTTCGGCCTAGGACCTGCATAGATAATGTCTTCAGAAGCGTTTCTGCAGCCTGCAGACATATACAACATCAGCATGTGCTTTACTTGATTCTCTCTTTTAGGCCTCATGAATACAAACAGAATTTTGCTACGGAATCCGGAGTGGGTGACCGCCTCCAGATTCCGCAGCAGTAACCCTCCATAGCATGCAACGCAAAAAACATTCTTCATGCAAACAAGCAGAAACCAATTGCGGTCTCCACTTGCGGATGAAAAATTGCAGCATGTTCCATTTTCCTGCGGTTCCCGCACAGATGGCTTCTATTGAAGTAAATGGAAGCTGTCCGACCTGCGGGCGTCTACACGGAATCAGCCGGAAAACCAGGAGATTGAAAAAAAAAATCTGTACTGCGCACATCTGACGGCAAACTGTGCAGACCATTCACAGTACAAAGAAACTGGAAGAAGAGCATCCAAGCCCCATACCTGCTCATCAGCACATGCATGTTCATGGTGTTGAGGAGGGGTAGTATGGAGCGGAGGTCAAGAATGTGCAAATGTATGGAAGATATGGAAATTGCTAAACAAGTGCACTCCTGGTCATATCCATCGCAGAACACCATATTTCCTTGTTGGGTTACAGGCCTAATGACTCAACTAAATTCGGCCAAGTGGGAATCATGTGGTAGTCATGCCCACACACAGTGCACTATCCCCACAAAAGGGCCATATAAGTAATGCCTAGATAGTGGTGACATTTTGCATAGAATGTTCTTCTGATATCTTACTAACCATAGTAGCTCTCACATAATATTGGCAGACACTTATGTTGAGCAAACCAAATAACCCGAACCCTGTTTTGGGCCAAACTTTGCTAAACATTCAATTTGGAGCAAACCCAAACCTCAGATGTGTATCTGCTGTGCCTCAGAACTGATTCTGGGGTCCCTGGTTTTTGCCCTTTCACCCTATCATTTGGGATCTTGTCTTCGCTGCAGGCACCCACAGACCATTTACCCAGGAGTTTTAGTTAAGAGCCAGCAGGCGTACTTTGCTCAGGCTTTCTGAAATTGATGTACTGGAGGGCATAGATAGGGACGTAGACACAGAAAAGAGCTAGAGATCAGGCCAAAAGCCAGGGCAGGCAGCAGACAAGAAAAGCATAGTTAAATAACAAGCCATGGTCATGATTGCAGAGGTTAGGAAAGTTGGGAGGTTCAGTTATGGATCAAATACTAGCAAAGCAGACAGAAACACACTTGCAGCTTCACACAGTGTTGAGACTGATTGCTCACGCACTTGCTGATGGGCAGGGTAACAGTAAATAGTCCAGAACCTGTAAGGATTGGTTGGGGCATGGAAAGCTGAGTACGCATGCTGGTCCTTTAATAGGTGGGCTGGGTGCGCACTTGCACTCTATGGGAACCAGAAAACTGACAGGAGATGTGAAGCCTCCCAAAGACAACATGGGGGAGACAGTGCTGGCCATGACCAGTGTTCTTAATATCTTGTCTCCAGTTGTGAGAATCACCATATATTTACCTTAATGTATTAGCAGCTCTTTTATGAGCTTTCCACTTTTACTGCTTTACATAATATTGCATACATATAAGACAAATAATCAAATCTTAGGAGGGCCCGAGTTTAATACTGAAAACCTTTTACTTTGATACTTTTTACTATTCGAGAGCTGCTTGTTTAGCAGTGACTTAAGTGACAAATCGGTGCCGTCACCACCAACAACCAGTCAGATATTTGCTTTAATTAGCCTGATTATGCTTAGCCAGTCAAATATCTTCAGTTGCCATAGGCTACTGCATATATGCTCGACGTTCTCATACAGAGACCTAAGTGTGGATAATTTGGTGTTTCATTACCTGCGGAACATAATCTTGTATATACATATAAATAAAACAACCACAAGATGATTTGCCTATGTCAGGGCCTGGCTGGGGGGCAAGTACACAGCAATAGCCAATGAGAAGTGACCCATCTCTAACCTGTTTACCTCCACCTTTTGTAACATGAATACAGCACCAAAACTAAGATCATAATATAAAAACAAGACCAGAACTAAGATCATAACATAAATAGAGCACCGAAACAAAACTCATAATATAAATATGGCACCATAACCAAGCTGATAACATAAATGCAGCACTAGAATCAAGCTTACTGCACAGATATAGAAACAGAACTAAAGGCCCATTTACACGCAACAATTATCACTCAAAATTCGCTCAAAAAGCCATCGTTTGAGCCATAATCGTTGTGTGTAAATGCTCCCATCTTTCACTTTTCGGCTGAATGATGATTTTTAGGTAAGCATAAAATCCATTGTTCAGTTGGAGAGAAGATAACACAGATTACATGCTATGTTTGCTGTCCATGGTGCTGTATTCTCTGTATTCGCTGTATTCTGTGTACAATTACTTCACAATGAGCCAGTGCCCCATTCTCAGGATCGGTGGGGTCACAGTAGCTGAACTCCCAGCAATCTGTGGATAGGGGATAATTTACATTCACAGGAATAACCCTTTAGGTTTTGTTGTTACTAGTGGATGATAACAATAATTGGCTACTGCAAACGATCGTCTTTTGATTATTTTTACTGCACAATCTGATTGACAAACAATCTTTTGTCATTCAGATTGTACAGGCATTTACATTGAACAATTATCATTCAGCTATCCAGCAAGAATCTATAATTGTTCAATGTAAAAGAACCCTTAGGCTAGGTGTATATCTGCATCAAAAACTCAATTTGTCCCAGGCTATCATGATGACTTCTCCTGAAGACTGCAGAGTTTGCTGACTTGACATCTTTAGCTAGGTGGAATAAATATATATTTCAGTGACTCACAGATGACATTACTCTCTATTTGGCCCAGACTGCCTTGATGATTTTTCTTGAAGACCGCTAAATTTTCTGCCTAGATATTTTTGGCTAGGGACAAAGCTACAGAGTGCAGAAGAAGCAGTCACATTGGGAGCCCTGGATCCTTAGAGTCCAAAGTCCCCTCTGACACAAAAGTGACACATGGTAGTTTGGGAATCCTGTCACAGATTTTTCACTGGGTCTCAGGAGATTCAGATTATATCTCTTGACTTTGGCTCATTGCTTTTGCATTCTTTCCCCACTTTTGTATAAACAAAACCCCATGATCCCAATGACTGCCATCCTGCTGCTAGCAACAGTATTGTGCCTGCTGCTGTCACCCCATGTGCTTTACGTACAATGCCCAATGCCCCCAAATACTATACTGCCCAAGAAAAGTGCCCAAGGACATGGATACAGATGACAGCAGGGGTGTATCTAACAAATGTTGGATCCCAAAGTAAACTCATCTATTAGCACAAGAATGAGCAAGGGAAGCATCAAACGCCAGACCAAACTCCAAAACCAAACCCGAACCCCAGTTCAGACCACATTATTAATGGAGATCCCAGATCAGACCCCATAATAAATGGAAACCCCAGGTGAGACCTCATGATAAATGCAGACCCCATAGTAAATGCAGACCCCATGTAAGACTTCATAATAAATGCAGACCCCTGGTGAGACCCACTATTTAATGCAGGCATATGATCCCAGTCCACTGAATTCAGACCTCAGACCAAACAAAATAATACTTATCTCTCCTCACTCCTCTTTTATTCTGTGCACCACCTCCACCGCATGGGGTCCAGAATGGAGCAGTGTGAACTTTGAATGCTCTTGATGACGATGGTGCTACTGACATCACACCACTCTGGGTCCTCTTCTGCTCTTGGGACTGTGGTACGTCCTGACACCACCACAAATACATCCTGATGCTGGACGACATTGGAACTCAGTGGAGCAGAAGAGGATTTGGGAGCAAGGAGTGGTAAGCACTAGTATAAGCCATGCTCATCGCTCCCCAGGCCTTCTATAACAACAAGCATTGAGTGTTTCAATCCATTTAAAGCCCTTTTGAGGAATCTAGTCTTCGCTGCAGGGAACCCCTAGTTCATTTCCCTAAAAGGAGACTCAGTGTGGAAGCAGATAACCAAGGTGGTCCAAAAGGCATCAGAGCTTGGTACCAAAGGGATAGGCAAGGATGAAGTCATTATAACAGTCCAAGATCAGGATAGGCATAGTTCATGCCATATGGTAAATCACGAGGTCAGGGCAGGAGTCAATTAGGCAAGATGTAGTCAGAAAACAGACTGAGGTCGGACCAGGTAGAGTCTGGGAAACCTAGATATACAGGAAGGGTTAAAACCAGGTAGCAAGCAGTATACTGGAACATTTTCACATATAACACTAAGAACCTTATTGCTCAGGTACTTGCAGTGAGGGAGGTTGTCGTACATAACCCGAGATAGGCTGGGAACGGGAAATATTGGTGCATGCCCTTTATGAAACAGCCAAATGGATAGACCCAGGGGAATAAGAAGGAGACAGAACATGTAACTGCCAGAGGACATAATATTTTGAAGTAAGTAGAAAACTGCCTAGTTACCCAGCTGTTGTATACACAAGGGAAAGGGGGACTTGTTATTTGTATAGCGCCAACTTATTCCGCAGTGCTGGAATACTCATTTTAGTGACCTCGGAAGGATGAATCAACCTTGAGTTGGCTGCCTGAACCAAGTGAGGATTGAACTTGCAACCTTCAGGTCGTGAGCGAGAGCTTAGGACTTTATACTGCTGCCTTAGCACTCTGTGTTACACAAGGCCCCACACAAGATCTTCCTTGCCATCCACTACCTTCCTTTTTTCACCATATCTGTATATCTTGCAAATATTATCCCACAGTGACACACACTACAAGTAATAAAGGGTAGTCAATTCTATGCTCATGTAGGCACACCCACATAACACTTCTCATGCTCCCTGGGGGCCGGCGCTAAAAGCCTCTTATTTCAGGATTTCCATTGATTTCAATAGATGGCAGAATAAAGTCTGGCGCTCCAGAAATGACTATATGGGTTAGAGGCATCCTACATGCAGACAACTCCTTCCATTGTAGTTTATAGGACTTGTGAACTCATAGGCCGTGCTTTGACATCCATCAAATGATAGAGCCCATGCATTGTCTTCTCCTCCTCTCTGGAGTGCTGATTGGTGGAGAAAGTAACCCCCATTATCCCAATAGATGGAAGTCCTGAAAGTAGAACCTACTTTCCTTTATTATGGCACATGCTTAGGATACACCATAAATGTTTCGAATGGGAATACCCTTGCGGCCCTTGGTTCAGCATGGCAATGTGGCTCTCGGTCCAGAAAATGTTGTGCACCACTGACATAAAGTATACATATAACAAGTCAGCTAAAGAAATCTACATACACTTATTAGGGCGCATATAGGGTTAGATAGGTATACGAAACAGCCAAGCATAAAAACAGAGGATATTTGTTAATATGGTGTCTCACAAAGGACTTTGACAAAGCAGATAACTAGGCGGAAATGCATTAGGCCTCCAAGCTTGGCATTCGTTTTATGTTTGATGATCATTACTCTTTTATATCACAAATCAAACCACAAAGTAACAAAATATATACGTAAAAAAAAGCAAAAGATATCAACAGCCCTCTTCTCCTGTGTGTGAATAGAGAGCGGGGATGAAATATTCATAGGGCAGGCATCTCATTCTCTGCTAAATAGGTCGCTACAACAAGTAGAAGTGAGCTGGCTCCCCTTTTTTCCTACCGGCCCCTTACTACCCTTTCATACCATTCACCGGTAGACCGCCACCCCCCCCCCCCCTTTACTGTTCGTTTGTCTTCTAACTAATGTACCTAGTGAATAGCAAAGGGGATATATAGAGAGAGAGAAATGGTGTAGCGCGCAGTTCAAGCTACAGCCTACCCCCCCTTCAAGTAATTGATGGGGAAGGCTGCTGTTCACTTCATGATTTCAGGCCCTTTTTACAGGTTTTAACAAGCCTGATGCTTTTAATAGCACTTTGAGCACCGTGTCTTTAGCAGGCGCTCTCTCTTTCTAAAGCAGTTTTAACTCGGCTCTTTCTGCCGCTAATGTCTGAAATCTGCCCTCCCTTTAATCATTGGCAGGTCAGCCAGCAAACAAGCGGAGAAAAAAAAAAAGCCACACTCAATTACGAGACTCAACGCAATCAGCCAGAGAAGAAAGAGACGGAGAGTAGAAGCCGGAGAGAGGTGGCTGATGTTCGGGAATAGGAAGAGTTTGGAGCCTTTTTTTTTTTGCAGGCACTAAAAAATTTACTTTAGAGGTTCAAAGTAGAGAAGAAAAAAAAAAAATAAGGCTGAAATGTTGCTAAGATCTGCGAGTTGTTCATTTTATTATATCTCCAAACTTCTTTTTAAAGGTAGTTTTAATTTTTTTCCTCGCAGGTTAAGGGCACCTCGGAGGACGCGCCAGTTAATATAGTCGAGCTAGGAAGTAATAGAATGGAAATGCTTGGATGCTGTGTTTTTTTTTACTAGGTTGTCGGCTCTGAACAAGGATGTGGCATTCGTTATCATTGTGAATCCTAATAGCTGATAAAGATAATTGGGATAAAATAGACTAATAAGGCGTTCTGTGCGAAGAGAAGAAGCGCAGGTGTAGTAATTAACACTGGGCTTGGAGACGGAGCCGCCATCGTTCTGTATTAGAATGTCTCGTGTCCTGATACTTTTTACTGTATGACAGTTTTGCAGAAGAGATTACTCTTATCCAGCAATATGTGAGACTTGCGTCAAGAAAGAACAGATCAACCTTTAAAAAATGTATACATGTGCATGGCTGGCCCTCGCTAAGTGCATACGGCTCCTGGCCAAAGGTGTGTAGGTAGGGCACCAAGTGGAGGTAGGCTGGGGGAAATTGCCCTCCTTAGGTCTTCCCAGCCTGACCAGCCAGATGATCTTTTTACGCCAAGTGGCAGCATCTTGTGGAACTACATGAATCTTTCTCCCCCTGGCTCTGTCTCCGCTCCTTTAATTTTATGAGCTGCCCCTGTTAAGGCCCATTTAGACAGGACGAATGTCGGGCAAACGATGCCCGACACTCGTCCCCGCACTTACTAGCTCTCATGCTGCTGCACGGGAGCTGGTATCGCTGGCTATGTTAAGTCAATGGGACTCTCCATTGACTTAACATAGCGGCTGTTCAATACTGAACGGCTGCTATTTACACTGAACGATCATCGTTCGGCTCATCGTCTATCATTTATGCTGCATAGTATTGAACGGCCGCTATGTTAAGTAAATAGAGGGGGGGGGGCAGCAGGAGGAGAGAAATCTCTTGTAGCCTCCCCCGCCCCCTGCTGGCCACTCTGTGAGCGACACAGCGATACTAGCTGCCATGCAACAGCATAGGGGCGAGTGTATGCAGGGACGAGTGTCAGGCATTGTTTGCCTAACATTAGTCTTTAGCCAATATCCCAGCAGCACAACAGCTTAGTTCTGCTGCTGTATTATTTTATAAGTTGGGTTTTGGGGCTGTATTTATGTTTTAAGCTTGGTTCTGGTATTGCATCTATGTACTGAGGTTGATTAGCTCACACTGCATTCATGTTTTGAGTTTGGTTCTGGTGCTGTAATTATGTTATGGGCTTGGTTATGATGATGTATTTATGTTTAAAGCCTGGTTCTGGTGCTATATTTAAGTTATTACTTGGTTCTGAATTGTAATTATGTACTGAGGTTAGTTTACCCAGTATTAACATTACAAGTTTGGTTCTGGTGCTGTATTTATGTTATGAGCTTCCTCCTGTCCCATATTTATGTTATGAGCTTGGTTCTGGTGCTGTATTTAGTTTATGAGCTTGGTTCTGTATTTTATTTATGTACTGAGGTTAGTTCAGGCGGTATTTACTTTATGGGCTTGGTTCTGGTGCTGTATTTATGTTATGAGCTTTGTTCTGCTGATGTAATTAGGTTAGCTTGGTTCTGATGCTGTATTTAAGTTAAAAACTTGGTTCAGGAATGTATTTATGTATTGAGTTTGGTTCATGTAGTATTTACATTATGAGCTTGGTTCTGAATCTGTATTTATGTTATGAGTTTTGTTCTAGTATTTTATCTATGTACTGAGGTTGCTTCATGCAGTATTTAGGTAATGAGCTTGGTTCTGGTGCTGTTTGTATGTTAGGACCTTGGTTTGATCAGCTAATTGAAGGGTATGCCACACACTGGCGAGCAAGAACATAATTACTACATAGTATTGTTTTAAACATGGACGTTCAGTGAACATCAAGCAACTACATATGAGACTTCTTATTATACAGAATAAGAGAAAATGTCGATCATATAATATAATTTCTAATTCAACTAATGTTTGATATCTTGAAAATTCTCTTAAAACATCTTATGGACAACTGTATGTTCCGGGGGAACAAAACAGAAGGCCACATTGATGATAGTGAAATGTGAACTGTTCCCATCCACACACAAGTTAAAAGTCGTCGTGGGAGCTTGACGTGTATTTGACATTTTTGGACAACTTTTTATTGCTCTGTTGGTCAATTGGTCAAATTCTTGAGTTTCCAGTCCATTACTGAGCACATTCTGGAGAGGAAGAAGGATAGATAACTTTGGAGAGAAGGTTTAAGTTCTATTCTTCCATCTGATGTTTTAGTACCTCCTGGACACCACGCATGACCTCTTGCTTAGTGCAGTAGGCTGGGAATGGCATTCAGATGACATTCAGTTCTTACTTCCATATGGTCAATGTCCAGACCGCCTGAGGTGTGATGGGAATGCAAGAGACAAAGTTCAAGTCCTTGCTGCTGTCAGGGTCAGCCTTATCTTTTGCTATGGTAGTCAGTACCAGAAGGTGAATGGTGAACCTAGAAGATTGGGTATTCAAAGGTCGAGACTCCAAGTCATTAGACTTGGCATGCGAATGCAGATAAAAAAAAATGCCAAGGGAAAGGTCATGAACCTTAACCCATCCATAGTATCTACTATCCATTTAGTCAAATTTCCAGTAATGTCTACTGGTGAGACTCTATGGTCAAAATGGTCTTCACCAGCCATCTAAAGATAAATCTTCTTATCAAATTATGAATATAAATAAATGTTCTTCTGAAACTTTCTGCAAATAATAAATATTCAGTATGCCTATGTCCTAACAAGCATTATAAGTGGGTCCGAGCACTTGGGATAAACAGGTGAACCCTGGAGAAAGATATGCTGGGGTTCCAAATGATCTTACAAAAAGACTTCCCCTTCCATTGTTGACACACAGTGTCTAATGGGTTAATGTTAACCCTCAGCCATGATCCTGCTGGTGATCAAGCTTGAGGCATTGCTGTGTCTACATGATCTCTATACCATAAATGTATGTGGCAGAGCAGAAATGGGCTAAAGTCATTCTGTATCAAACATTAGTATATAATGCCATTGTTTGTTTTTGTGTAGGGTGGGGGTTTAATCAGTCCAGACCTTACTGGTCAGAAGTTGATGTCATAACCTAACTATATATAAATTAGTATGGAAGCCCTTGAAAAAGCATGAGTCAGAATGGACCTGCAACTTATTACCGTAAGTCAATCAAAGTCATAGATAAGGCTCACATGATTTTTTGTCCAACCTTTTGAAACAAGTGCATATGGATTATCATTACCTTTAACTAGCTGAAAGGATTGCTTTATGTACAGTGCCTTTAGAAAATATTTCTCTGACCCCTTTTGATGTTTTTTTGCATTTTGTTGCATTACAATCTGGAATTAAAATGGATTTTGGGGGGTGTTTCTACAATATGATTTACACAACATGCCAACCACTTTGAAGGTGCACAACATTCTTTACTGTGAAGCAAACCAGAATTAAGAAAAAAAAGAGAACATCAATGTGTGTAAGCAGAGGCGTAGCTTGAAGCTCCTGGACCCCAATGCAAAACCTGGAACGGGGCCCCCAACTATAATGCTTTATTCCTAGTACTGGGCTCCCTATATGGAGAAGAGTGGCCTTATGGCCCCCCTAAGGCTCCTGGGCCCGGGTGCAACTGCATCCCCTATAGTTACACCCCTGTGTGCAGGTGTTCACCTTATGAAAGCCAATACTTTGTGGAGCCAACTTTTGATTAAAATGGAGATGGAAATGGGTATGCCTCTATTAGCTTAGCACATTTATACACTTGGATTTTTGTCCATTCTTCCAGGCAAAACTTTTCCAACTTCTTCAGGTTCGATGGTTGTGTTGGCATCCAGCAGTCTTCAAGTCATGTCAAAAATTTTCACTTTGATGAAAATTTGGGCTTTGGTTAGACTTTTCCAAGCAATTACCATATTTCTCCTCAGACTCCTTCAGTATGGTTTAGCAGTATGTTTAAGGTCTTTGTCCTGCAGGAAGGTGACCCTCCATCCCAGTCTCAATTCTCTAGGAGTCTGAAACAGATTTTCTTCCACAATTGCCCTGTATTTGCTGCCATCTTTTATTCAGTCTTGATGAATTTTCTGCCAATGAGAAGTTTGCCCAATGCCCACAGTATGATGCTGCAACAACTGTGATTCACTGTGACAATAGTGATCTTGGGGCGTTGGGTTTGCACCACGCAGCATTTCCCCTGATGGCCAAAACATTCACTATTAGTCTCATCTGACCAGAGAACCGTCTTCGATGTGTCAAGAAGTCTGCAACATGCAGTTTGGTAAAGTGTTTTTCTTATGTTTTTCTTCAAGCAATATTTTTTTTCTGGCCACTCTTCCATAAACTCCACTCTGTGGAGTGTACAACTCACAGTGGTCCTATGGACAAATACTTCCATGTCCATTGTGGATTTTTGGTGCTCCTTCAGAGTTATCGTTGGTGTTTTTGTTGAGTCTATGATTAATTACCTCTTTGCCCGGTCTGTGAGTTTTGGCGGGCACCTTCTCTTGTGAGGTTTCTAGTTGTGTCGTAATCCTTCCATTGTTTTATTATGGATTTAATCGTACTCCATGGAATGTTCAAAGTTTGGGATATTTTTATATAATCCAACCCTGATCTATACTGCTCCACATCTTTGTCTCTGACCTGTTTGGAAAGCTCCTTGGTTTTCATATTGCTTGCCTAATGGTGTTGCAGACTCATCACAGGCCTTTCAGAACAGGTATATTTATAATGATGTAGTGTGACACTTTGATTGCACACAGGTGGACCGTATTCAACTTCTGAAGTTAGATGGACTAGAGTGTAATTAGGGGCTTCATAGCAAAGGGTATGAATACATATAGAGGAGGCAAATGCATATAATGGAGGTGAATACATATAGACAGGTGAATACATATAACTAGAGATGAGCGAGTATACTCGCTAAGGCACATTACTCGAGCGAGTAGTGCCTTAGCCGAGTATCTCCCTGCTCGTCTCTAAAGATTCGGGGGCCGGCGCGGGTGACAGGCGAGTTGCGGCGGGGAGCGGGGGTGAGCGGGGGGGGGGGGGGGGGAGAGAGGGGAGGAACGGAGGGGAGATCTCCCCTCCGTTCCTCCCCTCTCTCCCCCGCCGGCCCCCGAATCTTTAGAGATGAGCCGGGAGATACTCGGCTAAGGCACTACTCGCTCGAGTAATGTGCCTTAGCGAGTATACTCGCTCATCTCTACCGGTAGTACTGATCCAAGCTACCCTAGGAATCGGCAGAGGGAAACCACAACCAGACAAGTATTATCCCCATGTAACACAAGGATGGGGCAAGTCTGATAGACTACAACTTCTGCTACACAGCAGTCCTGACTTATAGAGGGGGATTCAGAGCAGTGGACCTTCTGCTCTATGATATCCATATGCTCTAAATGGGTACCCTTTAATTTTTTGATTCAATTCAAGGGGTATTCTAGTGATATTAAGTTAACTCCTACTGGAACCTCCAGTGATCGCCAGAATGGCGGTACCATGTCTCCTGAGAAACTGACAAAATTAATGGTAATGCTAAGCCACCGCTCCATTAATTTCAATGGTAGTGCCAAAAGTAGCCAAGTTCAAGTGTTTGGCAATTTCCGGCACTACCATTGAAATGAATGGAATGGTGGATAAGCATACGTGCTGCTGCTCCATTGATTTTGCCCCTCTCTCAGGGGATATGGGAAATCCGTTTCTGGCATTTGGTGGGGGTCCCAATGGTCACCACCACCAATCAGCTAGTTATCCATAATGTTGTCACGGGAATACCCCTTTAAATTGATTTTAATTGAGATGTGACTCTATATTGGTGTGTTACATTATATAACGCTCTACTTCTCCCTATGTACTACACGATTGTATAGTATTGTAAAAGCTGCTGCTGGTTTGGATAATAATGATAACAATGATAATAATCTGATTGTGTCTTAACTTTCGGTCTTCAGTATTCATCGTACTGTAGCTGACAGTATTTATTACCCACTACTGTTTCTTTTTACAAGCAGTCGAGAATCTTTTATACAAACGTAGAGCTTAGCATCTGTCTAGGGCACTTTTGCTGTAATTGACTTTAAACATAAGTTCTGTTTGTGGCAGTTTTAAAACACATCATTAAATCCAAGATGGCTGAATTATTGTCTGTCGTCCTGCCAAGAGAAGCATGTGTAGGGAATAGCTCCTTGTGTTCTGGAATATAAATATATTATTATTAGCAAATTCTTTGCAATTTCTCAGTTGCGTTACCCCATGACACCCCCCTCTCCAATATTACATATTTGTATCCAGCTGTCAGACAGTAGACAGATGTTGGAATAAAGGAAGAGAGATGAAATAAAGACCATCTGGATGAAGCCCTATCATATACCTATTCTGTAGGATATTCTTCATAATACTCAGTATATATTATTCTGTTATGTAAGAAATCATGGGCCCATAGAAAAACTCACAGATGGGCCCCCCAAAAGAAGAAAAATTATATATTTGGGACAGCATATTAATTAGACAGCTTTTATAAATGGTGGGCTTAAATACACAGCTCAGCTCTAGCAACGGTCTAAATAATGTAGTCCCCAAATAATGATCAGGTGTTAGTTCTATACAAAGATAGAGATTACGAGGCAGGTATCTCCAATGATTGCAGGTGACATCTCTGGTTGGAGTAGTCTACTTTCCCTTTTCATCTCTATCTTGGCCCAGACTGCCATGATGACTTCTTCCACCATGACTTATCTTTGCATACTCTTCCCATCCTACAACTACCCCAAATACACCTTTCAGTATCCACATTGTCATATTGCTGTCCCATAGCATAATAGTGCCTTCTATGGGGCCTACAAAGTAAAAGAGCCCCCTCTGTGGCCCCACAAAGTAATAGTGCTCCCTTTGTGTCCTTTAAAGTAATAATGCTTCTTCTGTGGCCCTATGTAGTAATAGTACCCCCTATGTGTCATTCAAAGTAATTGTGCCCTCTCTGTACCATCAAAAATAATAGTGACACCTCTTAGCTCCTTGCAGTTCTCCTCCCCGCCTAAAATTCCAGCCACAGTAGCACAGAAGAGCCTTCATAACTGACACAGCGTGGCTCTATGTGGAAATCGGAGGGTCACTTTAATTCTTCCATGATTCTAGACCACCAGGCTAATATGAACAGGAGACATTGTGAAAACCCATATATTAACTAGACCACCAGGGAAATAGAGAGCAATTCTTCCACAACTGTAGACTACCATGGGTCCAAACATTGATATTTACATAACTCTAGACCACCAGGGAAGCAGACATTAGTAGTTCCATAACTGTAGACTGCCAGAGAAACAATCACTAACCTATCCACTACCAAAGCCATGAGTTAAACTGACTTTAAAGCCAAATATACACCTGAGACAGCTGTTGGCCGAACACTCATTTGGCCAATAGCTATATTTTCTACCTCAACTATGAACATAAATGATTGGCTTGGCCTAAATACATGTTAATTTCAATTGGGAGATGGAAATAAACCGCTGCCAGACCATGTTGAAATCCTACATGATTGATCCCTTGAGCCCAAATTCTGACCATACATATTAGATGATTGGCTGCTCCAACGAAATTGGAGCCTTCGGCCGACTTTTTTCTTGGGTGCATGGCCAACTTAACTCTTCCAGCATGCTACCCTAGACCATAAGGCAAATTGGTATTAACCCCTTCACTATTCTAGACCATTATAAAAATTTACATTAAACCCACCACCCCATAATCCAATAGTAGACCCCTATGGAATTTGGCAACAATCTTTCTACTACTGTAGACCATCAAGATCCAAAATCTGGGATGATTTAGTGAATCCTCCACTGAGCAGGGAGTTGGACCTGATGACCCTGGAGATCCCTTCCAACTCTACCATTCTATGAAATGAGTCTGGAGTCTTTTATTCCTTTTTTCTATTGTCTAAACTTGGGTCCGTCTTACAGTTCAAAGATTTTTTTTCTTCGAGTAGTAGCGAGCGCATATTTTTGCCTGTGAACTGTAGCTAACAAACTAAAGTGCGTCTTTATAGCACCGAAGTGTTCCATTCAGTAATGTATTGTTACAATGCCAGGATCTGTTACAATCTGTTCTGTGCAGATTATGACTTGTCATCGTGCCATCCAAAGATGTCAGTGAGCCCCACAATGAACGCAGAAGGGTTGTCTAGCTCTGCCCTGAATAGTAGTATAAATGTGCTATGTAGCGATGTGACACCGCGCCCTGCAGAGCTGTATCGCTATCCTGCAGGCCTGCCGCTGAGTGCAGCATTTCCAGCAGCTGTGCTCTTTATGTTGCAAGTTCTGTTAATATAGAAGCCACAGATTCTGAAGAGTTCCCCAGAGATCCTCCAGATGTGTTTTATTCTAATAGGGACATTACACGCTAAATTAAAATGAGACAGTAAAACCACAATGACTCTCAGAGCACAGGCTTCTCAGCTTCAAGCTTCATGTGTGACGTCAGGTCCCAATAAATGGGAATTAACTAGATGCAATAACTGTTCATCATTCGTATAATAAATAGTGATGAGCAGAGGGAGAGAGAGGCAGACAGCGAGATTGTGCGTGTGCGAAGAGAGACGGGCAGACGGGAAGAGATTGTGTGTATGTGCGAGACAGATAAATCGCCTGCTACACTGCAATGAGCATTAAGTGATGCAATATACAGACAATGGAAAGAAAATAAAAGATGGAGCGTGAACCTAAAACCATTGAAAAAGACAAGGAGTAAAAAAAAAAAGACCATTGGAGCATCGTTCTAATGAAGGGTGACTGCGCACATGTTGTTCAACATCAGAAATTGCCATTGGTAGGGGGGCATAGCTGTTGGTCGAAAGTTTGCTGGGCCACATAATATCTAAAGGCAATGAAAAGGTCCCAAGGGCTTGTCCTGGGTTAGTAAAACATGGCCGCTTTTTTCTTGACATAGTGTTGTGGTATTACAGCTGCACTCCATTGCAGTGAATGCATCTGAGATGCAATACCACACACAGCCTATTAACAAATGTGGCGCTGTTTTGGAACAAAGCCGAATTGCTTTTCTAAACCTGGGCAACCCCTTTAATTCTTCTGTTACAGCCATACTGCAGGTCCAGAACCAAAAAGTGGTTCAGCACTATCTTAATAGCCATTGGTTAGAAATTCTTAAAGGGGTTTTGTCACTTTTTGCTACGGATGACCTGTCCTATGGATAGCTCATCAATAGCAGATTGGCAGGGATCCACCACTTGAGATGCCCACCGATCAGCTAATCGCTCGGCCCAATGTCAGTGCAGCGGGCTAGATGTTGTCATCAGTGGTCAGAGCCATTGACATGATTGGGAGCAAAGCCATCTATTACACCTCCGGGTCTAACCACTCATGTCGTCATTCGGCTCCACTGGTCAGGGTCGAAGTATAATAAACGACTTTGCTCCCATTGATTTCAATAGGAGGGAAATCAGTTATTATTGACAGCGGGACAGATGATCGGTGGACCGGCAGGGATTTTGAGTGGCGGATCCCTGCTGATCTGCTATTGATGACCTATCCTGAGGATAAAGCAAGCTGAACAGCACTCCAAACATATAGAGAATAGATGCACGCCTACTATGTGGGAATAATCCTGATTACCCAACCATGTAGATCCCCCCAAAAATAGAAGACAGCTTCCAAAATGTGGTGTAAAAAAGGAACATTTTGACTGAACATCTATTGATGACCCTCAGGATTATTCATCCATCCTCCCAAGGTGGTAAAATGAGTACCCTGCTTGGTGGGGGCTAATAAATAAATTACCTTATAGCGCTGCAGAATAAGTTGGCGCTGTACAAATAACAAGATTTATTTATGCTATTTAATAGATGATTGGTGGGGGTCCGCTACTTGGGATCCCTGATATTCAGCTGATTGCTGGTCCCGCTGTCAGAGTGGACAGCGCTGGAAGCAGATAGCACAGTCCAGGACCAGATTAAAGGAGTCTAAGATTGCATCTACAGATATACTGCAGGTCCAGAACCAAAAAGTAGTTCAACACTATCTTAATAGCCATTGGTTAGAAATTCCTAAAGGGGTTTTGTCACTTTTTGCTACGGATGACCTGTCCTATGGACAGCTCATCAATAGCAGATTGGCAGGGATCCACCGCTTGTGATGCCCACCGATCAGCTAATCGCTCGGCCCAATGTCAGTGCAGCGGGCTGTATGTTGTCATCAGTGGTCAGAGCCATTAACATTGAGATCCCTGATATTCAGCTGATTGCTGGTCCCGCTGTCAGAATGGACAGCGCTGGAAGCAGATAGCACTATCCAGGACCAGATTAAGACAGTCCATAGTACGGAGAAGTCAAATATGGTTGGGCCCCCATGCCCTTCCCTCCCTCTTGTTAACCCTTATCAGCAGAGAAATCCTGTGGCATGTGCCATGCTAGACCTTTGGGCCATTTCCTCTTTACGCTAATGACCCCTTCATAGTAAAAGTATATCTCTAAATGATTGCCAGTTAGCAGCTCTACATAGTGACATTGATCTGACTGGTCTCATTCTCTCTCCCTTTTCTTCCCCATCTGTACCCAGACTGTCACAATGACTCCTCTCAGCCACATCTTGTCTCCTCAGAGTTTGATTCACAGAAATCTTTATCTCCTTGCTTTTCTAACGTTGTACAAAAGCCTCTATACCAAGACTAACATTTCCAGTAATAACAATGTAAGGGCCAAATAATACCGCCAGACCATTTACACATATTACCACCAGCATTGGGATGATACCACAATACTGTTACTGAAAAAAGACTATTATAAAGATCGACATTACAAAAAAGAACACTATATTAGAACCAAATTATACCGCACACCCTGATCCCATGTTACCAAAATATAGTGAAGAAATAATACCACCATGATATTACTGAATAAAAACCACTAAAAAGATCAGTATTATCAATAACAATATATGAGAGCCAAATAATACCCACAGACTGTGAGCACATATTATCCCCGTAGAGTTACTGAGAAATGTATGCAAAGACAAAAGTTACACCTATACAGTGACCAAACAGTAGTACATACCAGTTCATAGTTCCAGTACATAGGCACTCTGAAGACTGTATAAGTGATTACAGTACAGTTACAGTACATATTGTAATCACTGGTGATATTCTCTCTGACTGGGGTGATTCACTTTTTCACTTTCCCTTTTCTTCTCCATCCATCCCAGACTGCCATCATGACTTCTTTTGATCACAACTTGTCTCCACAGAATTTGATACACAAACCTCTTTGACTCCTCAATTTACCAGCTAACTGCCTTTGCTTTTCACATTTCTATACGATCCCCTCATCTATAGTGCCCTAGACAGTAATAATGCTCCTTCTGCCCCATGTTTAGTAATAATAATAGCCCGCTGGCCCGCATGTAGTAATAATAACACCCTTCCTGGCCCATGTTTAGTAATAATGCCCCTTTGGGCACCTGTTTAGTAATGATGCCCATCCTGGCCCAACTGTTTAGTAATGATGCCCATCCTGGCCCACCTGTTTAGTAATGATGCTCATCCTGGCCCCTGTTTAGTAATGATGCTCATCCTGGCCCCCTGTTTAGTAATGATACCCATCTTGGTCCACCTCTTTAGTAATGATGCTCATCCTGGCCTCCTGTTTAGTAATGATGCTCATCCTGGCCCACCTGTTTAGTAATGATGCCCATCTTGGTCCACCTCTTTAGTAATGATGCTCATCCTGGCCCCCTGTTTAGTAATGATGCTCATCCTGGCCCCCTGTTTAGTAATATTGCCCCTGTTGGCCCCTGTTTAGTGATAATGGCCAACCTGGGTCACGTTAGTGATAGTGCCCATCCTGACCCCCTTCTAGCAATAATAATGTCCCTCTTATCGACCTTTTGGAAATAATAATGTTGCATTTGGTGATAATAGTAACAACCTTTTTGTTTCTCTGAAAGTAATTAAAAATAAACCTTTTGGTAATAATAATGCCCCTCTAGTCCCGGTTCTGTTAATGCTCATTATATGCATAACAAAAAAACAAACCCATGGATCCTACACTGACTTCCACATTGCGTTATCACCTGATCGCTACATCCAGTCCTCGCCACCCGAGGACTGGATGTAGTTAAGAGGTGATCACTATACACGGCAATAAGCATGGAAATCATGTGGCGCAGACAGCACAGGCTGGAACCCGGGAGGAGAAACAGGTGAGTATACATGTTTTTTTTAATTTCACTTAGGCAACCAAATCAAAATTTAAAACCTGTCTGCCCGTGCCAGCCTCTGTATGTGCAACTCCTGCAGTACGGCACCTGCGGCATGTAATATCTTGCAGCTGCGCTGGGGTTCAGGAGATACGAAGGCTAATATTTGTACATATCGGGGCCTCCTTTATGCCTGCTGCAGGAGTAGTTGCAGCATCCAGAGGCCCCCTGAATATAGGAGGAATGTAGAGCCTGGAGCACTGGCTCCATCTGCTTGGTTAATCGAGCCTTGGTGCTGTCAACATTGCAACAATCTAATTTGGTACTACAGGCACAGTTCCCATTGAATTCAATGGGAGCTGTGCCTGCAGTACCACACCAAGCTGTTGCAATATAGACAGTGTTATCTGCTTACAGCTCTGTCCACAGTCAAAGTGGGTCCAGCAATAAGCTGGCTGGTGGGTATCCCAAGTGGTGATATAGTATCCCAGAGTTGGGTACTCAAGCACTTGCTGTGCCAAGTAGAGGCTTACAATAAGGTGTTAGTATAATGTATAATAATTGTGGAATGATGTTATGTTATTGTTCATATTCCTCTACTCTAATTGGGTGTGTGTGACTTTAAATGAGTCCCTACCCGTACACAAGCTGGCCTCACGACAGACTAACAACTCCACAGGTAGCATACAGTAAGAACTGCCAAGGCATTTGGAACTGCTGTTATACCAGCCCTAGATCTCCTTTACCACTTTTTCAGGGGGAGCAGCAGATCCACCGTGACTACCATCTACAGTTCCCCCCTACTTAAAACAGAGCCATCCTCGGGAAAACTCCGTACCAGCAGAATCTGAATCAAAACTGTGGTATTCTACAGTGTTCAACACCCATTGGTCACCTCCTAACATCTCGAGTAAAGACTCAGTTAAGGTACAGGGACATAGTAAGGTAAATTCACTTACAAGACTGGAGAGAGGGCATGATTTAACACACCACACTATCTCCCTTGACTGTTTGGACTAAACAACCCACTCCGGTATGATCTTCGGAATCTCACTTCCGCTGTCAGTATAGGTACACGCCAGCGTGCGAGAAAACGAAGGCAGATCTGTTACCTCTTTGAAACGTTGCTGAGCCAGACATAGCCTGGGATGCATCAGCATGGCTATGGGGCTCCTTCATATTACTTCTCCCCAAGTCAAGGACTTCTACCCCCATTTTTGTTTAGTTCTCTAAATTTTTGTGATTTGGCGTCACGACAGACTAACATCTTACCTTACCCAACTCCGCGGGCAGCACATAATAAGAACTGCCAAGAAGTTTGCATCTGCAGTTATTCCAGCCCCAGATCTCCTTTACCACCTTTTCAGGAGGAGCAGCATGGCTACCATGACTACCATCTTAATTTCCCCTCGCTGCTCAATCTCCCCTAGGTCTTGGGAGCTGCAGTGGCCCCTGATGATCATCTATTGATGACCTTTCCTTATGATAAGTCATCAATAATAAAAGTCCTAAACAACGCCTTATAACTGAAAGGATACACAAAGAGCTCATGCTCCTTTGGCCTCAGGCCTCATATACGTCTTTTCAACCATCCCCAGAATAATGAGAACAGTTGTTAAGTAGCAGAGAAGTAGTTTGAGGGACACCTGGGTGCATGGGGACATCTGAAGAAGGCAGCAAGAACAAGGAGACACATGCACATAGCTAGATATGCACAGAGATAGTGAGGCGCCTCTTGTTTAAGGATAAGGTGAAGGAACATAGAGCACTCACTTAGGGTCACTGCCTTACAGCCAGTCATCTGAAATCTGCTGACCTTTACCTTTCAATGGACTTAACCTTTAACCCCCGACAAGCTGCTTTTTTTTTTTAGCAATGTGAAACTCCTTGCTGCTAGTTAAGCCCCATTGTTCATACCTGGAGAGTTGCAGACCGCATGAGAAACAATGCAAAGTGGATTTACATATTCGGGTGGAGCTCTTACTAGAATTGATGCATGTTTGCTTGGGATTTTTTTGGAACATGGCCTCTAAGAAAAGATGCTTTAAAGGGGTTATCTCAAAATCAAAAGTTTTTTTTCCCCTGTCCACAGGATGAGGGGATAACTTTATGATTGGTGGGGGTTTCACTGTTGTGACCACACCAATCCAAAGAATGGGGGTCCTGCTTCCCCCACCCTCCTTACTTCAGACTTTCTGCACCCCTGCACTGAGGGGGAGATTGAATGAAGCAGTAGTCGAGCATGCATGGCGCCGATTCATTCACTTTCAATTAGCCTGCCAGAGACGAATACAAGTTGTCAATTTTTGTCAATCCTGCTGAAATGAATGGCGTGGAGGCCACACATGTGCAACCAGCGTTGTATTTAGTCTGATGTCACTGTGAGTGGGAGAAGTATCCCAACAGTGATGAAAGACGGGGACATGGGACCCCCCGATCTCGGGATTGGTGAGACCCCCACTGATTATAAAGTTATCCCCTATCCTGTGAGGGAACAGAATGGAGACATAACAAGTCAAGGGCAGCATATTGTAGATACATACAACATGAATCTATCTATATGTCTATGTGCATGAGCTCTGCATGAAATTCACACCAAAGAACCAGCAGCCATATGGGGCATCTTAGCCTTAGGTTTATTTTTGTGGGTATAGTGTCAGCGGGGATGAATGGTACCTGATGGACCCCATTGACTACAATGGGATCCGTTAGGCTTCTATTATGCTTCCTAACATATTCCCAGACAAACGGATGTGCACTAAAGGCTCTGATTGGAACCTCTGATGCAGAAATGAACAAGAGCCTTATTCACATTTTTGGGATATTTCTAGACCTTTCTTTGGTTTTTGAAGCTGTTGCATTGCTCACCCATTGTTGTGTTTGTCCCTGTTGACTTCAATCGGTGAAATATGGCCGAAAAATACAATATGCAAAAACAAAAAAGTTGCAGTCGGACCTGGCACTGATGGTCTCCAACGACCCTTCTACTACACAGCAGGACATCAGTATTATGAATGGTGCATAACTATTGGAAGTTCCTGGTACTGATTTTGCCTCAGGGCCCAGAAACTTCAAGGGGTCTTCCAGTTGTAAACTATGGATGGCCTATGTGAAGAAGTATCAGTAGTCCAACCCTTTTAAAGTCACATCTCTGGGCTTGACTTTTTCTGAGGCAATGTATCCCAATTGATTTAGGGTGACTTTACATGGGACAACTATCAACTGAATAGTTGCTTGATAGATTGAATATAAGCAACAGTTGTTCCGTGTAAACATGACTACCAACTGGGTGATGAGCAAGAATTCGTTGACTACTCTCTTCATTTCAGCTCACCTAAAAATAGTCGCTGGCTGGTTAATCATCTGGTGATAATTGATGTCTTTCAACGACTATCCAATAGCTTTCCAGGGAGGTGTGCACTTGGCTCACACCTTTTTTTTAAACATCTTGCCCTTCTCCCTAATGCTCATTAAGGCCAGTCTCACTCAACCGGATTTTAATTGCGGAATCCGCAATCATCACCGGCGCGGACGATGCGCAGAATTCTGCACACATTGCAAAAATAGAACATTCCCAAATCCACTCATATGAGCGGATAGCGATTTTCAGGAGTGGAAATAAAATTGTAGCATGTTCTATTTTTGCGCGGACTCCACACTGACAGCTTCCATTGAAATCAATGGAAGCCGTCTGACCCACAGCCCATCCACAATTGACATTGCAGATAGGCCGTGGGTACCAGCGTCATCGGGAAATACAAATATAAAAAAAAAAATCTCTACTGCGTATGACCGACGGCAAGTATCCAAGATCATCCGCAGTAAAGAAATTACAGGTATGCGGTGTCACCGGCCGCGGTCAGAGCCAGATTCTGCTGCAGGCTCCCGCATGCGGAATGTGACCTGTCCGTGTGATAGCGGCCCAACACAGGTGAGAAGAACGAGAGGTGGCAGCACCGACTTTTCAGCCCAACCAGCCAGAGACCACAGCAGCGAGCGTTCACCTGAAGAACGCTCGCACATATCTACGTGCATTCAGTTGACTTTGCAACCAATGAGTGCATTGGGGATGGGCTGACATGTCAAATACATAGCCACTAGAGATGAGCGAACGTACTCGGTAAGGGCGATTTCGCAATCGAGCACCGCGATTTTCGAGTACTTCACTACTCGGGTGAAAAATACTCGGGGGCGCCGGGGGTGAGCGGGGGGTTGGGGCGGGGAGTGGGGGGGAGAGGGAGAGAGAGAGGGCTCCCCCCTGTTCCCCGCAGCTACCCCCCACTCTCCTCTGCAACCCCCCGCCCCACAGCGCACCCGAGTACTTTTCACCCGAGTAGTGAAGTACTCGAAAATCGCGGTGCTCGATTGCGAAATCGCCCTTACCGAGTACGTTCGCTCATCTCTAATAGCCACCAAAGAGCCTCCCACAGGGGCGTAACTAAAGGCTCAGGGGCCCTGATGCAACAGGGTGAGCTGGGGACCCCCTCTATCTGTATCTGTACCCGTACCCATACCTAAACCATGCTGCACAGAGGCATAACTTGAAGCTTGTGGGCCCCAATGCAAAACCTTTAACAGGCCCCCCAACTATAATGCTTTATTCATAGTACTGGGTTCCCTATATGGAGAAGAGAGACCTTATGGGCCCCCCAAGGCTCCTGGGCCCGGGTACAACCGCATCCCCTGCACCCTCTATAGTTACGCCCCTGGCCTCCCACCTTTAACTAGTGGTCCCATGTAAAGCCACCCTTGATTGATAAAATGCATAGTCCCCCCCCCCCCCCTTGCACATGACACTATAAAGCATATGTATGATTCAGCCTCGACTTCGCCGCTGCTAATTGCGATAATGGGTCAGTTTACTGGTGGTGCTTCTTCTGCATTAAGCAACTCACTTAAGACTATAGGCAGCTTAATGGGAATTGGTTAATTCAGTAAATTATCGGCACCGCTAATCACTTTCATTCTGCAGATAAAATGCAGCAATTTCAATTGTGCAAAATAGTCTTCTGCTTTTGCTTCTTTCTTTTTTTCTCTTTTTGTCTTTTTTTATTATTATAATCACAGAAACCTTTTAAAATGTTAATTGCTGCCGGCCTCCCGCTCAGGTCCCTTTCATCTGAGACACTTTCCTAAGTGATTCTGTCCTTCCGTTTCTGTTCTCTTACTTTGTTTTTATATCCCGTTTTTTTTTTATCCGCTCATCTCGACTGATCTATTTATCTGAATTTAGCGTTCATCTCTCTCGACTTTGATCTGGCGCGCAGCTTCCCTCATCTTCTTCTTGTTTGTTTGTATTAACAATAAGTTTATTACCAGCTTTCCGAGTCGTCTGATAACTTGGTCATCCTCTTTTTTTTTTTTCAAAGCCGGAGTTTTTAATGGCATGTCATATTTTTCTAGCTTGGCGAAGATTAAAGTATATTACAATGTATTCTTGTCTCTATTTTCTACATTTTAAAAGTGGTCAGTATTTTTTTTTTTAAAGTCTTTCCTCCTGTCTTTCATCTCCTGTAGGCGATAAATTGTCCAAGCCTTTCATAAGATGGTTTGAGCAAATTGAGATGTGTATTAGAGCTCTGAGCATTGCTTAGCCCATTATCAAGGGGATAAAACCCTATGTGCTACATCAAAAGCACAAGTATATCTCCCAAGTGGGGAAAAGTGGCACTGAGTCACAGATTCTGTGCTGTTAATTGTTAGTGATTATTTTAATAGCCTCAGGTGGGCCACAATCACAGATCTGTGTGTTTTTTTTCATCAGGATAAAAGTGACTGCTAATATGGTATGCAAGCTAGCGGTAGAGAACGTATCGCCTCCCCCTATGCACCCGTTCTCTGTAGACTTCTCATCTATATTGGCCAGTTTTCTTGCTCTAGTAGAAGTGGTATACTGTAGATATTCGCAGACTTTCATACTAAACAACAGATTGTCCATTTATATGTCAGAGTTAGGTTATATTCAGATGGTTCAGCCAAATCAGAGTTTATTGCAGGGATTACAGCAAAATGTCATGGTTTTGCTGTGATTTTGTGGTCATAGTGGATGTAAATCATGGTATAACCTTAAAACTGACCATACTGCACTTCATATAGGTCCAAACAGTGCTTTATCCTTCTATTGTGCAATACAGGGCAATGTCCTATTATTTGGTCATACAGTGCCCATTCTAACTAATGGACCATACAATGCCCTTTCCTACTAATGGGTCATACAGTTCTCATTCCTACGAATGCATCATATAGTTGCCATTCCTACTGTTGAACAATACTGTTCCCATCCAGACCAATGGACCATACATTTCCCATTCCTACTAATGGGCTATACATTTCCCATTACTATTAATGGACCATGCATTTCCCATTTCTACTAATGGGTCATACAATTGCAGTTCCTTCTATTGAGGTGAACAGTTCCCATTCCTACTAATGGATCATACAGTTTCCATACCTACTAATGGACGATATAGTTTCTATACTTACTAGTGGACCATACAATTTCTATACCTATTAATGGACCATACAGTTTCCATACCTACTAATGAACCATACAGTTTCCATACCTACTAATGGACAATGCAGTTCCCATTCCTCCTAATGGACCATACAGTTACCATTTCTACTAATGTGCCATAGATTTGACATCCCTACTAATGGACCATACATTTTCCATACCTACTAATGGACCATGCAGTTCCCATTCCTACTAATAAGAAATACATTTTCAACTCCTCCTATTGGGCTGTACAGTTTTCATTCCTACTAATGGACCATACAGTTCCCATCCCTACTAATAGGTCAGAAAGTTCCCATTCCTATTATCGGGCCATACATTTTCCCTTTCCTAATAATGGACCATGCAATTCCTATTCCTACTAATGGGCAATACAGTTTCAATTCCTTCTATTACACTATTGCTGTACACTTCCCATTCCTACTAACGGACCATACAGTTCTATTCCTACTAATGGGTCATACATTTCCCAATCCTGCTATTAGGCCATAGATTTCCCATTCCCACTAATGGGCTATACAGTTCCCATTTCTACTTTTGAGCCATACACTTCCTATTCCTACTAATGGTCCATACAGTTCACATTCCTGCTATTACACCATACCATTTCCATTCCTTGTATTAGACCATGGAGTATCCATTTCAACTATTGGACCATAAAGTCTCTCACATTAGTATTTAATCATAATTCTAATTGCCAAAGGCAAAAAATACCCATCGGTAATATCACCTAAAATGTAAATGCTTTATTATTATTTAAAAATAAACAAGGACAACATCAAAAAATATTATAAAATAAAGGGCCAAATGGTGGTAGAAATATAGTGTGGCCAACAGTCATCAATTAGTATCAAGTGTATAATTGTGCATAGGCCTGGATGGCCAACTTCCAGAAGTCTATGTAGAAATTAGTAGGTCAGTGCCACCAGAACCGTATTAAAAGTCTAATCTTTAGCCACCCTGACATGTTTCGCCTGTCACTTACAGAGGAGATAAGGAATGCATTCGAAAATGAAGGTCCTTTATTTTTGTATACCAAACATAACCCAATATTATGGAAAAATCTTAATTTATTCAGCTATTGCCTTTTTTCAAGAAAATTAACACAGAATAAGTACTCCATAAAGCAGAGGGATCCAAAATGGAAAAAACTAAACAGATATAAGGCACAGTACGTATATAAGCCGGTCAGCATGGTGGCAACCAGCCCGGGACGGAATAACCAAAGCCTCTATAGATACAGGAACCAGGAGAAAGGAAAAAACAAAACATGGCATACTCCAAAAGGGAGGACCAAAGCCAGGAGATGTAGTGGAAGAAATTCATTCAGCAAAGTGTTTCGATGCCGGAATGGCACCTTCCTCAGACCAACACAATGTTCACTAGATGCAGCGAGAGGCGTTATCTGGTCACCTGATCGCTCACAGTGACCAAGTAGCAAAACACAAACAAAAAAAACCAAACAAGCTTATACACTAAAATACATCAACTGGAACATAAAAATAAGCAAAAAAAATAATCAAACAAACAAATAAACAATAAATTTGTTAAAAGATTTAAAAACCTATTAGCATATGCAAATTATATCAGCTTCTTTCTCAAGCCAGTGATAAAAAAAAGAGCGGTGGAGGGGAATTAAATCATGGACTGCAGGCAGTATAACAAGACATTTGATGTCACCAACAGCCATCCCTTCACAATACCATCATAACAACTGTAAAAATCATGAAAAACATTAAAAAAAAAGTGTGGCACCAAATAAATCCCAGAAGGAACATATGTAAATTCCACAGCTAAACTATAAATGTTTGGTATATAAAGTCTCTTCAGTACATAAAAGCAATAATGTAAATGTAGAATTCCTCAAAGAATAACAATTATCCGGTAAAAAAATATCACTAAAAACTAATATAAAAATCACATCAAGAGAACAGTATCATATGTATGAACTGATATGTAAAACAATGTGTGACATTCTAAGGAAACAGAATTCATAATTCTAAAGAGGATACATAAATCCTGGGACTAATAAGTAATGGGTAATAATTAGAGATGAGCGAACGTACTCGTTTAGGGCGATTTCGCAATCGAGCACCACTTTTTTCGAGTAACTGACTACTCAGGCGAAAAGATTTGGGGGGCGGCGTGGTGGAGCCGGGGGTAGCAGTGGGGAACAGGGGGGAGCTCTCTCTCTCTCCCCCCCCACTCCCCTCTGCAACCCCCGCTCACCCCCCGCCCCCCGAATCTTTTCGCCCGAGTAGTCAGTTACTCGAAAAAAATCGGTGCTCGATTGTGAAATCGCCCTAAACGAGTACGTTCGCTCATCTCTAGTAATAATATCTAATTTGTACAGATAATAACAAGATGGGAAATGGATTACTCCGGGGAGCCAATAAAGATTATCATGGGAGGAAAACATGGTGGACAAAAACATGAAAAATTCTAATTACAACACAACCTGAGCGCCAGCAAAAAAAAAGAGGGGAAAAAAAGGGAGATCCGAAAAGCTTAGCGTTGTTCTAATTGGTGGAGTCTATTTGGGCACTGGGGTGACACCTGTTCTTTGGGAATGATGGATACTTGACTGGGATGTGATTGAGGGGCTAACATGAAATGATGGGAAACACTATTTATTAACCCCTTCCAATCCACTGTCTGACGTCTAAAGACATTAGGATTTAGGGCTGAACAGCTCCGACATTGGGTTCTCTTACTGTATATTGCCAGCCTCTCTGTTGTCTGAGCCTATCCAATGTGTCACCTCATGCAGTACTGGCTTTAGCCAGCAGATAGCGCCGTTGTACAACAGCAGAAAAAGAGTAAGCCCCCTAGGAAAACCAGAATACAAATTGGATTGGAAAAGGGTTAATACGGCTTTGCAGGGGTTGTACAGTTCTGCCAACATATTGTAAGTTGCATGAACATTCAATCAAATAAACGACAAAGTCTGAATCACCATTCAGGACGAGAAAGCTGAGCGTCTATGGCTAATGTTTAAACAGTATAAGTATCGAGCTTTGCCACACTTGGAGGAACCAACTACAACAAGCATTCTACTAACAGTTTTTGCTTGTTTCTTCCAATAGAGACCCGGGGCAAGAATATTCCTTAGAATGACGAGCCTCCGAAACGTAATCCTATGGATCCTGTGCAGGTAAGCTGCCGGTCATGGATCACTAAGAGGGAGGTGCTAATGTTTAGATGAAATCTCCCTGACCTGTATTAAATGTAGTGATGAAATGATGACAAAAGGAATTGGTACTATTTTTCGGATACCTTTTTGCAAACATTCTACTTGTGATGATGAGGTGACCCTCATAAGAACATTGTCGACCAAGGTTTTCGGATAATGTTTCAGTTTAAATCTATCGGTGACCATACAAGCTTGCTGTTAAAAAGTTTGATCAGCAGAAAAGTTTTTTTCTAACCCTTTTAACTATCGGAGTGGTGCATTTGTCAATAGAGATGAGCGAGCGTACTCACTAATGGCAAATACTCGAGCGAGTAGTGCCTTATGCGAGTACCTGCCCGCTCGTCTCTAAAGATTCAGGTGACGGCGGGGGTGAGCGATGAGTTGCGGGAGTGAGCAGGGCGGAGTGGGGGGGGGGAGAGTTCCCCCCCCGTTCCTCCTCGCTCTCCCTGCTCTCCCCGCCCCCCGCCGGCACCCGAATCTTTTGAGACAAACCGGCAGGTACTCGCAAAAGGCAATATTCACTCGAGTATTTGCCCTTAGCGAGTATGCTTGCTCATCTCTATTTGTCAGCTAAGGTTTATAATGCACGCTCCTAAAGTCAAGATAGCTATGGGTATCAACATGCTTGAAATGTGTCTTGGTGTATAACTTATTCACTGCTCCATAGCAAATATACAGATCAAGGAACACTATCTGTTTGGTAGAAAAATGATAGGAGAAGCTGAGCCCAAAGTTTTTTGTGTTGAGCCATGTAAGAAAATCAGAGGCATCCTTCTTACTTCCAGTCCACAGAAATGAAAGGTCATCTATGAACCTACAGTAGTAAAGGATGTGTGCCTGAAAGCACATCCTCTTTCCCAAAAATTAATTCTGAAAAAAAAAACATAGAAGTTTGCATAGGACGGAGTGAAGCGACTCCCCATAGGAACTTAGACCCACTACCCATAGCTGCTGCATATGCCCTGGACAGTAAGAGTAACAAACAGAGAAGTCCTGAATCCAGGGGCGTAACTATAGAGGGTGCAGGGGATGCGGTTGCACCCGGGCCCAGGAGTCTTAGGGGGCCCATAAGGCCTCTTTTCTCCATATAGGGACCCCAGTACTATAAGTAAAGCATTATAGTTGGGGGCCCTGTTACAAGTTTTGCATCGGGGCCCAGGAACTTCAAGTTAAGCCTCTGCCTGAATCGTATAAGACCCGATATATCACTGGAGGGGAAGATTAGCAGAATCAGACTCACGGATTTTGGTAATGTAATGCGAGCAGAAAAATCTATAACGTTTGGACAGATCAGTGGCAAAAGAAGACCCGGCTGCCAAACAACACTATGGCTGATACTGGCATGGAGATCACACAACTGAAAGAAGCAGTGCAAAACCAAAAAACATGGAGGGAGCTCGCCTTTAGAATCGCCGAGGTTCGAGAACGACTAAACGGCTAACACCAACAACCAATTTCTGGAGATGAAGATCCACAAAATGACTAAGATTGCTGCTAATAAAGAATTCATACCTGAAAGGTGACCAGATGACGTCACCGGGTGCATCTAGTGCAGCGGTATTTTAACTGGCCTGAGGAAGGTGCCGTTCTGGCACTGAAACATGTTGCTGAATAACATTTTTCCACTACATTCCCATTCTTGGTTCTCCCTTTTGACGTGCACAATGGTCTCTCTTTATCCTTTCTCCTGGTCCCTATTGCCTTAATTCAGGCAAGAACAATGTATGCAACCACTTTTGTTCATTTGGTTCCAAATAACAATGAGGTACAAGATAGTGTCATGTGTAATCATCTCTTTGACTATCCAGGGTACCAGAATCGCTCACAGAAAGCTCCCATTTAAATCCTTCAAATATGATGTCATGTAGGATTTTCATTGGAAAATTTCTATTGACCACTGCTCCCCATAATATTCCAGCCATAGCCAAAGAATAAAACTTTACTGCTTGCATGGAAGAATACTCAATCACCAAAGAGTGACTTATTCTGGCAGACTCAACCTGTCCACACATTACATGGTCATTCTTTTTTCTAAATGGCTGGTCTGGGGAAATTTATGGCTGACTGCAATATCAGAGGACCCGAGGGTTCCTGAAACCGGACAAGTGGCGTTTGCTAGACTGGCTTCAATATTAAAGTGAATATGAGACAACACAGGGTGATAGAGGTGCCACCAGATGTGACAAATATAGTAAAGGTGTATACTGGATACTTAACCCCTTTTAGTACTGATGACCAACCTGAGGATAGGTCATCAGTAGTTGATCGGTGGGAGTCCACCGCTCAGGTTCCCTGGCGATCACCTTTTCTCAGCCCTCACACTCACTTCCACAGGCCAAATGTTGACGCCTCACTGGGGTTAAAGCTGGAAGTGTAATAGAAGGCTTTGCTCCCATTGAAACCAATGAGAGCTACATTTTCTATAGCACTTCCAGCTCCAACCCCAATGAGGATGTCTGGCCCAGATACGGTGAGTGCTGATGCTGAGATCAGGTCAAATCACAATTGGAAAGACTCTATAGAGAATTTATATCCCTTAAGGCTCATTCACATGGGTACATACAATTTTGCTCCGTGGATACAAAATAAAATAGGACATTCTGCAAATTTTTCTTTCATATGCATAACATCGGTTCATGTAAAGGACGCACATCTGAATGCATCAATTTAATTCAGTGGATCCTCATAGTTTCATATTCAGCCAGTAAAAAAATATGGACTGAATACGGACAGAAAATACACTCGTGTGAATGGATCCTAAGGGTGTCCATAAAGTTTTGGCAACTGTTGACCAGTCATCTCGCTTGACACTGCCATACACATGCATGATTGGCTCAGCCACTGTTCCATTCATCTGGGTATACTCAGGATCTCTTTTCTCGTGATCGGTGGAGTCCACCCAGACGGACCTCCATCGATCACAAAGCTCCCCCCTATACTTTCAATCTTTGCAGAACCCCTTTAATCCTTCCACTAGTTTCCCCTGGAGTGTTCCTTTAAATATCGTCAGACCAATTATATGAAATGCTACAGTTTGTATGTCATGATTAGAGATGAGCGAGCGTACTCGCTAAGGCAAACTACTCGAGCGAGTAGTGCCTTATGCGAGTACCTGCCCGCTCGTCTCTAAAGATTCGGGGGCCGGCGGGGGGCGGGGAGCGGCGGGGGTGAGCGGGGAGGAATGGGGGGATCTCTCTCTCCCTCTCTTCCCCCTGCTCCCCCCTGCTCACTCCCGCAACTCACCACTCACCCCCGCCGCATCCAAATCTTTAGAGACGAGCGGGCAGGTACTCGCATAAGGCACTACTCGCTCGAGTAGTTTGCCTTAGCGAGTACGCTCGCTCATCTCTAGTCATGATAGTTGGTAACAATTGCTTCTTGGTCATTGCTCCAAATTAGCTGCATCATTATCGGGATGAGGGGGGGAATTGGAATGCATTCACTTCTTCTAAATTATCATGTTAGCCGGATTAACCCTATATAGGTAGATTAACCATTTCCAGTAGTCAAAGATGGGAAAGGGAATCAAAACTGCGGCATTTGCTCCACATTCTCAGAGGCATAAAAACTCCAATTCTGAAAGTTATAGGTCTCTGCAGGAGCGACAATGGAACTAAAGCTTTTTAAGTAAGAAAACTCCTTTTTGTCCGGAGGGTTCTGTCACCGCCTCCTAATGAATGGGGCTCTTTCCATACAAATGCGCTGTTTGCCTCTCTGCGTCAGCTCCCAGGAAATAGAACCTTTTATGATTTATGAGCCGGGCCAGGAGGAGGGAGGGGGGAGATATATTTTTTCCCAAACCTCTGTATCGGTTGCACGTCAAGAAGAAAAATTTAGACAACAACATAGAAGTATGGTTGGAATACAAGCAATGAGCTGAAGGAGGAAGCCCCTGACTGCAAGGGAGATCTGCTCACTGCAGAGAACCTTCTGTCTTAGAGCGTCTTTTCTAATTGAGATAAACTCGGCGGTCGATAAGAAAAGGAAATTCAAACAAAATGGAAGAGAATAAAAGAGGATAATTAGCGACACAGCACAGGATACGCAGTTTGTTTCCATTTTTGCCGTGTTCTGAGAAGCTACAATTGCAGATAACATTCCATTTCTTTAATCTGGCATTAATCGATTGGAATGCTAATGGATTATAAACTATTCTGGATTATCAGAAATGATCATAGAAATGTATATAAACAGGGGCGTAACTATAGAGGATGCAGGGGATGCGGTTGCACCCGGGCCCAGGAGCCTTAGGGGGCCCATAAGGCCTCTCTTCTCCATATAAAGAACCCAGTACTATGAGTAAAGCATTATAGTTGAGGGCCCTGTTACAGGTTTTGCATTGGGGCCCAGAAGCTTCAAGTTACGCCTCTGTATATAAAATCTACTTTTTGGAAGTCAGTTTTGCTGGGGACCATGTCACCGTTATTTGTGACAAATTTATCACAGTGCTGAGTGAAGAATATAACGAGACTAGCACAAACCACAAGCAGAACATAGTAACAGTATATAGGGCCACTAAAAGACAAGTCCATCCAGTTCAGACTATTACCCCCCAATGCTGATCCATGGGAAGGCAAAAAAAAACCCAAAATGAGGTAGAAGGAAAAAATTCCTTCCCAGCTCCAGTCTGGCAATCGGAATAATCCTAAAAGATAGTGGAAATGGTGACTGTAATAATGGCTTTATTCGTGGCCAGCAAGTGAGGCATTTCTAGCTAAAACATGTGACAGCTCCCAACTGGCCCAGGTTTCACTCTGGCGCACGCAGTTGCCGCCAGACATGAGGCTTGCATCTCTTTATACATTTGTCACACTGGCGCCAGCGCATACTCTACTTGGACCAGCATATAAAACACGGGTGTAAGTTGACATGTCCCATTAGATTACTCTTACGGCTTTATAAATAAGTCCCAAACGTGATGCACATTTATGCACCTAAAATGTGCCAAATTAGTTAAAGCGCCCCAATATTGCATACAAGTGATTAAACCGTGCAACTACTGTAAATTACTGGCATGATACTGCAAGAAAAACTAAATACTCGGAATATGCACATAAAAAGTGATACGTCCTTTGTACAAATGATCAGGGGGTTGTAGCACTGCTGATCTTCATCATTCTGATTTCTAGAGACACTGTCATGGATAGGACACTACACAGACTGTCCTGACAAGTGACTCATTTTTTTCCGAGGTGACATCATGCATATATATATATATATATATATATATATATATATATATATATTACAGTAACTCGGACCTTGTAGGAAAGTGGACACTTTTAAGGACACTCAAGGATAAATGCATTAGAAATATCTGTTCATTATTTGATATTATTTAAAGGGGCCAAACCATCTTTAATCAAATAATAGTCAGGTTCTAGAATGATCTTGTGTTATATAACTTAGCTCCCTGCTATCCCTCTTGCAAGTAACAGCGTCCATATAAAGGAGCTCCAGGTGAGCTCCGCTGTTAAGCCCTGCAACCTCCAGCTAGTGAAGACACAAGCGCCAGCCTGTAAGACCTGCCCCCTGCCTGTGATATGCCCGGGGCAGGTGGAGAAGGAAGAGTGCCAGTAGGAGGAGGCTAAAGCCTCTACGATGTCAGTGCTGATCTCACCGCCCAAAAGCAACACCTACATGGGGAAAGTGTATGGAGAACTGAGCACTGCCCTCAGAAGGTTCCCAAACTTTCTAGTTGCCCCAGGCACCATATAAAGGACAAAGTGCTGCACGACAGCTCAGAGCAGAAGACAGGGACCCAATAGAGAAAGGGACACAGCAGCAGAAAGAGACAGTAGAGAGAGACTGAGCCAGCAGCCATTGAAGTGGCATAGGCTGCTTTTGGGAATGGCAGTGATATCCTCATGCTGGGGAGCAGCAAAGGAGAGGACCAGAGGGCCCTGATGACTGGAGGCTTAAAATGCGTGAATGAAAGGGCCCTGATAACCGGGGGCCAAAGTTGGAGTCCAAGAGGATGCAAATGGACCGGGACTGCAATACATAGCAGTGCACACTGTCAAGGTCGAACCTCTCACCAACAAGTGGAGCCTCCAATGTTTGGTGTGCACACCATGAAAGCGACAAAAGTAAGACAGCAGGCCTGCTGAGAGGTAAAACTGAGATGAATATTTTCATAAGAGTTGAGCCTGGGGTCTCGAAGACACTGTTGAGGAAGTATGTGAAAAAAGTGCATTTCTGATTCATCACAATGTGAGGAGTAAAGTGTTATTCTCAAGAGATGATGGTGCTTAACCCATTGTAGTCAGGGAAAGAATCTATACAGAAAGAGTAGAAGAATTGTTGATTACCGTGTATGTCTGACGTGAGGACGTAACAAGACATGTAATGCTGTAAGAAAAGTGAGGAAGTATGTCGTAGTGGGGTAGAGCTGAGGTAAATTGATGTCAATGACGTCAGGCATCTTGTACGAAAAGATGCAGTCCCTACGGGGTGGTATAGGTCTAGGCTATAGGTAGTGGAGTCGGTAATGGGCACTTGAAATAGAGACGCTTAGCAGGTGACCTGTGGCCTAGTTCAGGAAAAAGTGTAAAGGCAACGTACCCTAATATGCCATGATGTTATTAAATATCGTATAAGGACCAGTGGCCTTCTATGGAGCAAAGTTATTTACCTATTGCTCATTAAGTAATGTTTTTTTTTCTTGTTAAAATGTGCTAACTTTGCTTTTGTCTGTCAAACCACCCATCAGCTCCATATGTGTTACTACTGATCCATTTTTAAAAAGGACCTTCTAGACCCCCCTGGGATTAATGGGGTTGGATCCCACCAATCAGAAATGTATCCTCCATTCTGTGCATGGGGATGAATTTCTATCTTGGCACAACCCTTTTAATTATAACCTAGAGGGATACTTATGTATGACAGTAAATTGTTCTTGAGCATAGAAATATGCCCAAGCACCTGTTAGGGCATACCACTGAGGCTGATAAAGTACCTCAAAGTGAATTAAAGGGTTAAGAAGTTTTATTATATAAACCACCAGTCCCTCAATTGCCAAAGTAAAAATCCATTTGGCCAATGATGGCCATTTACAAGCCAAGCTGTTTGTTCTGTGTTTGTGCATTTTGTTTCCCTATAGGCAAACACATTTGGATTTGCGCTTTCAGACTTTGTCGACCCATCGACCTGTGCGCCATTGTGCAATGACCAGGCCTGCACAATACACATAAAAGCCTACACTTTTTACATCCTAATGGCCTTATTGAGAAAGCATTCTCTATCTCTATGGGTAATTTTATGAATCTATGCACCGCCTTTATAAAAGGTTAATGTCCTAATCACATAACTAAAACTAGTGCTCTTACAAGGCATAATAGTTAATGGACAAGTCTCAAACATTCAGATAATTGGTGCAAACTCTATAACGAAGTCCATCTCAGATAATACTGTACGAAGAGTTGGCAAGTAAGACATATTATATGGGCATTGACCGTCAAACAATAAGCTAATATCATACCTCAGACCTCGTAGAGTATTGCCTCCCCAATAGCAACCAGGGAGTGGATGGGAAGCTGCACACAGAGTCCTAGGGTCATCTTATATCAATCAATGTATTGGCATTGACGAGCACCGATCAATGAGATTGGTGCTTGTCTACCAGATATTCACACGGGTCAATTCAGACTTTATTAGGGGTGAATGATCATTCATATGATTATTCATCCACACAGGTCTTCATTATTAGAGTTTATACCAAGACCTAAAGTTGTCCCCTATCTACAGAATGCTACTACTACTCGGACGAAAAGATTCGGGGGGCACCGGGGGTGAGCGGGGGGTTGCAGAGGGGAGTGTGAGGGGGGAGAGAGAGAGCGAGCTCCCCCCTGTTCCCCACTGCTAACCCCCGCTCCACCACGCCGCTCCCCGGCGCCCCCCGAATCTTTTTGTCCGAGTAGTCAGTTACTCGGAAAAAGCGATGCTCGAGTGCAAAAACACCCGAACCGAGTACGCTCCCTCATCTCTACCACCCACAATGATGTTGCATTGATTGGAGCGACGGCCAAGCATGCATGGCCATCGCTCCATTCATTTCAGTTGGGCTGATGGAAATTGCTGAGCACTTGTACTTGGTTTACTTGGTTATCTCTGACAGTGCCATTGAAAGTGAATGGAGCAGCACCATGCATTCTCAGCTATCACTCCATTCAATCTCCTCCTTACTGCTGGGAGTGCAGTATGTCCACAGTGAGGAGAAGAGAAGGACATGGGACTCCAATCGTCATAATTAAAGTTATCCCCTACCATGTGGATTACCTTACATAACCCCTTTAATGATAATCATAATATTTCATGAAGCATAAAAGATGCAATCATTTGAAAAACAAATGTTCACGCAGTTCGATGATCAGGAAAAACATTCTAGAAATGTTTTTGTCCAATTACTGGGCTGTGTAAAATGCCCTTTAATTGTGTCTATAGTATTACTATCCTTCCTTATCTAGGCCTTCAGCAGTATTACAGAGCTGTCATCTTTCCCCCACCTTCTAATGATACTGAGATGACTCTGCGAACCTGTGTCAGGCTGCACAGCAAAGCAATCTAGTAAGCTTCGGAAAACAGGAAATGTCAGATTAGTGTGTGAAATATTTTTTGGTATAGTTATTCATAAAATAAACACGCCCTTAAATATAATTTTTGATGATACATTCTTAGCAAAAATGATGCCGACAACAGCTTTACTTGATTAAATTACATCTTGGACTTAATGATGCTACAAAACAATAAAGAATATCTATGCTTTTTTCTAAATCTTGTAACCCCTTTAATGCAATGTTGGTTGGAGTCTTTCTACTCTGCCTGCTGCAGGACTTTGGTGTGAGGTTGTTCTATGGGGGTTCTTAGGGTATAGCCAAAAACAGGTCACATCTATTGAAAGGTGCAAAAAAAGTGAGGGAGCCTGAGAAGCCAATGAAGAGAGAGGGTCAAGAGTCCAATGAGCAAATTAGAAAAAGACTGACCACAGTGGTTCACTTTCATTAAAGGCATCAGGTAAAGCAATTGGAGTGGCACAAAACGTTAGTAATAGTAGACACATATAGGCGGAGACAGACGGGGTAGAGGTGAAGCATGGGGATTTGCAAGCAGGAATTATCTCAGCTGGTGGAGGTAACTTCCAACTAACCAAGGAAAATGAATAACTAATTCATAAGAACAGGGGGATATACCCAATAGATTGATCTAAATGGTTGATGCACAACAGTTTAGAAATTGCAGGGCTCCCTCTCTTGGCACCCACAGGAAGCAACTTATTTCGCCAAGGGGAGCTGTGGCTAGCTTCTTATTTCCCATACAGCCTGGTGAATTACAGGATAGCTCTTCACATGAAATGGTTACCCTATAATACCAGGACAGTAGAAGGTCTATTCGGATGTGAGCTGCTCTTAATGAGTCGCTCTTCAGACATAGAGGGGTTCTCACACCAGGATGGAGGTCACAACATCCTGCACTATGATGTTCATATGTCCTAATAGGGCATTTAAACAAGAGATGCCATCTTGGCACGACCCCCTTAATATGGCTTGGCAAAATGTTATGTTGCTCAATTAAAAAAAGTTCTAAACTCAGAATTCTTCTGAATATTTTTCTCGAAAATCGCAGAAAGTGGGAAGCTGGGACCAAGCTATGTTTTATTTTTCAAGTTATTACTAAACTACAGAAGGGGAGTTATTTAAAGTGTAGGACCTTTAAACAGAATGTGTCACCGAAAATGACCTTTTGTATAAGCCAAGTTTTTATGTTAAACATACATTTTTTTTTAGAAATTTGGGCTTTTTAAAATACTTTTCCATATTACTACCTGTATTTAAAAAAAACTCCTGGAATCTTTCAGTTTTTACTCTGACATTGTTAAGATTGCTGTTCACAACCGCCAGTAACCCCTACCTCCTCCTGCCATCGGGGGTGGGTTGGCCGCCCATTATGTCTGTGACAGATGCTGCATCTCCTTTTAGTTTCCTGGTTCTCATAGAGTGCAAGAACATACCTAGTCTGCTTCTTAAAGGACCAGCGTGTACCAAGCTTTCCAGTCCCCAACCAAACTTGAGAGGTTTTAGGCTTTTTAGCTCCTCTGCCCATCAACAGCATGAGCAATCAGTCTCTACTGTGCAAAGGTGCTGGTTGTTTCCTATCTTATGTCTTGGTCATAGACCCGTGCCTGGACAACCCTGATCTTGGCTCGTTTCTTCACTACACATTTCTCTGTCCACTGCCTGCTCTGATCGTCAGCTTGTTTCTTGACAATACAAGACATCCTCCTGTCCTCACCCTTCACTTGTTTCTCTACTACGCAAGACATGTGTCTGTCGTGACCCTTGGCCTGTTTCTTGATTGTGCAAGTTTTCCACCAACCCTGACCTTGGCTTGTTCCTTGATTATGTCTCAGTCTACAACAGTGATGGGCAACCTTTTGAGCTCGGTGTGTCAAAATTCGCCAAAAAACCGAGCATAACTCCGGTGGTGTCACTTCGAGAAAAAAAAACATAAATTCGTGATATTTATAGTTTAAATAACAAAAATGTATAATTGTAATGTATAACTGTATTTAATAAAGCCAAAACACCTATAGCACAGGCCCTCGCCTCTACCAGCCTCCCCCTCACTTATCTCAGTAATGATGACCCCTCAGCGGTGACAGCGCCCCCCCACAGCAGCCCCCAGCAGCGACAGCAGCGCCCCCCACAGCGGCCCCCAGCAGTGACAGCAGCGACCCCCACAGCAGCCCCCAGCAACGACAGCAGCGCCCCCACAGCAGCCCTCAGCAGCGACAGCACCCCCCACAGCAGCCCCCAGCAGCGACAAACGCCCCCGACGGAGGCCCACCCTCAGTGACAGCGCCCCCCACAGCGGCCCCCCAGCAGTGACAGCGCCCCCCACATCGGCCCCCCAGCTGGGACAGCACCCCCCACAGCGGTCCTCCAGCAGTGACAGCACCCCCCACAGCCGCCTCCCAGCAGTGACAGCACCCCCCACAGCGGCTCCCCAGCATTAACTGAACCCCACAGCGGCCCCCAACAGTGACGGAGCCCCACAGCGGCCCCCAGCAGTGACTGACCCCCACAGCCGCCCCCCAGCAGTGACTGACCCCCACAGCGGCCCCCCAGCAGTGACAGCGGCCCCCCAGCAGTGACAGCAGCCCCCCAGCAGTGACAGTGGCCCCCCCAGCGGCCCTCCAGCATTAACTGCCCCCCCAGCGCCCCCACAGCAGTGACTGACCCCCCCAGCGGCCCCCCAGCAGTAAATGACTGCCACAGTGGCCCCCCAGCAGTGACTCGGCTCCACAGCAGTGACAGTGCCCCCCGAAACCCACTTACTTACCTCCTAGAAGCTCCACTCCTCCTGTGACGGCGCGCCGCTAGCAGAGATGATCTCTGGTGCACTCTGTGATGTCAGTGTGCTGCCAGACACCTCCTCCCCCAGGTGCTCTCGCGGAACCAACAGGTAGGAGACGTCGGGGTGGGGGGAGGAGGATCCCGGCTGCACACTGACATCACAGTGTGCGCCAGGATCAGCGCTGCTAGTAGTGCTGGTTAGTGAATACCAGCAGGGGAGCCACGGCCCCTGCCAGTATTCACTAAAGGGGTGAGCGGCCGCGTGTCAGCGACTATGGCTACGCTTGTCAGTGCTGACACGCATGTCATAGGTTCGCCATCACAGGTCTACACCCTCCTCTATTATGATTTTTCTGAACACGTAATTTCAGCTATATTGGAACTATTTCTGAAGAAGTAGACTGAGGCAACCCGCAGCGAAGACTAGATCCAGACTGGTAGGGCTAAAGGGTGAAAATTGGAGAACCTCAGTTGCAGCCCCTAGACTTAGCCCAAAGTCAAAATCAGTTAAAGACACAGTGGGGCTTATTTATTAATACTATCTAAAGGTTAGACAATGCAAACTTAGACTGTCTTAAAATGTGCCAGATCACAGTAGCTGAGCTGAATGATATCTCTCACATTTTAAGGCTTTCTAGTCTAAGTTTAAACCAGCTTTTAGTTGTATAAGTTTATGCCAAAAAATTATGCCAAAATTTTGGCACAATTTGCCACAATTTAGGTCACATCCCATTTTTATGAAGTACCACCTTTTTGTGAAACACAGCAAAAAAAAAAAAGTGTGAGAAAGTGTTTAAAATACTTAACAAAAAGTGTTGAGTGATTATTAGAATAATTGAGTCAGAAGTGTCTGACTTTTTTTTTACTAAAAGTAATTGGGACAACCCGATCCCAATTCCAATTAAAGCCAATGAAATCACAGAGGTGAGAGGGAAAAAAAAAACAAAGACATTTACTGAAAGAGCCAAAAATGCAATACCTGATAGGCACAATCACCGTAAGGCAGGCACAATCGCCATAGGGCAGGCACAATCACCATAGGGCAGGCACAATCACCATAGGGCAGGCACAATCGCCATAGGGCAGGCACAATCACCGTAAGGCAGGCACAATCGCCATAGGGCAGGCACAATCACCGTAAACTCTCATAGAATGCAGTCTGCTAGACTATGATATGGAGGAGCTACTTGTTCAGTGCAGACTATTACGGCGATTGTGCCTATCAGGTATTGCATTTTTTGGCTCTTTCAGTGAATGCAATTAAAGCCAATGGAAGTAAAATTCCGCCTCACTAATTTGGCCTCCATAAGGTCCCTAATGCATGGTGGTGATGGCTCTTCAGTGAATGTGGCTCAGAGGTTAGCACTGTTGCCTTACAGTCCTTGCGTCAAATCAAGGACAACAGCTGCATGGACTTTGAAGAACACCATACAGATATTGCCCTTGGTCATATTTGAACCTAGATGCCAGCAGCGCTAACAATTAAGCCACCATTCTTATTCTTCCTTCTCTGGAGGAGAAGAAGGAGAAACATATAGAAAACATACAAAGTCTATTCAGATGTAGTTCTTGGCCTGATTTGAACCTATGACCCCAGCACTGCAAGGAAAAAGTGTAAATGACTGAGGCCACCATGATTGTTCTTCCTCTTCATTCTTCCTCTTTCTATTTCTTCATTTTCCTCTTCCAAAGGTGAAGGAGAAGAAGAATAAAGGTGAAAGAGAATAATCAGGAGGGGGAGACAAAAGAGAAGAGGAAGAAAGAGGAGAAGAAGAAGAAGAAAAAGGGGGGAAGAGAAGGAGGATGCGGGGGAAGGAGGAGGAAAAGGAGAATGAGGAGGGGGAGGAGGAGGAGAAGGAGGAGGTTGGGAAGGAGGAAAAGGAGGAGGTTGGGAAGGAGAAGAAGGAGGAGGAGGGGAAGAAAGAGGAGAAGGATAGCAAGAAGAAGGATGAGAAGCAGAAGGAGGAGGAGGAGAAGGGGTAGAAGGAAAAGGATGAGGAGCAGAAGCAGGAGGAGGATGAGAAGGAGGATGAGAAGAAGGAGAAGGGGAGGGAGAAAGACAGAAAGAATGAGGGGGCGAAGGAGGAGAAGGGGAAGAAGGGTGAGAAGAAGGAGACAAAGGAGGAAAAGGAAAATAAGGAGATTAAAGAAGAAAAGGGGATGAAGGAGACAGAATAACGAGGAGAAGAAGGAGAATATGATTTTCTTCATATTCGGTCTCTTCCCCTTCTCCTTGCCCTTCTTTTTCTCCAGCGAAGGAAAATGCAGGAGGAGGAAGAAGCTTAGTGGCTAGCACTGTTGCCTCGTAGTGCTGGAGTTCTAGGTTCAGATCTGTTTAAAGGCAGCATCTGCACGGAGTTTGTGTTTTCTTTGTGTTTATCCCTCTACCTTTTCTTCTGTTCTGTAGGCAAAAGCACAAGTGTGTTGCCTCAGTTGCCTGCAGCACCGCAGTTCTAGGTTTAAATCTGACCAAGGACAACATCTGTATGGAGTTTTTCACTCTAAGCAGATGTTGTCTGTGATGAGAGTTGAACCCGGCACCCAGGCACTTCAAGGCAGCAGCGCTAAACACTGAGCCCTATCGAGCGCGCACACCTACCCACCACAGTCAGCCAAGTGCATCAGAAAACCATTGAATTTTCCATAGTAAATAGATTGTTCCGCTGCAGTGACAGGCATTAAGCCTAATAATAGTCCGACCCGCAGAAAAGTCATCTTACTGTCATCACAGGCAGCGTTACAATGAAGGGTGACACCTACGTAAGAAATAAAAGGGATAGATCCCTTGGAAGATAGTTTGAGTTAGGTAGACCTATACCTATAACTCTATGCAACTCTACAGATACTGTACCAACTCAGTACTGCTATCCCTAAAAGCCGAGCTCTGCTACACCTGTCCTACCAGATGTGTTATACATGGCTTTTCGTATTTGATAAAAGAAGAATAAAATACACCGTTTTTTCGCTCTTCATTCGCCCCCTCCCTCCACATAACCCATTCAATTGCGTTATATTAAATTGATAAAATTGCAGAAACCCATTGACATAATTGCTGGCGGACTAGGTGAAAATACGAGTTTAGTAGCTAAAAAAAAAGACATTATCGTTCTTCCATTACTTCAGCTATAAAATTATAGGTTCTGCAAAAAAAAAGTTTTTTTAAAAATTTTTTCCCGATATTGTATATATTTGTATTTATTTATTTATTTTTGGGTTTTTTTTGGGTTGGGTGGTTGAATTTCAGCTTTGCCACCTTTTCCGCTGGCTGATACCACTTGATGTGACCTCACTGCTCGCTGCGTTACCGTGCCAGAGCACACAGGAAGCCATTAGCACAGCTGCAATTACATAGCACATCCATCCACCAACCGCCCTATTTTACTTTAATCTGCTTAAGTGCATTTTCTGCACGAGGTTAAAATCTAACTCCCAGCAGCCCCCCGAACTCTCGGCTGCGTCTCCGGCCGACAAGAGAGGCCAATTTAGAGCTGATTCAATTTGTTCTTCACAAACATGTGTAAGGGCTCTGCCTCGCTCCCTGACCTGCCTCTTATCACATTAACTCCCAAATCTTGTTAAAGACCATATTGATGCGAGTCGTTATTAAGGGTGATTATGGGAACAACAGACAATGCGCCAAAGTGTTTACTAACTGGCTTATATATAATTTTGGTAATATCTCGTCCAGATGGGAGGGTTTCAGACAATAAATCCAGCTTTTCAGCATTGCAATGAATTGGCTTCCTGCACTGTACATAAATACTGCATGGTGAGAGGAACAGAGGAGGGAAGTGTAGCAGAAAGTCTTTACGGCCTGTCAGTCTAACACTTTTTAGTGATTGCTCGGCAGGATTTGCTCTCCTGTACTTCAGTAGATTTTACTCTGCAGAGTTAAGATGAAGACAAATGTCTTGCGACTAGTTCTGTAGCCGGGACACATTACATCGGTCGCTTTTTTATTGAGTTGCTTTAAAAAGAGTTTATGACATTCGAGAAAAGATTTTTTTCTTTCCAGTAACAGCGCCACACATGTCCATAGGCTGCGATCGGTATTGCGCTCCACCCATTTCAAGTGAAAGTCAGACCGACACGTGAAAATCTAGTTCGAGGAAAAAAGCAAGGCTTTTTTTGCCATTTTTCTACTGTTTAAGGTGAATAAGGGCTCATTTGTGTCAGCGTTGGAGGTTTAGTTCAGAGTCTGTCTATCTATCTATCTATCTATCTATCTCATATCCATCTAATATCTATCTATCTATCTATCTATCTATCTATCTATCTATCTCATATCTATCTAGACGTATTTCACAATGTTCTGCAAGGAACAGGGCTTGTGCTTAAAGTGTCCCACAATGTGTGAACTATAGAGCTCAAGGACAAAAAATATCTATCTCACTATCTATCTATCTATCTATCTATCTATCTATCTATCTATCTATCTATCTATCTATCTATCTATGTCATATCTATCTATCTATCTATCTATCTAATATCTATCTATCTAATATGTATGTATCTATCTGTCTATCTCATATCTATCTATCTATCTATCTATCTATCTATCTATCTATCTATCTATGTCATATCTATCTATCTATCTATCTCATATTTATCTAATATCTATCTATCTAATATGTATGTATCTATCGGTCTATCTAATATCTATCTATCTATCTATCTCATATCTATCTATCTATATATATGTCATATCTATCTATCTAATATCTATCTATCTATCTATCTATGTCATATCTATCTAATATCTATCTATCTATCTATCTCATATTTATCTAATATCTATCTATCTAATATGTATGTATCTATCTGTCTATCTAATATCTATCTATCTAATATGTATGTATCTATCTATATCTATGTCATATCTATCTATCTACCTATCTCATATCTATCTATCTATCTATCTATGTCATAACTATCTATCTCATATCTATCTATTTCATATTTATCTTTCTATGTATGTCATATCTATCTATCTATCTCATATCTATCTATCTATCTATCTTATATTTATCTATCTATCTCATATCTATCTCATATCTATCTCATATCTATCTATCTCATATCTATCTATCTGTCTATCTCATATCTATCTATCTGTCTGTCTATCTCATATCTATGTATCTATCTATTTCATATCTATCTATCTAATATCTATCTATCTATCTATATCTATGTCATATCTATATATCTATCTCATATCTATCTATCTATCTATCTATCTATCTATCTCATATCTATCTATCTATCTATCTCATATCTATCTAATATCTATCTATCTATCTATCTATCTATCTATCTATCTATATCTATGTCATATCTATATATCTATCTCATATCTATCTATCTATCTATCTATCTATCTATCTATCTATCTATCTATCTATCTATCTATCTATCTATCTAATATGTATCTATCTATCTGTCTATCTTATATCTGTCTGTCTATCTATCTAATATGTATCTATCTATCTATCTAATATGTATCTATCTGTCTATCTATCTATCTATCTATCTATCTATCTATCTATCTATCTATCTATCTATCTAATATGTATCTATCTATCTGTCTATCTCATATCTATCTAGCTAATATCTATCTAGCTAATCTATCTCATATTTATCTAATATCTATCTATCTAATATGTATGTATCTATCTATCTATGTCATATCTATCTATCTATCATCTATCTATCTATCTATCTATCCATCCATCATCTATCTATCTATCTATCTATCTATCTATCTATCTAACATTTTCTTTAGTTCTTTCAGTAGTACAACACAAAAACTATATAAATTGATGCACAGAATAAATATAACATGTAATTTTTACCACACAGTGACTTCTACAAATACGACCCCCTGCTGAACATGGTGCAATTTAATGTTTTTCCATTTCACCCCACTTAGACATTTTTAAAAATTGTTTGACACATTACATGGAACATCAAATGATACTATTGAAAAATACAACTCACCCTGTAAAAAGCCCTCATATGTCAATGTAAAATGAAAAAAGTGGATTCCTTGATGCCACAAATAAACCCTTGATAATATTCAATGTTCCTGCAGATTTTAATGCAGATTTGCTACACAATTGCAGTAGATTTCACCCTTTGCAATATAAAAGTCAGCCGCATGTGAAGGCACCCTCAAGTATCCATGGAAGGCAAAATTGCAGGTTTCGCAAAGTTGGCATAGGTGCAGAACATTTTGCATTGCATTGGGACACTACTAGACATGCACTTTAATAGGGGTGTGTTTACATCACACTAGGGATGTACATGTAACATATATGACAGGAAAAGCACTTGATATAGACAGGGCACCGTTCAACCAGTGGAGGCGAATGCAGTGTCCTTTTAGCCCCCATCAGGTCAGAACATTCAAAAAAAGCTATAAAATTGTGTTCTAGATGGTGCTATTTATTAGAAGAGTATAGAGTCAAAAATGTGTGCTGTGCAGTAGTGTTGAATGAACAAAGACAATTGAACCCTGGTTTGGTTCGAACTTTGCTAAAAGTCCTATTCAGCGAGAACCCAAACCTCAGGTGGTTCGTCTTGGCCAAATCTTCTAAAATTCTTCTTCTTTTTCCTTTTTTTTAAAACTAAGGCAAAAAGAATAAGAATAGAACAAAGAGGAAAAACAGTCTTTTTTCATCCTCTTTTTTTTTTTTCTTTCTCCTCTTTTTTTCTTCTTCTTTTTCCTTGATTTTTCTTTATGAACATTGCCTTACGAAACAGCTCAAAACCGCTTAGATACACTCCTAGGTGTTATACAGCGAGTTTATAGCTCTTAGTGTTGTACATCAGTTTTAGTGGTGTCAGTGAAGTCTGGTTTGGTTTGAACTAATTTGCACTTTTTGCTGAAATTTGACAAACTGAACTTTTCAAAAGTTCGCTAATCACTGAGCAGTATGTATTTTTTCCCCCTGGAGTCTATGGGCTATATCCTGCTATATTCTTATGCAATGTAGTACATTGCAGCTATACGTTGGGACTCTTCCTGATGTATATATGAAATGAAGAGCCACAGTATGATGTAAGCAGGCTCTAATACAGCACATGCAGATTTACCCAATGTTATCCAATGATTGGCTATGAAAGTATGCCTTCCTGTCCTCATTCATGGACTCCCGGGAGTTCCAAGATTTCTTGGTGTAAGCCATGTGGAGGTTGGCACATCTTACCCCTGCTTTTCCCTCTGGGTGTTTGTATGTATCTGAGTAGATGATTCTTCACTGGTTATATAAAGCAGGGGGTTGGACCCGATGACCCTGGAGGTCCCTTCCAACTCTACCATTCTAGGATCTAAGTTTATTTTTTTCTTATCTTTTCTGTTCTTCTCTATAGTCTCCCCCATTTTTGTCTCCTTTCTCTTGATCTCTTCTTTCATTGTTCGTGTTGTATTCTGTTGGTTCGAATGGTCACTTGAGGGGTATAACCCAGACTACGCCAGACCATACAAGTATTAATTGTCCCTGCCTCAACTCGGCTTGATTTGGAAGACATCTCTCCCGCTTGCAACTTTAAGCTGTCTGTTTCATCTCCAGGTCACACATGTTGTCAATATATGATGTTCTCCTCTTGGTGGTTATTCACTATGTGTTTTTGTTTTCACTGTTCTTGCTGCTTGCAAAACCCAATAAACAGGTTAAACATAAAATATGTACTTATCTGTGCGATGGTATCTGTTGGAGCGAACTACACCAGGGACACCTACACTTGAGGTGCTGTATAAATATGACCCATCCGTATACACCAAGTGCTTCAACAATATTATGAATTTCCTTTTCATGAAATATTATCACAAACAGAACCGAATAGTTATAAGCTAGGTGTTTTTTAGTCGAGTTCTGGTTTCATCCTAGTTTCCGCCTTCCTTGCAGAAAACTGCATTCGGACAGAAACAAAAACAGAACAATATGAGTCAATATGTGGGATGGAGACCTCTGTGGTCTGCATGTCACATAGTTCCTGTCCATGTTAGTCCTGTCAATTGGATGGAAAAGCACCGTCCTTCACTCTTTTCTATCCAGTTGAAAGGACTAACATGGATGGGAACTATGTGACGTGTAGACCACAGTGGTCTCCATCCCATGCTTTTCTATCCCATTTGAAGGACAATGGGACGGAAGCTACGCAAGATGAAAGCCGGAGAGGTCTTCTTCTCACATATTGATCCTATGGTTCCATCCTGATTTCCGTCTCTATGCAATTTTCTTGCATACAAGATGGTAGAACCAGGATGGAGGCAGCACTGGGAAAAAAAAACAATTAAAAAGAGCCTTACTTTCTGACTACTAGAGATGAGCGAGTATACTCACTAAGGCACTTTACTCGAGCGAGTAGTGCCTTAGCCGAGTATCTCCCCGCTCGTCTCTAAAGATTCGGGGGCCGGCGCGGGTGACAGGTGAGTTGCGGCGGGGAGCGGGAGGGAGAGAGGGAGGAAGAGAGAGATCTCCCCTCCGTTCCTCCCCGCTCTCCCCTCCATTCCTCCCCGCTCTCCCCCGCCGCTCCCCGCATCTTTAGAGACGAGCGGGGAGATACTTGGCTAAGGCACTACTCACTCAAGTAATGTGCCTTAGCGAGTATACTCGCTCATCTCTACTGACTACCAATAAGGCTTTATTCACATGGGCAAGTGCAATTTTTGGTCAGTGAAAAGTTGACCGTTCTCCATGTGATTTTCATGCTATTTTTTTTGCAATTTTCAGGAGTGTGATAAATGCATGATTTTTTTGCACATTTTTCTCTGCTTTGCATTTCCTGGATTATTTTTCATGTGGTTCCTATATTCCCTGCATTAAACACACATCGCACTCGCATGATATTTGTATGCAAACCCATTGCCATGCTTTATTTTAACGCTCCCATGGCAAATAATTTTTGAAGCAGATTCGCACAAAAATAGGACATCCTGCGACTTTTCTAACTCAGACTATCAATACGTCCAAGAGAAATGAAATCGCTCACCTGAATTAACCCATTCAATGGCATGGGTTCTTTCCCCATGTCCATCTTGGAATCAGACAGAACTCGGGAGGGAAAATCATCTGTGTGAATACACCCTTGGGGAGATTACTGAAGACATATTTATACCTCTACCATTAAAATGTTCTTATCCAATAATATTGAATGGCCATAAGAAATGGCAAGTACCAGGAAGCATTAGGATAGTTAAAGGTCAAAACAGAATAATATATCCGTCTTCAGTAAGTCACCTGCTGGTTATTGCAGGTAGCCAAGATTTTATCGTTTAACCCTATGACCTGCGACAGATAAAGCTCTGACTGCTCGAAAAAAATAAAAAACTACCACGAAATTTTGAAAATGTGTTTTTTTTTCCCCCTGCTGCTTATATGACGTCAGTATACTCCGCAATGGGGTTCACAGTCTAATTTCCCATAGACGCACAACCAAGGCCTATTAAAGAGGAAGCCAGTTAACAAAACAATGGATATTTTTGCAGAGTGAGGAATGAAACAGAAGTACCTGGAGGAGAACATCTAACGTAAACTTTACGCAGTTGTTGCTTTTAGTTGGATTCGAACCCAAGACCCCATTGCTGGCAGCCAAGACCCCTTAGTTACTGTGCGGCAAATATTAAGTAACAAGAGCAAAAAAAAAAAAAAATAAATAAAGTAAAAGAATATATACAAACAATGTCATAATGTAATAAAATACTGCACTAAACAAGCAATACCCAACTACTTGCACATCGTTTGTCAAGATTCGACTTTTGGATTTTTTTCGCATCCAACATAATTGGTGGCAAGCAAGTGCTCAAAAAATGTATATAGAAAACTGTATTGTACACTTTGAATCATTGAAAAAAGAAAATAATAAAAGGCCGCCAATCGCCCCCCCCCCCCCCACCCCAACCGGGTCCATGGAGTATTTTGCTGGGAGACGCACACAAGTCTTTGGAATGTTTGAGGCTATACTCATGTAATTAACCAAAAAGCTGCAAATTATCTCATTGTGCTGCCCCTCGCAGGGAAGAAGAAAGATGGAAGAGAGGAGAAAAAAAGGCAACGGCAGATTCTAAAGAAGCTTTAATTAGAATCTGATAATAGCCGCTATCTGATTCCTGGATAATTACCTCCCCACATTCTCTTTCTATGTCAGGACCTCACAAAGCTGGGGAAGATTTGAAGAGCCCGGACAATACGCGAACACAGGCAGACGCCCGGCTCCTGCTCATTCACTCTCTTTATTCTTTCCAATTTAAGCAAATGCTACTGAAACTGTAATTAAGAAAGCGGTGTGACCCTGATCGCTGCAGTATTAATGAGGGACTATTGATTTTTCTATTATTCCTAATGACCGTACACAGAAATCGTAGAAAAACAAATGAAAAGAGCAAAGTGTATATGAAGGAGAACAGGGGAGAGCGGATAGCAGAGAGGCGAGAACAATAAAATGGGAAGAGAAAGGAAACAACTTAAGAGGCAGAAGATGGACAAGAACCCGAGAGATAAGAATAGCAAAAGAAAGATGAATAGGAAAACTAAACATGATCCGTCATTACCTGGGCTGTAGACGCTTTACCGACAGAGAGGATTTCGCTTCCCTCCCGGGTTTGGGGATTTTTCATGATTTCTGTTTATCAAAAAGTTTCTTTCTATTCTATGGAGATTTTACATTTCTGTGTAAAAACATCTCTTTTCTTAGTTTTTATGGATAAAAGCAGATTTCTGGCAAGAGTTGACATTAATTTATTTTATTCCATTTTTTACTGCAAGAAGACCTTAAAGGACTACATTCAATTTGTTATCCATTTACTCGTATCCAACTTTTTTCTTACTTTTACATCAAAGGACGACAAATGAAAACTTAATGCGTAAAACTCATCAAAAGATCTAGATTAACACATCAGTACTGCATTCAGTGTATAGGCAAAAAGAATGATCCGGTGTTATATCTCACTACTGGTGTCTTATATTGAAATAACAGTAGCGTACTTGAATAGGAAGACATGGATCTGCTGCACAATGGTGTGGCAAAAGGACCCCTGGGGGCCCCGAAATAAGGATTTTGACTTTGTGTCGTGGCCCCTGTAAGAGATAGAAAGCCAAACCCAACTGCAAAGTTGAAGAGAAGCATGTGAGAAGCAGGAATCCACTTTCTACGCCTCTCTAAGGCCCGTGGGACCGCGATTATGACTAAGGTAAAGGCAGTGTACTGGAAGTGTCCTCCTCCTACTACGATGGGGCAATGCATCCAGGAAGTCATCCACCATCGTCTGCAGAGATTCAGGTACCGATCTGGAGTGAGAATCCCTGGAATGGATACAGGTCCAATGAGGCGATCACACCATATTCCAACCCACATATTCACGCTGAAATTTGCATTGTCTTCTAATTGGGTCATGCTTTTACTACTAATTTACATTTCATTTGCACTGAATCGGTCCTTCACCGTTCACTAACACGGTCTTGGAATGATCGCATCAGCCCTGGACTGCACTGTCAAATGGCTCCATGTATGCATCGCAGCAGAAGGAGGCCACTTCAAGTACGCTTTCCTTACTTCAATCATAGCTGTGGTCCCAGGCAAAGCGGATTTCTGCTTCTCACATTTTACTCTTCAATTTTGCAATTAGGTTTTACCCTCTATTTCAATGCAAAAATGAAACGCATGTTCAGGGGCCCCAGCGGCCCATGTGCAATACCATCGTGTAGCGTATGCATGCCTTCCTATTTAAGTAGATTATTGTTATAGGATACCAATATTGACATATAGAGTAGAATCAGTCTTATATATAGGGGGTAAATTCCCCCTATATATAAGCTCATGTGCCCATAGATCATTATTAGCCAGGCATATACCAAAGACTGTCCTTTTGGCATTTGTTTGACTACTATATAGCTCATCAATACAACTATATAAAAAAAGTATAACATTCAATATGTTTTTAAAAGGGAGTCAATGGTAGATGCAGTCCACAGTATTGGTATAGGGGAGCATACATCTGGGGCCAAACAGGCCCAACAAACATTAACCCCAAATTCCTTTATTATGCGCTTTATGTCTCCTAAGAAAACAAAGCTTCTGACAACAGCAAGCAATGTTGTACAATGCATAACAATCGACAAAGACGAAACTGAATCAGTGCAAGATTTCACTTTCCTTGGATCCAAGATCGTCTGCCATGGCGAATCGGGGCCTGAAATCAAACGAAGAATCAGACTTGGCCGTAGTGCAATGCAAGGAATGGCGAAGCTATGGAAGAGCAAAGACAATAGCATAACAATAAAGATCCGAATAATCAATGCAATCATTTTCTCAATAACTACATATGCATGCGAAAGCTGGACACTCAACAGAGTAGACAGAAGAAGGATGAAGGCCTTTGAGCTGTAGCGCTGGTGGTGTATTCTGCGCATATTATGGATAGAAATGGTCAAAAATAAGGCGATCCTAGACTGTGTAAGACCAAGAGTATCACGAGAAAGCAAAATCACCAAACAACGGCTTTCATACTTTGGTCATGTCATACGAGCTAATTCTCTTGAAACTACATTAATTTTCGGCACAGTCAGTGGGTCCAGAAGAAGAGGACGCCAAAGAACGCGCTGGATAGACACAAGTTTGACATGAAGATGACTGTGAAAAAAACGGAAGAAGCGGCCAAAGACAGGGAAGTATGGCATATGCTGTTCTACAAAGTGACCGAAAGTCGGCAACAACTGAGCGGATAAATCATCATCACTTCTCCTTGATGAGTTGTTGAAAAAGGTTTAACCGATCTGTTTGAAAGAAGCTCGCTGGTCCTAGTGTTCTTGTAGGACAGCAAATAAAGTGCACAACAGGTTTAAGTTTGGGAGATGGGGGGTTACTTCAGGTAAAAACCTGAGAGCCTCTGCAACAAAGACCATATACCCCAAAAAGGGGCTAAAGAGTGAAAAACAGGGATTCCTTAGGCACAATCCTTAGGAGTAGCTCAAGGTCAAATTTGTCCTTGGCACAAGGAGGTCCACACCCACTGCATTATAGTTATCTATCTAGAGGGGTTAAATGTATAGCTGTTGGCGGCAACATCTGAGCAGACATACTTCCCTATGATATCTATGGCCAGCTTTATCATAATTGATATTAACATTATCGTCCCTTTTACTCTGTCCATTTTGGAGCCCCAAATGAAGTGAAAGACAGTCCTGGTGATGGGCTGACATACAGTCAGGTGATGTGGCTAGGCTTGTGCCATGTACTTGAGCATGAGTAGGATTCTGTTGTGCAGCACAAGGGTCTTTCCCTCCAGGCTGAGTTGTCTAAGGGTCCACAGTCCAATTTTTGGTTTGATTTTGCCAACCGATCCTGACAAGACTTTAGGGCTGCCTGAACCAGACTCCTAGGATCTTAATGAAGACTAGCTGGGTGGAGAAAGGGAAGGGAGAGGCTAGGGTCTACTCTATGAATAGTATGGACTCCGACTTCCCGAAGTTGACCTTAGCTCCAGAACCTTGGCTGAATTCCTTGCAGATCTGGATGAGCGCCATCACCGAACGCTGATCTGCGTAGAATACCATTATGTCATCCATGCAGAGCGAGCACTTGACTACCTGGCGGTGTGGTCCTGGTACGGTGATCCCTTTGATCTCCGGGTTCTGCTGGATAGACTCCATGAAGAGTTCTATGACACAGACAAAAACAAAAAGGTGAAAGAGGGCAGCCCTGTCTGACCCCAGAAAGAACTGGGAAGGGGTCAGTTTTCCAGTCGTTCACCAGCACCGTACTGAAAATGTCAAGGTACATCAGGTTTATGTAGGAGCAGAACATTTTTCCCAACCCAAACCTTTGCAGGACCCTGATCATGAACATATATGAAACACAGTCAAAGGCCTTTTCCTGGTAAAGGCTGACCAGGGCTGCAGACACATGGCAGTCTTTGATGTATTGCACAGTGTCCCTGATGAGCGAAAGGCTGTCTGCGATCTGTGGTTGATCTGTGGGTGGATGATCCATCCAATGATGGCCTTCAGGCGGTTGGCCTGTGACTTGGCGAGAATCTTTCAGTCCACGTTTAAGAGAGAGATGAGACACCAGTTTTTCAAGTCCCGTCTCTACCCCTTTTGCTTGTACAAGATTGCAATAATTTCTTCCTTTAGCGGCAGCATCATTTTGCCTTCCACCACCATCTCCCTGTAGAGTTTCAACAGGCCAAGGCCTATGAGGTCTCACTGTGCTACACAGAGCTCGGCTGGGAGTCAATCACTACCTGAGGTCCTACCGGGTCTGAGGGATCTGGCAGCAGAGTGCAGCTCCTCCACCATCAAGTGGGCATCCTTGTCTGACTTCCCTGTGGGATCCAGGGGGTTAGAAATACCAAAAAGGAACTTATCTGCTGTTTCCGGATCTGTAGTCTTCGGAGAATAGAGGTTGCTGTAGTAGTATCTGACGATTCCCATCACTCTTTTCTTCACCGTCACCATGTTTCTAGCCTCATCCCGGAGTTCCTGCAGGGATGTGTGGCTGACGTGGAGTTTCCTGAAGAAGAGACAGTTACATTCCTCACCCTTCTCCAAGTGCTCCACTTTGGAGCGAAGGATGATGCACTTGGACTCCTCCTTAAAGTGTCTTTTCAGGCCCTTTTTGGTCTCTTCCAGCTCATCTCTGACATCCCAGCCATACTGTAGTAAACGCAGCTTTCTCTGCAGATCCCTGAAGTCCCTCCTTTGCTCGCTTGCTTGGTGACGACCCTTCAACTAAAAGAAGCTACGAAACTTGACTTTAACCTATTCCCATTCACCTGGGTTGCTGAGCATTGATTAAAATGTTAATTTCTTTTGCTTATTTCCTTCTGGGATTTTGACAAATGCGGCAGTTTCATGGATGACCCTCTTTACATCTTAAAAATAAAGGAGTTTTGATAGATTAGTAGAAGTTACTATTTTCACATATATCTCAAATATAAGACCTATTTCTCCCTGATGATTCCATTTCAAAGAACAATTCCATCTGCTCATAATATCAAAATTCATTTTCTCAACCATCTTGTGAATATCAAGTCAAAATGTCTCATACCACATCAGTGTCTTCTTGTCATGAAGACCTAGAACAATCATGACCGACACAACTTTGAGCAAAAAATGCCATCGCCTGACTTCTATACATCAATAGAAGGAAGTTTTTCTAGTCTGGGTAGAGACTGATAGCAGACTACTATCAGTAAAACATTGTGATACCAATTATATCCCAAAATATCAGCTGGACATAGGACCAAAATAAGGATGGTGAGGGGACCATGCTGGAAGAGTGCTGGAACCTCTTAGGGGTCATTTTGGTCATTGTAATGAACCAAAGTAGAGGAAGAATTGCATTCATATAGTCAGGGTTTTAGTTAACACAACGACTATATTGCATATGCATGACTGCCATTTTGCCTGTTTTTGGACTAAGATAATCAAACTCCATTCAAGGTCTATACCTCCATGAGAGGGCCAATATCCTGATACTTTGGGATAAAAACCTCAAACCAGGGACAATGAAAATGCTTTTTAGTATACATTGCCTATAATGTTGCAATTATACATAAAAGATAAAGGAAATTATTTAGTTATTAGAAAAAGTAAGTAAACTCTTTGGAGTTGGTGAAGGTGCTATGAAGAGAGGTCTACAGGTTCTTTACCACTTCCTGACCAGGGTGGTTTAACACGGGACAACTATCATCTGAATAGTCATTTGAAATAGCGACTAGAGCGTATAAATGACTTTTTTTTGTGTGCTTTTACACAGAGCGATTCTTGTTAACATAGTAACATAGTATGCAAGGATGAAAAAAGACAAATGTCCATCCAGTTCAGCCTGTTTTCATCCCCCCCTTGTTGATCCAGAGTAAGGCAAAGAAAAAGCAATGGGGCAGAGGCCAATTTACCCCATTTTGGGCAAAAAAATCTCTTTCCGAACCACATAATGGCAATCAGAATAATCCCTGGATCAACATTTGAAAGTTCCTACCTGACTCCAAGATCCGGATCAACAATTCTTCTAGTTATTTAATGTCTATATCCTGTAATATCATAGCGCTCTAGAAAGACATCTAGTCCTCTCTTAAACTTCTCCATTGATTTTGCCATCACCACATCCGCAGGCAGAGAGTTCCACAGTCTCACTGCTCTTACAGTAAAGAACCCCCTTCTGTGTTGGTGATGGAACCTTCTTTCCTCTAACCACAGAGGAAGCCCTCTCGTTACCGTCGCGGTCCTGGGTATAAACAGATCATGGGAGAGATCCTTGTATTGTCCCCTCATGTATTTATACATAGTTATTTGGTCGCCCCATAATTGCCTTTTTTCCAGGGTAAATAATCCCAATTTTGATCGCCTCTCCGGATATTCCAGTCCCCCCATTCTGTTTATTAATTTAGTTGCCCTTCTTTGAACCCCCTCAAGCACTGCAACATCTTTCCTGAGCACTGGTGTCCAGAACTGTGCACAGTATTCCATGTGAGGCCTGACAAGTGCCTTATATAATGGGAGGATAATGTTCTCATCCTTCGCCCCTATACCTCTTTTAATGCACCCCAAGACTTTATTTGCCTTTGCAGCAGCTGACTGGCATTGATTGCTCCAGTTAAGTCTACAGTCAACTAGTACCCCCAGGTCTTACTTACTCATTAAATTGTTGCTCAATTTCACAATTGCTGAACGAATTCTTGGAAGGATCTACACAAGCCAAAATATAATTCAAAGACTAGTTAGGGGGCGGGAGATTCTTTGGCGGGTGTGTATTTGAATGAGCAAACAAGAGAGTGACGTCACCGCTAGCTCGTTTCTCTCCTGCAGCCTCTTTAGACAGGCAGATACAGCATTGGCTCGTTCAATTGAGAATCATTCAGAATCGTTTAATCTTTCACATTTTAATTCAACGTCCTAATGAATGACGAATGAAAAGGGAACGATTTTCTCATTCGTTGTTGGCGTGCGCTTAGACCGAAGGATTACCGTTCACTTTCGCTAGTTTGAACGCTAATCATTCTGTCTATAAGCACCTTTAGACAACTGCGTTAGATCGTGTTTGTCCATAATTATGACTTAGACACCAAACAGACCACATTTTATTAGTAATCACTGCAGAAATCCAGGTGATTCCAAATGGTTCACTTCTTCTTTCTTGCAACTGTTACATGGGTTCCAGGTGGAACCACCTCTGTCATTCAGTGTCATGTTTTGCTAACTTGATATCATGTTGCAAATAGATCAAAACTGGCCAAAATTGTTCCATTCCCATCGTCCTAGCGGATATTTACATACTTTGTATCTTTGTCCTTCTCCGGCATGCTTCCTCCTTCCCGCTAGAGAACAATACGCCTGTTTTCTCTTCCTATGTGATGGCTACTTCTTGTAGGAGGAAAAAGAATCATATTGACATATGGGTGAAATTTTATCATTCAGCTTGGAAACAGGAAGCGCCTGAGCTCCGAAGAATGGGTGTCTGCAGGTTATGCCCCACGGATTCAATGCCGAATTAAAATCCCATTTCTGAGGCCGACAGCAGCCTGAGCAGTTAAATGCAGATTTTAAGAAAATTGAAGTCATATTAGAGCGAGACCTGCAGGTTGCAAAAACGAGCCAGAGCTGAAATGTGTGCGGAAATATACCAAAATTGCCTTCTAATCAGCTATTGAATAATATTGTCATCTAATGGATTATAATAAAATAAAAGCTGTTATTAGAGGAAAACATTATCTAAAAAAAAAGAGCAAAAGGGAGGAAAAAAAGCTGTTTTTATTCATCTCTCCCTCCCCCCTAATGTAAGTGTGTGTAGGGTGGGGGGGTAGAAAAAGGAGCAGATTTAAACAGGTACATTGTGTGCTTATGTGAAAGTGATTCATAGCAGAGGCTGCTGGAAATGGCTTTAAACATCGAAGCGAACAAAAGCTTCCTAATAAAAGAACAAAAAAGCGACCGTCCCCCCGAATATGAAGAGGAAAGAAACTGGAGGAGGACGGTAAAAGGTGCCCCCCCCCCTTTCCTCTCTTCTCTCCTGGAGTAATTAAGTGCATGCTGTAGTTAATGCATTTGCTGCTGAGAATGCCTGGGTGTCCCATTCTCCCGCTGTTACCTTTTGCACCCATAGCAATGCAATGAGCACAGTACGAGAAATTAGCCTGCCGCTGCCTTCTTGTTCTCTCTTTTACCTTCTGTTACTCTGTGCCAACTTTTAATTCTTTTTTTTTCTTTTCACTGCCTAATCATATTTTGTTCTTCAGGGTATATTTACCTAATACTTCATTTCAAAAGCAGAGGAAAATATGATGAAAGCCCAAATAAAGTGCAGTCGTGTAATGTGGCAATCTGCTAAGAGGTGTGTTAATTTTAATTCAGTACTACTTAGATCAATAGCTTTTCTATAGCCATAACTTATACGAGTAATACACTATGCTGGTGTCTTGAGCCCCCCCTATGAGTAGAAGGGATCATGTCTTATTAGCATGTCACATGTCCTAAACCAAGGTACATAAGACCTTTGGGTGTGTCCGCCATAGTTTGTAGCGGGAGCTGAACACTACTGGATGTACAGGTTATGCCGCTACACAGAGGTCGTCCATCAGGAAGCACAATGCATTGGCCTGTCTACAATGGTGCAAGGAGTGTCGTCAGTGGATGGATGACCAATGGAAGAATGTTCTATGGAGTGACAAATCGCACTATTTCACTTTCAAATCAAATGGACGTACTTGGGTGTGGAGGACGCCTAGGGAACGTCTTTTTCCACAGTGTGTTGTGCCTAAAGTTAAGCAGGACAGAGGCTCCGTTATGGTCTGGGGAGGGTTTACATGGCATGGTCTCGGTCCGTTGGTCGTAGTGGCAAGAACCATGAATATGGAGGTGTACCCTGACATTCTAGAAAATAATGTGCTACCGATAATGTAGTAATACTCTGGGAATGGTCAGCAAACTTCTAACGCACCTTGTCACAAAGCTAATGCTGCTTCATGTTGATTTGAGATATGGATGTTCCACGATTGGACCGGCTACACAGAGTCCCGACCTGAACCTACTGAACATCTTTGGGACGAACTGGAACGTCAGGTCAGGAAATCTGAACAGTGTTCATCTTCTTTGAGAGAACTTGTTAGACATTTGCAGGAAGCATGGAGGGAAATATCAGCTAAAGTATATCAGATATTAGTAGAAAGTATGCCACAGAGAGTATTCAATGTTCTTAGGGCCAAAGGAGCCCCACTATGGAAATTAATACTACTCTTGATTCTTGCTGAGGTGTCCCATTACCTTTCGTAGGACAGTGATTCTATAAACATGGTAAATGACAATGGTTTAGTTTAAACGCATTTTGGCATGCAAGAAGCTTTGGTGACAAATCTGAAAAGCCTCCTATCTGTTGTCTATTATAGTGTATAGGCAGCAATATAGCAGCTATCTATTCTAGCAGTTGTCATAATCTTTCACTTAGGCCTCATGCACACTGTCACAGCGTACCGTCTTGGCTTCCCTGCTCAAGTTGCTTCAGCGGCAGTTGGTCAGTGGAAGATGTTGCATACTTCCCAGCTCTCAGACTCTAGCCTCTGTCGTAGAGCACATACCTGCCCCATACTTAAAGGGCAGTGCATGCCCAGTTTACCTATACCCACACAGTTCTTGCTATATTAGGCATCCACTCCCAACGATTCTGACTTCTCCATCCCTGACCTTGGCTACATTTATGGGACTACTCTCCCTGCCAGCTGCCTGCCCGGCTGTTTATCATATTGCATGTGTTCCGCTAGCCCTGATGCCTGGCCTGATTCCTCTACTGAAATTTATGGTGTCTGTCTTGAACTGAGCTAAGTCTCTTGATTTCGTCTTTGTTCACACCCTCAGGTACCTTGCCTTGGTCTCAAGTAGCGTCCGCTGCTACACAACTGAGACTACTTTTGCAAGTAATGGCCCGGGGACCCCGCAGCAAAGACCATATCGTATTTGGAGGGGTGAAGAGTGAAAACCGGGGTACCCCAGGTGCTGCCTCCAGATTAGGCCCAAAGCCAAATCAGTGTTTGGCAAGGTGGATCTACATCTGCTTGTTGACACACACTGATGTGTTGCACATTTGTGTTATATATATCCATAATGATATAATATCTGAGCCCACATAGTAAAGGTAACCATTAAGGAACAAGCACCCAACCCTGCTGGTTTTGCTGTCTATTGTGTGTATTGGGCCTCCAGACTCTCTCTTGACAGATGATGACGGGTGAAAGAAGGATCGGGAACATTGACTTTCAACGCCTGAACTTTTTGTTCTCCCTTGAGATAAGCTTCCGCCAGAGCTCTCTGATGTGGCTTTTTCTCCTCTGCCCATTGTAAGCACGTGGTCAAACCGAACGTTCACGTGTATGGGAGAGTCGAGCAAAAGTTCAGCCAACAACTATTGAAGGTGTACAGGCAGCTTTAAATCTGTCTGCCTCCGATTTCTCATGAATTCATATGGAATATGCTAAAAAGAAAATTGTGGCATGCTCTTAGGCTCACATTATTGTGCTCAATTATGCACCATGCGGCAGCAAATGGAATGCCTACCGACCTTTTATATGCACCTGTAAATATTCATGTGTTGATGTATGGGTCCTTAACTGCTTGTCTAGGCCAAAAATTATGATCAGTTGTCACTACCGTTGCTTGATACCTCTTTACAGCTCATATAAAGAGCAGTAGTCAACAGGAGGCAGTAATGGGTACAGGAAATCATTGCAATAACCTGAGTAATTCACAATACAAAACAAGGGTAGATCTTCGGAGGCCCAACCACTGGGACCTCCATGATGACTAGTATGGGGGTTCCAAGTTCCCCTATCTTCCTTACCAGCTATTTTGCTAATATTAGAAATTGAATTACTCTTTAAAGGGGTTGTCCCGCGCCGAAACGTTTTTTTTTTTAACCCCCCCCCCCCGTTTGGCGCGAGACAACCCCGATGCAGGGGTTAAAAAAACAAACCGGGTAGTACTTACCCGAATCCCGGCGGTCCGGCGTCTTCATACTCACCTGCTGAAGATGGCCGCCGGGATCCTCTCTCTCTGTAGACCGCAGGGCTTTTGTGCGGTCCATTGCCGATTCCAGCCTCCTGATTGGCTGGAATTGGCACGTGACGGGGCGGAGCTACACGGAGCCAGCATTCTGCACGAGCGGCCCCATTGAAGACAGCAGAAGACCCGGACTGCGCAAGCGCGGCTAATTTGGCCATTAGAGGCCGAAAATTAGTCGGCACCATGGAGACGAGGACGCCAGCAACGGAGCAGGTAAGTATAAAACTTTTGATAACTTCTGTATGGCTCATAATTAATGCACAATGTACATTACAAAGTGCATTAATATGGCCATACAGAAGTGTATAGACCCACTTGCTGCCGCGGGACAACCCCTTTAATAAGTAACTAAAAATGATATCATACACTCCCACGTCTAAGATCCATTCCCATAACTGACTATAGTCACAGATGTAGGAGCTATTATCTTCCAAGTCCTTCAACATTGATCCAAACTTTGAATAGGCAATGTGTTGTGAAGACATCATCCAATCTAGCAGATGTCCCGGTAATACAGTTAATTATTTCATTCACACTTACAATGCTTCACTTTAATTCACTTTACTCCTCCAGACGGTGCTGATCCGACATTGGTGGCATCGTCCTTTAAGAAGCAATTACTGAAGAAGAGGAAATCATTTGAAGGACTCTCATTGAAACCACTGGAAACCATTGGTTATTGTTGAATAGACTTATCTTTTTTTGTTCTAGAACTTTTTATGATTAGGTATTTTAGTGTACAATTAAGCATATAAAGCCCCATTGCACAGGAATACAATATTATGATACAGCAGTGTAATAAGAGTACAAATTTACAAGAGTACATCATTAAAAGTGTATAGTAGTACAATGAACAGAAATGAGTTGCACCATCCGAGGTCCAGAATGGATGGGCTCTGCAACTCAGACCTATAAGCTTACAGGTCCAAAGTAGATTTGGTGGTATAAAGGGTTTGAGACACCTTCTTTATGTTGTAATTCAACGTATTTTTATTACATTTATTAATTTCAACATAAATAGGGTAAAGTTTGATTACATGTCATACAATAATGGATAAGCAATAATTCAAGAAATTATAAAGGGTTATTTCCAGATACAGTAATAGTATGAAAAGTTCAATAAGCTCAATCAAAATGTAAGCAATACTTCACTAAACTCTGGTAAGGGGAAACTGGTAAAGGAAGGCTAAAAGTGGAAAGAGGAGAAAAAGAAGAAAAAAAAAGAAAAAAAAGGGGGGGGAAAGGATAGTGGGAAAAATGTGAGGTCTCTGAATTGAATCTCTGTAGCCAACATTAAGCAATAAACATGATTGACACCGTAATTATTAGAGATGAGTGAGCACCCAAATGCTCGGGTTCACGTTATTCGAGTCGAGCTTTTCGTAAAATTCGAGAGTTCTAGTTGAGTAACAAACCCCATTGACTACAATGGGAGACTCGAGCATTTTTGTATGTGGGATGCCGGGTCCCGAGCTTTTTTTTCTTGGTTCTCTCTCTCTCTCTCCCCCTGCCTGCCAGACAAAAAATTTGCCATTGACGCGCCCTCGGTCGCGGTGGGGAGGGCCAAAACAGGCACGTCACAGTGGGGAGGAGCCAAAACTGGGGCGGGGTCGAACACGGTTTGATGCTCGTTCGAGTAACGAGAACCATCGAGTATGCTAATACTCGAACGAGCATCGAGCTCAGCAGAGTATGTTCGCTCAACTCTAGTAATTATGTCAAGATAAATTATCTTGTTTCTCCCCGCTTTTGTAACTTCGATTTGATAAAGGTCACGTCCAGGAAATTTAAATGAGAATCCCCTCCTCAACCCCAGGGTAGCATCCTCACATCAAGGTGATTGGCAAGTCTTGGATCTCTCCAAAGACAAGGAGGTTAACTTGAAAGATTTGCCAAAAGCTTCCTTCTCATGTCGGGGCAATATGTCAATAATAAATTAGTTTTTTTTTACGTTTAAAGGGAGGAGGGGTTATGTCAGTCCTAGAGATGAGCGAGTATACTCGCTAAGGCATATTACTCGAGCGAGTAGTGCCTTAGCCGAGTATCTCCCCGCTCGTCTCTAAAGATTCGGGGGCCAGCAGGGGGCAGGGAGCGGGGGGGGGGGGGGAGAGCGGGGAGGAACAGATGGGAGATCTCTCTCTCCCTCTCTCCCCCTCGCTCCCCGCCGCAACTAAACTGTCACCCGCGCCGGCCCCCGAATCTTTAGAGACGAGCGGGGAGATACTCGGCTAAGGCACTACTCGCTCGAGTAATGTGCCTTAGTGAGTATACTCGCTCATCTCTAGTCAGTCCACGTCTGCACACCTTCCTTATGTTGACTAGCCGGAGTGAAAGTTGGTGGTCATCTTGAAGGAGAAAACTGTCAACACTATCTGCCACTCCATAGTAGGTTCAGAATGTAGCACGTCAGAGCCGTCTCATACCCAGTAGTCACAAAAGTTTAGTGTGTTTGAAGTGTCTCAGTTGCCAAACAAGGTTTTGTAGAAGAGACCTGTCGGCAGCCTGACCATTGAAATCATAATAGAAACTGTAGAAAATGTTGTACATGAGCTTTTCACAGAGAAGATCAATACAGAGATATTGACATTTTTCATTTTTTGCTGCGTTGCCCATTTATTTTTCAAAGGGGATAACAGCCATATTGATGACCACTTGTGAATTAGTTCTGAGGGTAAAACTTGCATTGTGTCAGATGTAGCAAAGCAATGGTTTTACCATCAGCTTCCATGATACTAAATTAAGAGCACCATACTGGTTCCATGTTTATAACAAGAAACCAGCAGAATTCTACATTAATCCCTAGACATGAATGGAGGGGAAAACATCTTGTAACTCAAAATCAATACAAGTGAGGAAGTGAGAAGGCTCTATGGTAGCACATAGAGTCCCTATTGATATTGCATCTGAGTGCCAATAATGCGCTATCGTATGGTACCAACATACTCTATACTCTTGTGGAATAAAGAGTTCCACCATAATATCAGTTGGAACATGTCACTATTTTTCTTCTCGTAGATTGATATGAAATGTTATAGCATATGTGTGGTAGTTATTGTAGGATATACAGATTTCTATAGCTGCAGTTTTAGGAATCCATACGACATGGATCTGTAATGTGGCTGTGCATGAGGTCTTAAAGAGACTTTGTCACCTACTTTTAGCCCTATGAGCTAAGCTTATGGGCCAAAAGTAGGTGACCTGCTGAGTCCAGAGATGTAAGTGTTATACTTACCTTTCCCATCACGTTAACTCTGAAAGATGTTGCTCAATCAATTGAGTAGCGCTGCTAAATAGTCCAGCCATTATAGAATTAGAATGAAGGATCTTCCGTCCAGTGCTCATGTCATGGAACATATATGACTAGTTTCAATGATTGGGATGCCTGATAATAACTAAAATGGCTGCATCTGCAAAACTATCGTTCACCAGACAATCACTCACTCAAGGTTTGTTCAACCATCAACCGATTTCTGTCTAAGACAGTGGTTTCCAAACTTTTTTTAGCAATGAAGCCTTTTTTGAAGCAAAAGTTTCTTGTGGAGCCCCAACGTAGGTCAGAGGATGTGGTCAAGGGAGGGGTTAGGGGGTGCGGCTTATCACAACCTATGATTTTTACCTCCGTCATTATAAAAAGGACAGGTCCATTTAAAAAAAAAAAAAACAGGGAGGAGCACTGGATGGGCTATTGGTATACATTATATTTAAAATTAACATGCTGTGAAATTAAATCCCGCAACAGATGTCAATATCCACACGGGTTTTGTGCAGATTTTTTCCACAGCGTATGGGTGAGATTTTCAAAATTTTATCTACTTTGCTGCTATAGCTTCTGTATATTCTACAGCAAATCTGCCCCATGTGGTAATAATGACCCCCTATATTGTTGCCCCAGTAGTAATAGTGACCTCTATATTGGTGTCCCCAGTAGTAATAGTGACCCCTATATTGGTGTCCCCAGTAGTAGTAGAATCCCCTATTGTGGCCCCGGTAGTAATAGCATCCCATATATTGGCCCCAGTAGCAATAGTGTTCTCCACAGTGGTCTCAGTAGTTATAGTGACCCCCACAGTGGCCCCAGCAGTAATAGTGACCCCACAGTGGCCTTAGTAGTAACAGCGTCCCCCACAGTGGCCCCAGTAGTAAAACTGACCCCCCACTGTGGCCCCAGTTGTAATAGTGACCCCAGTAGAAATAGTGTTCCCCACAGTGGTCACAGTAGTAATATTGACCCCCACAGTGGTCCCAGCAGTAATAGTGTCCCCACAGTGGTCTCAGTAATAATAGTGATCCCCACAGTGGCCCCAGTGGTAATAGTGACTCCCACAGTAGCCTCAGTAATAATACCGATCCCCACAGTGGCCCCAGTAGTAATAGTGACCCCCCACAGTAGCCTCAGTAGTAATAGTGTTTCCCACAGTGGTCCCAGTAGTAATAGTGGCCCCATTGGTAATAGTGACCCCCCACAGTGGCCCCGGTAGCAATATTAACCCCACAGTAGCCCCAGTTATAATATTAACCCCCTTAATAATAATTTTAACTCCCTAGGTAATGTTAACCCTACAGTAATATTAACCCTACAGTAATAATAACCCCCTCAGTAATATTAACCCCACAGTAGGTTCGCCATCATGGAGACCCTCGGTCGGAGCCCCTGAATGTCCGCGAAGCACAGTTTGGGAACCGCTGGTCTAAGGTGTATGGCCACCTGTAATGAATAAGTGCAGTACTATGGACATCAGCCCATGGACAGGAGTGGCGGTGTTTCTAGAAAAAACAGACCTCTTTAACATCTTCACATTGAATATATATAAGGCCACTTTTACATGAGCGTATGTGTATTTGCTCATGCATGAGCGTAGTGTTCTATAAGAACAAATAATGCTTTTTTGCGCACACATCGACGTATTTTACTGTAAACGGCATGTTCATTTGCGTGTGGCAAAGAAAGACGCATCAATATAATTGGTTTATTAGTCTAATGAGATCCAGATGTGTTTCCAGCAGAGTTAGGGCGGCTTCACACGAACGTATGCAAAGACACACATGCGAAAGCGCCACTTTTTGCCCAGCGAAGGGTATGCTATTGCACGCGTTTTAGCACATTTTACTGTACTTTTTGCACTACCAGGGACCATTCACATTTGTGCAGGACACAACCTGCCTAATTAGTTACTGGACTTTTCAATTTTCTCACGAAATGGCACAATTTATTGCGCAATTGTACGGGGATCGGGTGTGCATTGGAGCACCGCCATAGACTTCTATGTTGCCTTTGGTGTACAAATGTGCACACGAAAGCGAAAGTGAGAATGAACCCATTGAAAAAAGCCTTCTACTCTCTGCGCTTTATGCGTTCAAATTTTGCGCTTAAAAATGTGCGCAAACGCGCTCGTGTGAAGCTGCCCTTACACAGCATATCATGCATCTTCTAACGTATTGCTCGCACATTTGGGCACCCCTCTTTGACTTCTATGGCTCTTTGGTGCGCAAGACAATAGAGCATGCTTTATTTTATTTTTTTCGTACCTGAAATGCACACGTGAAATACGCGCCTGTGAATGATCCCACTGAAGTCAATGCATTGTATTCTCTATGTTTTGCATGCGCAAAAACGTCCGTGTGAATTTAGCCTAAATGTTTATAAATCCCAACAGTCAAGCCTACGCAATAGTTAAAACCACTACGAGCCGTCTTAGCCCCGGTCGCGTGTGCATTGGTGGCGCACGTGTGTGTATGTCTGTTACATTTCTCATGGGAGAGGCAAGGCTCCTCTCTGGCTGTTTTCACGCAGTTGATAGAAATGATCTCTTTACTTCTAAGACTGAAAGGAGCCTTGGGACAGATCAGTTTATCTCTCTCGACCTCCCAGGGCATCTGCTGCCTACAAGATCTAGTCATGTAATGCACAACTAACAAGCCTCACTTAATGCATTATTAAGTAATAGAGTGCAGTCTGTAACCACACAAACCCCATGACCTGTCACCCTCCCTCCTTGGCGCTCCACAATAATGCAGCATCAGAAGGCATTGTCTTCTTCTTTTTGCTGACCTCTGATCCACAAACCGTAATACATCCTATAGACTGAGCTGCTCTTAACATCTCTGTCTTTAGCAGATTTTTAGGCTTTTGCTGTTGGATCTTATTAATGTAAGCGATGCCTTCCAAATCCCATTCATTGAAATTCATAGATACCCTTAGATAGAGAATGTACAGAGCTAGTAAACTTGATAACTTTTAACATGTTAAATGCACAGTTGCAAAAAAATTTACATTGACTACTTTGTGTAGGCTCACCAACTGGGCCAGGGACCGTCATGTCTGGCCTGCTTACAGCTTCTGACCTTAGCTTCATAAAGCTCAACTGGTTATGTGTTGAGTGTCTTGGGGTGATATGGGGTGGTGGTAGAGAGAAGATTTAAGAAAAAAGCCATATCTTTATGCTTTAAAACAACCTTCCAGGCCTGGAGAAACAAAGATGGCCACCAACATCTCCAAGCCCATAGGGTTGCCTTTAACAGTTCTTTACTGAAGAACCTTCAAAGAGCAGTAGTAACAAGTGGTCTCTTACTGGCGGAAACAGCATGGCAATGACACTTGAGGCATATTCCGGTTCCCCCCAACCCCATCCATGGAGCATTTTGCTAGGAGACACACAGTTTCCACACAACTCTTTTGCAATCATGTCGCCCAGACGCTACAAATCCAGAGGAACTTGGGTTCCATCTGACTGGCAACGGCTCGACATTTGGATAGGATAATACCATTACAACTTTTTTAGTGATCCCTTGTACAGTGTCAACAACTTTTATAACTTAGAGAAATTTGCAATAAACATCTAGCACAGCCTTCATATGGATGATAAATACAGGCTAAGCACCGCTAGGGAGTCAGTCTCCTAATACAGACTCTTGCAACACAACAAATGCCATTGAAAAAGTCAAATTAAAGTTTGCTCCATCTGTATTGTGCTATGTGATGCATGAGTACAGCTGTTATAGACTAAGATGTATGATCTTCTCCCCATTGCAATGTCTCACATAAGCTCATAGAGCAATATTTCAATATCCACCGAGCAAGCTGCATTATGGGATTTTATTAATTTATTAGACATTGCAAATTTCTAGTGGTATAGAAAAACTAGGTGGATTAAAGGGGTTCTTCGGTACTTTGACAGAGATGGTTTTTCCACAGGATAAGTTGTCGATGTTTTATTGGTAGGGGTGCAAAATTCAGGACCCCTTATGATCAACACAATGAAGTGCTTGTTCCATAGAAATGAATGAGATAAGCTGAACTGCAAGGCACAGCTGGTAATATAGACAAGCGAGTGTGCAAACAATGAAGGACTTTCTCCATCGCCACGTCATTGTACTGATAGATGGGGAGCTAAGAGATCCGTCCTCCACCAATCAAACATTGATGGCCCATGCTAAGGATAGGCTACCAATATTAAAGTCCCATTTAATAAACACAAATGTCAAAGGTCTAACACTTGATGGTTCAGGGCCATTGATTGGGTATTAAGGGGGCATTCCGGATTAGTTTCGACCATCTAGCTTGACAAAGACCATAGATAGATGGTCGAAACATCATCTGTGAATATGTCTGATGTCTGGAAATAAAGCATGGGATTTTCTTCAACTCCTGCTTGGTTAATCTGCTGATTCCCTAGTGCTGCCTTCTTCTTTTTTGGACTCTACATTGGGGATCCTTTTGATGTCCGGATCCTGGATGAGGCGTGCACAAGTTAAGTACACCCACACTTGATTAGTGTTTGCTATATAGTGCTGCTGAATATCTATATCTTGGATACTTGTAACTGTAACCAGGAACCCCAGTACTTGGGATTGTTGAGGGTCTTAGTGGTCGGACAGAAATGTCTTCAATTGGAAAATTCTCTTTGTGTAGATTCTCAACAATCTACACAAAACATTCTTTGATCTAGAACAGTCTGGACTACCATATTTACTACAGTAGTCACCATTAGTTCCAAATGGAACATTAGTCTTTAATTATCTACCAATCTGGAATTGTCGAACACAGATATAAAGCACATGTATAGAGTATAGTTATACTCTACTGCCAATCAACAAGGATGCTCAAAGAAACCCAAAGCATCTCACAACTTTGTAGGGAAGGACATTGACCCCCAGCTGTTACTTGGAGGGCACCAACAAAGTGGACAGATCCTTTACTCCTTAACTAATCCTGTCATGTCTTTTCCTATTCCTTTTTGAAGTTCTCATGTCCTTTGCGTCCGGCCGCTCTGTAACCTTGCCGTATGCCATGGGCTGTTCTTGCCATTGTCCGGATGCCCTTTCTTCCATTTACAAATATTTTTTGTAAATAACATACCATGTTTTAACAAAGAGAGCTCCCGATGCGCCTTTTATCCCTCCCCAAAGTGGTGTCCCTGGCAGACCCGGCTGGAGTCGAGCATCTGTCTCTACGACTTGCAGTCACCAGTGGGATTTTCTATGAAGGAGTTGTCACTTTAATGGACAGATGATTACTCCCTTGAGGTTTGAGAAGCACTATCTTTGGTTACAGATCTGCAGTTCTCACTATACTTTGAGTTGATTTTCAATGTAAGTAAACTGAGTCCATGCACAGCAGGTTGGAAGCATCATTATGTATTGACCACATTATAATAATTATGGCTCTGCATTAGTATCATATTTAAAGCCAAAGGGGATGGAAATTGTGGAGTTTCTAACTTTTATTTGAGCCGTATGGTGGACTATTACTTAATAATGACCTCTCCACTCATCTCTAGTAAGCCGCTAAGTATCTAACATGTCCTTGGTGACCACCACTTACAGGAGAGAAACTTGCCAAACTTAACCGATTTATTAATTTAACACATGACCCCCTCTGAACGATGTAATGGAAGACAATGACATAATCAGATTGTAAGAAAGGAAATTTGTTGCGGCCAAGCATCTCAGAAGTGATTGAGAAAGTAAGCTCCCAAGTACTCAGACAACTTAGACTGATGGTCATGCAAAGCAATTGGATGCTTTTAACCCTTTTCAATCCACTGTCTGACGTCTGAAGACATTATGATTTAAGGCTGTACAGCTCCGATGTTGGAAGACGTCCGTCGGGATTCTCTTACTGTATATTGCCAGCCTCTCTGCTGTCAGAGCCTATCCAACGTGTCACCCCATGCAGTACTGGCTTTAGCCAGCATATAGTGCCATTGTATAACGTCAGAAAAAGAGTAACCCCCCTAGGAAAACTAGGATACAAATTGGATTGGAAAGGGTTAATAATACACTATCATACCAAAGTATTTGGATGCCTGAGCAAGAATCAAAAGTAATATTTATTTTCATATGTTAATACTTAGTGGTGCTCTTTTAGCTCTAATGACATCAGATACTCTCCATGACATACTTTCTACTAACGTCTGATGCATTTCAACTGTTATTTCCCTCCATTCCTCCTGGAAGCATCTTTCAAGTTCTCTCAAAGAAGATGGACAATGTTCATATTTTATGAGCTGATGTTCCAGTTCATCCCAGTGATGTTCCGTAGGGTTCAGATCGGGACTCTTTACAGCCAGTCCAATCGTGGAACATATATATCCTCAAACTAATGTAAAACAGTGTTGGATTTGTGACAAGGTGCGTTGTCTTGTTGGAAATATTGCTGATTATTCCCAGAGTATTGTCACATTGTCTGCAGCACATTATTGTCTACAATGTCCAATGTTAGCTAAGGCTCAGAATACTCTACCGCCATCAAAGTGGTTGAGCAAGGAGTTGGACCCGATGACCCGTGAGGTCCCTTCCAACTCTACCATTCTATGATGCTAGAAATTTCATGGTACACCATATCCCTATGTCACTGCAAAAAGTAGAGCCATAGAAAATTAATGGCAAAAAAGACCCCATGGTCCATCTAGTCTGCTCTTAAACTATTTCATTTTTATTTCTCTCTTAGCATACATCTATACTTATCCCAGGCAGCTTGATTTCATTTAATGCTGATTTTCCATCCACATTGTCGGTAGGTCTTCCTGCCACACGTGAAGTGCTAGATATGTACTTATACTGTTACGTTTGTCCTGGACTGCCAACAGGAACCTGAGATCACGTAGTACTCGGGCAACCAGGACTGACGTGTAAGCTCGCTATACTGGTGGCTAGACACAGGAACAGACAGACAAAAAAGGCCCTCAATTCCGCTAACCAATTAACGAAGGGGACAGGAAAGGCTCAGGCATCCGCCCACCAACAGACAGGTAGGACAAACAAATAAGAACCGTACGTCCAACAACTAGTGAACAGGTGGATCAGACATAGAACTGAATACAGACACAAACCAGACTGACAAATGCCCAAATATATACTGAAAATTTCTCCTCTACACACCTGGCATACCTGCATGAATAAACAGATGGAATAGATATGGTACAAGATATTAGTTTGTATTTTGGTCAAGATACTTAAGCCCACAAGCCCCCCGAACAAGGGTCCTCGTTTTCTCATCAGTTCCTACTCTCACAAGACAACTTCAATGTGAAATCTGCCTGCATGCAGGGTGATTGTCCTGATAGGGATGGCCCCACGCTTAAACCTAAGGACCTAACTCAGTCTTGATGGTAAACAATCCAAGCAGACAGGACACAGTTCACACCAACACACCAGGTAATGCATGCAACACAAAACAGGACTGTTCATATCATATGTCTGGCTACCTGCACAGACCCACAGAACACATCACTGTTCACACACCACACAGAACAACATGCATGAAAGCAAAACCCCAGGGTGAAGGCAAACCAGCATTCTCTAGCCAAAGGGGCTGGTATATATGAGCAGCAGATCAGTGGGGATTGGATTCCTGGAGAATTCCACACCCAGCTAGCTCAAACATGCTACACCTGTGAAGGTGTGCTCCTGGAACCTCATAGAACTACAAGTCCCAGCAGCACAACCTAACAGATACACATTGGTAAGAGACAAGTTGTAGCTAACTTTGTTTGGTTCCAAAACAGTGATTACAAAAGAAGTAACAATGAAGTAAAGACACAGACAACGTACCTACACCAAGGGGATAATTTCCAGTTTGTAGTCACTCCTCGAGACCTACTTCTACAAAGCACAATTGTTTATGACATTGTCTACTTTGGATAATCATATATTGTTAAAATGACTAAAAGTCTACCACTGATTCGCAGCTGGTATCTCCAATGTCAAGTTCAATCTGTAAAGGACCTGGCAGCAATAAGAGTTTCATCCACCTACAGTGCCCCCGCAGGGAAAATAAAGCATTACACAGCTTTTATTGAAATCAATGGGCTATCTGTATGTAATGTTTCAGTGGCTCAATTATCCCAGCGATTGGCACCCTGCTCTCTACCATCACTTGCCCTCAGCATCACGCTACTTGGTGTGTGGGTTTTATGCATCTGCTGGCTCTTCGCCTTTTAAAGGGCTAATACGCTCTAATTGCCTTTGACTTTAGCCAATGCCCAACTGTAAACAGACTTCTTAAGGACCTCTTCCCCAGCACTCAGTGCCTGAGCACTGATGTTCTTTTGTTCCATGTTCAGTCTGCAAGTGTATTTTTTAGTTCCATTTGGCATTGACCTTGCTTGTATACTTGACCATGTCTGCTGCGCGTCCGGGCCTTTGCCTATCTTTCACTTATGACCAAAGTCTGCCTCAACTCATTCACAGCCAACTATGATTCCTGCCAGCTGCCTTGCTATTGCCAATTGATGTTTTTAGCATATCTACATGGCAGCCCTTGCTAACAAAGACAACTCTGGGGTAGCAACCTGGATATTCCCTGTAGGAAAGTCCATAGTCCCTTGTGGTTTCAAGGATGAAAAAAACACAATCTTCCTAATTTACCCTAAACGAAATTTGTCAGCGGCCCAGCGGGTCTGTATCTCCTATTGGCATTGTTACAGTGTAATTCATGGACTCGGTGGATCTTCACTGACCAATGAATGAAGGCCTTTAATGGGAGACTCCTTCTAGAAATATGTAATTGTTGGAGTGGCTGGTTAATGTATTGACTAAGGAATATGTAATTGTATATTTGACAATGGGGTTTCTGACCATTCTCAATAAGCTGCTATACTCTTTGCCTAGTGATTATCTTCCTTTTTGATTATTATTATTATATACTGTACTTAGTTTGCTAGTTTTTGGCCATCTGCTTGACAGGCCTTCCTTCGTTCTGATCTTCATAGATCTTGGATGAAGCTCCTAAATGTTGATGCAAATTTACCTCTTATTCTTATATCCAACCAGTCCAACCTCAATTGCTCATATCCATAATTAATGGAGGTTTTCTGCACTGATGTGAAATTTCCACTACGTTCAGAATTCAGAATATGCGCTACCAGTGATAAATTGCTCCTGTCTGCACAGGCCAAACGTGAGTGATGCCTTCTCAGCAGCTCTGATCAATGTTTCCATTAGATAAAGTCCCTGGTATACATGCAAATCCTTCCCTCTCGAGTCAAGGAACTCTGCACTCCCGCAGGGCATGCAATACACTGACAGACGGCTCAGGGGGAACCCGCGTAGGGCTTCAGAAAATGACACGCAGTTGGGGGCAGTCTTTTCCATTGGTCTTAAGACGTTCACTGTCTGTCAAGATGGATCATGGCTGTGATAACCGCTTGTGTTGGTATGTTTTAGATCTCCAGGCATCAAATAACAACTTGTCTAAACAATGTAAGGTAAAAAGTGTATAAGAAAAAAGTAAGTGAAATCTCTAGAATTCCGTGAATTTCTACACTCATTTCTAATTAAATGTGGTCCGGTTGCTAATTAAGTCATGCTTATAGTTAAACACATATAGGGCTCGGTCACACGAGCGGAGATCCACGCGTATTTCCGTGCAGAAAAAAAAAAGCACCGCAGATGCGGACGAAAATCCGCACCTGCCAAAGAAAGAACATATGGGTGGCAATGGACAGGGTCAGGCGAATTTTCGCCCACATGCAGTGCAGACGTTTTTCCACGCGGAACAGATCGCCGCTCGTCTGACTGAGCCCATATAATGGCTCAGTCCTGTGGATAGGGGAAAGCTTGTGATCCCAGTACAACCCCTTTAAGTTATCCCCTATCCACAGGGTAAACAGGCCCTGCTATATTCTGCCGGCAGTGCTGTAACTGGAGGGGCTATGGATTCTTTCTAGCTAGTGAGGTATATACACTTATTGTCAAAATAAAATCCAGCCCCAAGAAGAAGTTGTCATTTTGCGGCAAAACTCGGCATGCAGTTCCATCTCCGGTGGATATGTAAATAATTAGAGTTATCGTGTGATTAGATGGACGGTCTTGTCACCGGAGGCCATATAAGTGGTTCCCCCCCTTGGCCTATAAGAGGCTCTCGGAGGCTCCTTGTGTGTAGTTGACCTCTTCTTCCGCTTGTGTGGAGCTTGTTGACCACTAGACGCCTCCACGATGCAATCAAAAAGATTTCACCCCGTTAACAGAGGTTATTGGAATGTGAGAAGCCGGATGGTCGTATCGATGAATTGTTCCCCACTGGGCCATTTTGACAAGACTATTAGGAGGTGTTGGGACCAGTGGATGAGTGTGGGCACGCATGCAAGGCTCAGGATGCCCTTTGACAGACCACCAGTAGAGAGGATCGTTTAACAAGCAGATCAAACTGTTTCATTGTTCAGCATCCAGAGACAGGGGGCGCCATCGTTACACTTCTGTGCCTGTCAGGACCATTTACAGCTTTTGGGTGAAAGACATTTGGTCTCACGGTGCCCGTTACATGTGCCTTTGATATCCACCCATTGTTACCTCCATTTGCAGTGGTGACATGAAGGACAATACTGGGTGCTACAGAGTGGAACCAGGATTTCTTCAACCAGTGATGAATCCAGGTTTAGTTTGGGCACTGATTGCCGTGTTCGTGTCTGGAGACCTCGGGGTCAGCGCCTCCATCCTACCTTTGCTGTGGAGCGGCACACTACCCCAACTACTAGTTTGATGGTCTGGGGACTATCTTATATCACAGCCGGTCCCCCCCAGTAGTGGTATCAGTGACAATGACAGCTCAGCGATATATTCAGGACATCCTGCAGCCACATGTGTTCCTCTCATGGTGACTTCCAGCGGATAATGCTCGGCCGCACACACAAGGGGGTCACAGGAGCCCCCACAACATTGTCACACTTCTTGGCCTGCCGGATTTATCACCAATAGAACATGTATGGGACCATCTGAGATGCCAGCTTCGACAGCCTATGAGTTTGCACAATCTAGAGGCTCAATTATAGCAAATGTCGACTGATACATGTATGCCACAGGATACCAAATTGAAGATGTATGCATCCATGCCCGCCCATATCACATCTTGATCTAAGTCCTTCAGTGGTCCCAAAAGCTCTTTTTCCACCTAAGAAGACACAAGAAGTATAATTGTCACATGGCAAGTGTGAGAGGCTGTGTCCGATTTCGCATTGGTGCCCTTGGCCTCTATCTCTAGCCATTGGCCCGTATGGTCAGTCCACCTGTGTGTCAGAAAAAGTGCATCGAAATGGGCTTGAAAATACCTTTCCAGTGCAATTATGCTGGGAAAACTGGCAACATGGTATTGATAATGATGTGCCAATGTACGTAACCTACTGAGCTAATCACGGTTTTTGTCTAACTTAATGATTCCCAATGGGTGGTGCACGCCACGCTACATCTCACGACCATTGTCCTCATCTAGCTCTACCTGTATTGTCCTTGCGTGTTCACCCAATGTCCTAAGAATGATAATTTTATCCTTACCTCATAACAAAGCGGTGGGCTGCATGAGACTTGGACAATAAAGTGCCACGGGTAAGTTTTCATTACGAATTTGTTCTTGATTTTTCCGAAGAACGTAAACACAAAAGAAAAAGGAGAGATTACAGGGCAGACGTCTCATAATGGGATCTATCAGCTTTAACACCTGAGGTACCAATGGTTTATTTCGTTTTCATCTGAGCTGAACACCTCTCAGCCCAAAGATTGGCATCTATTGTAGAGAACTAGATGGAGAAGTTTATTCCATTATTCCGGCTATTAGATGCACTTTCTGAGATCTTGATATGTGACCCCCCAAAGTCCCATCTACAAAGCACTGTTAGGTTTTTCTATCATTTTTTAAAGCAAGTATTTCATCGAAGGTCTAATACCTATTACATTTATGAAAGAATCGCACAGACATGGAATAAAGAGGCAAAGAAAGAAATCTCTGAAATATAAGCAGCCAAAGATACAGAATAAATGAGCAGTAAAAGGAGGAATCACATCCAGAAAATGTTGCATCTGGTCAGACTGCTGACAGCTCTGCAGATAGGACATTTACTTCATTCTATTTCTTAGGGCTCCTTCATACGGGCGTAATTATGTGCATTTTTGCGCGTGTAATACGCAGAGAATAGAACCCATTGATTTCAATGGGGTTGCTTACTTTTTTTTTTTTTGCATGTATGAAAAAAAAAACATTGCATGATCGACTTTTGTGTGCATTTGTGCACCAAAGTTCCCCATAGAAATCTATGGGGAGTGCGCTAATGCAGATGTGATGCACAATTGCATGAAAAAAAGAACACGTCTGGAACTCATTAGGCTAAATAGACATTTAAATCGGAGCGTGGTCTTCAAAAAAAAACATGCCCTGCCAGCAAAAAGTACAAAAAACTGCACTGATACATGCACAAAAAAGCCTTGTATGAAGGAGTCCTGAATATTGAGTTTATTAGCTATGTAATCATAAGCACACAATACTATGTATGCATATTGTGCCTAATATCATCTAATTTCTGAAGTTAGACCAACATATATGATTAAGGGACCTTTTACATGAGCCAAGAAATCGTTCAGCTTCCAGCGAGAATCTGAATGATTAGCGTTCAGTCTAACTGTTTGTACCGACTGAACAATGAACGATAAATTTCTTTGGCATTCAGTTTCTGCTATTGATGACCTATCTCGAGAATAGGTCATTGATACTACTGGAGCAGAATACCCCTTTAACCCCTTTAGTGGTACGCCCAGAAAATCTCTGGGGCTTGCTGCACTGACCATGCAGTTAAACCCCGGAAGATTTCCGTGGACAGCTCTAGTGCTGATATGTGCAGAGCACTGAGCTGTCATCTAAAATCTTCCCGTGTTTTAATTGCATTGTTGACTCATTTAAAAAACCTGCCCTGTGAGGCATGACATGGTAATAATAAACCTGCCACTGAAGGGGTTAAGGGGATCTTGTGACCAAAGAGATCTCTGAAAGCAGAAAACCCCTGAAAGTCCTAGCAAATCCTAAGAACTTCAAGACCTTTTATCTTCATCCTTGCTTTATACATATTGTAGCAAACATTAACTTGACCCCTAATATGACCAAAGATATAGATATAGTATCATTAACAAATATACTCACAGTGCACTATGCCATTAACATAGCACACTTATGCTATTTGTATAGTGCACATTACATTGGCCATGCTACACAAATAGCATAGAGCCACATGGCACTCTAAATACTTTATGCAGTGTGAAAAACATCCATATTAGCGCTGCAAAAAAGAGAAATAATATCAAGAGTCTACTGATGTCATTTAAAGGATAAAAATAAGGAAAAAATTGCTCCATAGGTCCTTTTTTTTCAAAGACTAAAGGTCCTTTTACACACAGAGATGGTTGCTCAAATGATGGCATCTGAGCGATCACTTTGCATAAACTACTAATTGGTACTAATGCCAATTAGTAGCTGATTAATGCGTGTTAGCCACTATATTCAGAGAACATCCGGTGGTCTGTTCTCTGAATACATTCTCTTTGTTCTGCCGTGAGACAATGTTATCAGTGCCCCCCGCGGAGAACACAGCATGAAGTCCCTGCTATCAGCTCTTCTGCCGAACAATGGATTTTATGCCGAACATAGAATCATCGTTTGGCAGAAAAGTAAAAGATGTGCACATTTACATGCAATGATTATCACTCAAAAGATGGATTTTGAGCGATAATCGTCCCGTGTAAAATGGCCTAACAACGCAAGGTTCAAATGCGTGCGTATTATATAATCAACGCAAGTTACAGTAGCTTTTACAGTAAGTGGTTATACCATTTGCATGCCATGACCAGGCATACAATGCTCCCTGGGAAAAGTCATGCAAATGAGTAATGGAATTATCCTCCATACTGCCACCTATTGGATTGGTAGCTATCCCGAGTCACTATTCCAAAGCCTTGCAATATGACAAGGGATATAAGTAAAGCCAGAATATCCATATACTCCATGTACAGACAGTTGTTTCTGGGTTATTGCCCTTCATATATTTGCATCCTCAAATATTTAGCGTTTTCTTCTATATGCTTTGTGAGCCCAGTCCTACTGTACATACACATAAGATACTGTAGCTGTTGGCTAAACAACTCTTATCCTCCCAGATCTCCCTATAAATACTCAACCAAACATCCATGTTTATTTCAACGGAAAGAGTAGTAGTGATAAGTGAATGTTTGGAAAGTTATGTTCAGCCAGTTAGGCAAATCTTTGCAAAGAGTTCCATTTGGTCCAAATTAGTTTGAACCCAACTGCAAGTTTACCCAAACCCCTAAAATTGGTGTATAACACTATCCAAGAGCCATAACAGCCTGAGAGTATTATAGAGGGCTTTTATGGCACCTTAGACAGTGTTATACTCCAGTGTTAGTGACTATGGTTGAGTGAAATGCAGCAGTAGATCCCAGTTTCGGATAGAACTTTGCTAAACGCTCGGTTTGGGTTCATGTTGAACCACATTTTTAGCAAAGTTCAATCCCAAACAGGGTTCCACTGGCTCGGTTCGCTCAACATTAACCCTTTCCAATCCACTGTCTGACCTCTGAAGACATTATGATTTAAGGCTGTACACCTCTGATGGTGGAAGACGTCCGTCGGGGTTCTCTTACTGTATATTGCCAGCCTCTCTGCTGCCGGAGCCTATCCAACATGTTATCTCATGCAGTACTGGCTTTAGCATATAGCGCTGTTGTATAACGGCAGAAAAAGAGTAAGCCCCCCTAGGAAAACCAGAATACAAATTGGATTGGAAAGGGTTAAAGAGGAGGACAAGCTACAGGCAATCACCGGATGGCGGTTCATCTTGTGGCAGCTAAAAAGGATCAGGCATATTGAAATCCAACGTGTCCAGTCTTTTTTTCCCAACACCTGCCATCTGAGTACAACCAGGAGGCTCCCATAAAAAATGAGATTATTGGCTGATCCACCAACATTTAAAGATTATATAAACTTGATTGCTTTCTTTCTTAAACAGCGCCATACCTGTCCACAGGTTTTGTCTGGTATTACAGCTCACTCAATTTAACTGTGCAGACATGTTTTTTTTTTACCTTCTACAATCCCTTTAATCCCATGTCTATGTGCAGTGTTATTATGTGATTCATTGACCATATCATCATCATTAAGGCTTCAGATACTGTAACATTCCCACAGTTCTATTGAACTGATAGGACAAATACTGGGTCAACTCCATTAATATTCTTGGCTTGATTCACTCTACCAAAAAAGATGGACGGAGCTACGAATTGGAGAAATATTTTGAAGTTCGTCTTGTCAACAAGTTATGTCAGCACAATGGAAGTAATTCTTTACCTGCTCTATACAGTGTAGGTAATGCCATACAGTTTTTCTTAGCATTCTTTCCCTCGTAATAGAAGGCTCTTCACTTTTAGTTTGTACATTGCACAAGTATAGACGGAGAACGGGTGGCTGAAAACATTGCAGATTGGTCCATCAGAGATAATTGCCCTCAGGGCCTGGAGTGCCACTTCTATAACGGGTATGTAATGCGGTGGGTAAATAAATATTTCTATGTATGCTGCATAAAACACGCAACTGTGTTCTTTACTCATAGGACATCATAAGGTGTACATTGAGGACAATGCTTACATTAGAAGGTATAAAATGCTGTAGCGATCTTTGTACATATGGAATTGGTGCAAAGAGTAAATCTAATTTCTCAACCTCATGCAATTCCATTTTCAGTGGGGAGAAAGGAATACGAGGGGTCTGGATGTAGCTTATCTCCCAAGGAAATAAAGGATTGAGCACGTTGAAATCCAACATACTCTATTTCCCTCAACATCTGCCATCAGGAGAGATTTGGGGAGCTCCCATACACATAAGATTGTGGGCCATCTCTTGTGAAAATGGTTTCAGTCGACTTTTATCCTATTTGTATGACCAGGTTTATCTATATCACGTAATGATCACTAATTAAAGTACACAATGCCAATCTGCTGCTTCTAAAGCCATAGAAAATGCATGGTCTTATAATAAGGGATTTTGCCATTTTATAAAGTACTAATTAGTATTCAACTCTTGCATATGTAGCCTAGTTTTGGAAACGACTTCATATAAAGGACACCAGGAAGCTTTAAAGAGTAGCTGTACTTTTTTTATAAAAAAAACTTTTGACATGTCAAAAGTTTTGATCAGTAAGGGTCCAGGTGCCGAGACCCTGGCTGATCGCTCAAATGTAGAGACTGCAACAGTCACCCAAACGATGTGCCCCTTCAGCTGTTTATGCTGCCTGTAGGCTCCTCTGGGTAGTTGAAGATGGATGGATAGATGTTTCTAGAAATCTGTATGTCCGTATTCAGCTGCCAAGAGGAGTCAACAGGCAGTAAAGACAGTCAAAATGGCACAGCGCACAGGAGAGCGCTGCAGCTCTTTAGTTTGAGCGATCAGCAGGGAATCTCAACACCTGGAACCCCACTGATCAAAACTTTTGACATGCTGCTCTGATACAGTATGTCAAAAGTTTTTCAAAAGTTCAATTACTCATGACAGCATTTGTTACAAATATGATGTGATAGCTCTCAGCTATTGAATGACAGCTGAGAGCTGCCTCTGATTGGTCCCTGCGCTCAGCCAATCAGAGGCAGCTCTCACTCACCCATTCATGAATTCATGAATGGGTGAGTGAGAGCTGCCTCTGATTGGTGAGGGCTGTGACCAATCAGAGGCAGCCCATTCAGCAGGCGGGGATATTAAATCCCCGCCTGCTGAATACTACACAGAGCAGTTCAGGAGAACTGCCGGCCGACCATGGCTGTACTCCGGCTGCAGGGACAAGGTGAGTATATATATATTTTTTATTTTTACACATTTTTGGATGGTTTTCAGGGAAGGGCTTATATTTTAAAGCCCTTCCCAAAAAATTATCCCGCGCTCGCCGGCAGCCCATTGCTCCTGGACCCCAATGCAAAATCTGTTACAGGGTCCCCCAACTATATGAAACTGATTTCCTTATATTGGGAAGAGAGACCTTATGGCTCCCCAAGGATCCAGAGTGCCGATGCAACTGCACCCTCGGCAAATGTGAAGGGATCACAGGTCCATCAGATGGGCCCGGTGGGGCATAAGCACTGTGATGCACCAAGGTTTAGGTTTCCATGAAGACTATATACCATGAGAAGAATGGTCAGTTACAAGGATTCCATGGGATCAAACGATGAGGCAGTAAATGAGATCATTGGGACCAGATAGAGTTGTCTTGGACTATTACTACTGATGACCAATAAATGATCACTGGGGGGCCGCTGCTCAGGATCCTGCTGACCAGCTATTTGCCAGGCCACCATCAGGGCAGACAGCGCTGGAAGCAGGTAGCTTTATTAACATTGCAGCAGCCTAGGTTAGTACTGTAAGCACATTCAATGGGAGCAGTGCCTGCAGTACCAACCGGGGCCGCTGCAATACGGACAGAGCTACCTGAC